>CM042027.1:95269506-95852006 GCA_023525975.1 Smallanthus sonchifolius
CCTCACACCTTTACTGGAGCGGAAGGAGCAGTGGGACTGCTCAGTTGGATAGAAAAGGCCGAATCCGTTTTCAGCATGAGTCATTGCATGCCGTAAAACCGAGTCATGTATGGAGCGGGAACTTTCGAGGGTCAAGCTCTCTCATGGTGGAATTCTCATGTCCAAACTCTGGGATTGGACAATGCCAATGCCATTCCCTGGGAGAAGTTCAAGGAGATGCTCAAGGATGAATACTGTCCTCGGAGCGAATTACAGAAGCTAGAACAGGAATTCTGGCACTTGAAAATGGATGGAGCTGACATCGAAGGTTATACAGCAAGGCTCAATGACTTAGCCCGATTATGTCCACACATGGTCACGCCCGAGTACAAGTGCATCGAGAGATACATTTGGGGTTTGGCACCTCAAATACAGGGTATGGTCACAGCAGCCGAACCGGTAGTCATTCACACTGTCGTTTGGTTAGCACACACCTTGTAGGATCAGGCTGTCCGCCAGGGTTCTTTGGTCAAAAAGGGATCTTATGTAAAAAAATACGATAACAAGAGAAAGTGGGACAACACTCCCGCAAAACCATATGTGTCCAACGTGCTGAGGAAACAAGAACCGGCAAGAGTGTTTGTTGCAAATCAACCTGAAAAGAAACCTAGGGGCGCGTACACCGGAAATCTGCCCAAGTGCAACAAGTGCCAATTCCATCACAATGGTACTTGTGAGGACCGATGCCAGAAATTTAAGCATTTTGTTCATTCCGCTCAGGCTTGCAGAACTGTTGAACAGGCACCGCCCACTGGAGGAAACCGCGGATGCTTCGGGTGTGGCGAACCCGGACATTTCCGCAAGTACTGCCCAAAGAACAGGAGACCCAGAAATGCAAATGCTCGGGGCAGAGCATTTGTTATTGGAGCCGGTGAAGCCAGACATGATCCCAACATTATTACCGGTACGTTCCTTGTAAACAATTGTTATGCTTCTATCCTATTTGATACGGGTGCAGATTAGAGTTTTGTATCCATCGAGTTTAGTTCATTACTTGGTATCACTCCTATCGCCTTATACTATCTATACATGGTAGAACTAGCAGATGGTAAGTTAATAGAGACAGAACAAGTAATTCCCTGTTGTGTCTTAACGTTAGCCGACCACTCCTTCATTATAGACCTATTACCGGTAACACTGGGAAGTTTCGATATCGTTGTCGGGATGGACTGGTTGTCCAAGAATCGAGCCGAGATCATTTGCTATGAAAAGGTTGTCCGTATTCCACTATCGGAGGGAGAAACATTAACCATTCAAGGAGAAAGGAGTGGCACTGCTTTAAAGATTATTACCTATATGAAAGCTCGGAAGTACTTACGAAAGGGTTACCATGCGATTCTAGCGCATGTGATAGAAAAAAAAGCAGAAGAGAGAAAAATTGAGGATATACCAATCGTTCGAGACTATCCGGAGGTATTTCCCAAAGATTTGCCGGGACTTCCACCGCAACAGCAAGTCAAGTTCCGGATCGATCTCACACCATGTGCTGCCCCAATTGCAAGGTCACCTTACCGATTGGCACCATCGGAAATGCAGGAGTTGTCTAACCAGTTATAGGAGCTGTTGGATAAGGGTTTCATCCGACCGAGCTTTTCACCTTGGGGAGCACCAGTGTTGTTTGTCAAGAAGAAGGACGGATCTTTCCGTATGTGCATCGACTACAGAGAGTTGAACAAAGTGACGATCAAGAACCGATATCCACTACCCAGGATCGATGACCTATTCGACCAATTACAGGGGTCGAGCTACTACCAAAGATCGACTTGCGCTCGGGATACCATCAACTAAGGATTCAGGAAGACGACATTCCAAAGACCGCCTTTCAAACTCGATACGGTCACTACGAGTTCATGGTCATGCCGTTTGGGTTAACCAATGCGCCAACGGTATTCATGGACCTCATGAACCGAGTGTGCAAACCTTACTTGGACAAGTTTGTGATTGTATTCATTGACGACATCTTGATCTACTCCCGTTATAAAGAGGAGCATGCCGAACATCTAAAGTCAATCATGGAATTATTGAAAGCCGAGAAATTATACGCGAAATTTTCAAAATGCGACTTCTGGATTCGAGAAGTACAGTTTCTTGGACATGTGGTCAACAAGAAAGGCATACATGTTGACCCGTCCAAAATCGAAGCAATTAAAAATTAGGAGGCACCTAAGACTCCAACCGAGGTGCGACAATTCTTAGGTCTTGCAGGCTACTATCGGCGGTTCATCAAAAATTTCTCTAAAATAGCCCAAGCTCTCACTACTCTGACTCACAAGGATAAGAAATACGAATGGAACGATAAGGCAGAAACCGCTTTTCAATTACTTAAACAGAAACTTTGCAGCGCACAGATCCTATCATTACCGAAGGGAACGAACGATTTCACGGTATGCCGTGATGCATCCCATCAAGGACTCGGATGCGTGTTGATGCAAAGGGAAAATGTCATTGCTTATGCTTCTCGACAACTTAAAGTGCACGAGAAAAACTACACTACCCATGACTTGGAGTTAGGAGCTGTGGTATTTGCACTCAAAATCTGTAGACACTATTTGTACGGCATGAAATGTACGATATTCACTGACCACAAGAGTCTTCAGCACATCTTCGATCAGAAGGAACTCAACATGAGACAACGTCGTTGGGTCGAATTACTAAACGACTATGACTGCGCCATCTGTTACCAACCTGGAAAGGCTAATGTCGTTGCAGACGCCTTAAGCTGGAAAGAACAACTAAAACCGTGACGAGTACGAGCATTACAGTTGACCATCCATATCGATTTCCCCATCCAAATCTGTGACGCTCAACTTGAAGCAATCAATGAGGTGAACCTGTGCCACGAGTCCTTACGTGGTATGGACAAGCAGTTTGAGGTCAGATCCGATAACATTCGTTACATTATGGATCAGATTTGGATACCGAACTTTGGGAACCTAAGGGATCTGGTGATGGACGAGGCACACAAGTCCAGATACTCGATCCATCCCGGTGCCGACAAAATGTACCATGACCTTAAGAAGCATTACTTGTGGCCTAATATGAAAGCCGAAATTGCCACCTATGTCAGTAAATGCCTGACTTGTGCTAAGGTCAAAGTGGAGTATCAGAAACCATCAGGGTTACTCCAACAACCAGAGATTCCACAGTGGAAATGGGAAAATTTTCAATGGACTTCATCACGAAATTGCCCAGAGCATCCAATGGTTGTGACACAATCTCGGTAAATGTCGACAGATTAACAAAATCAGCACACTTCCTATAAAAGAAACCAACAAATTGGAGAGACTGACTCGGATTTACCTAAAGGAAGTAGTCTCGAGGCATGGAGTACCCGTTTCCATCATTTCAGATAGGGATAGTCGATTCACGTCCCGATTCTGGCAATCATTACAAAAAGCCTTGGGTACTCAATTGGACATGAGTACAGCCTATCATCCACAAACGGACGGTCAAAGTGAAAGGACTATCCAAACTCTCGAGGACATGCTTAGAGCTTGTGTGGTTAACTTTGGGAACGGTTGGGATACTCACCTATCGTTGGTCGAATTTTTATACAATAACAGCTACCACACTAGCATCAAGGTCGCACCGTTTGAAGCACTTTATGGACAAAAGTGTAGATCACCAATTTGCGGGACAGAAATGGGAGATAGTCAACTCACTGGTCCTGAAATAATTCATGAAACCACAAAAAAGATCGTACAGATACACGAACGTATCAAAGACGCGCGTGATCGTCAGAAAAGTTACACTGACGTGAGACGCAAACCCTTGGAATTTCAAGTAGGAGACAAAGTACTACTGAAAGTCTCGCCATGGAAGGGAGTAATACGTTTCGAAAAGCGAGGCAAATTGAACCCTCGATACATCGGATCTTTCTAGATTCTAAAAAGGATTGGTCCCATGGCTTACAAACTCAACCTACCAGAAACCCTCGGTGGCGTGCATGACGTGTTTCACGTGTCAAATCTGAAGAAGTGCTTGTCGGATGAGACACTGGTCATACCATTGGAGGAGATCCAAATAGACGATCAGCTTCATTTTTTCGAGGAACCAGTCGAGATCATGGACCGGGAGGTCAAACAACTAAAACAAAGCCGCATTCCCATAGTTAAGGTTTGTTGGAATTCTAGGCGCGAACCAGAGTTCACTTGGGAGCACGAGGATCAATTCAAGCATAAATACCCTCACTTATTCAAAACTACACCGTCTACCAGTGACGCGAACTGAATTTTAGGACGAAATTCCTATTAATAGGGGGAGTATGTGATACCCAACAATTTTAGGTTAATATCAATACCTGGCCATTACTTAAATTCATATGATTACACGTGCAACATGCTTAATTATAGAGTAATTAAGTACATATTTCATATAGCAAGTCCATTCGTTTCGTTTCAATTCATGCAATCGTAGTTTGGAGGATTACCGGGTCACACACGCGTCCTGTCACACGAACATTAGTAAATATTAGAAATTATATGTAGACATATATTTGGTGTGAATAAATTACATGTAATACTGTGATTTATTATTTCGTGTTTAGATTAATTTTTTGGGAATTTATTGAGCAACTTTTATTTTAACGCTTTCTAAGCGGATACGCGATATATGCCAACAACACTAAATTAAAATTATTAATAATGATGGTCTTACACTTGGGCCTATAAAATTCAGCTATTTAGTTATTTAATCCTTATTAAGAGCCCATAATACTTAAAAAGCCTTAAAAATGGAAAAAGCCCAAACCCAAATCCCTAAAGACACCTTAACCACCCTTAACCCTCATTTGCCCTAACCCTAATTCTCTCTCCCTCTCTCTTGCATTCGGCCGCCCCCACCCCCCTCTAGCCACCATCTCTTTCAAACTTTTCCAAGCAATCCAAGTGTTCTAGGAGCTAATCCAAGGTGATTTCAAGAAGTTTGGTGGCGATTCAAGCTAGTGCAAGACCATATCTACATCATACTAAAGTTTTTTAAGAATCCATCCATATTTATTTTATTATTTTTGGCCATATGAGGATACCTCTCCATCCAAACGATTTTCATGGTTACAAGTGTTATAATACATGTTTTTAACTAAAAGTTTTCATAATATAAAGTTGTTGACACGTATTGGCATTTGTTATGGTTTAAAATACTTGTTTATGTTGATTATTGCTCGTTTCTATATATGAAAACTTTATTGGTATTGATTTTGTAGAAATGTAGATATGATGTTTTTGTTGGATTGTATGCTACATATATTGTTAGTTGGTGTATGAGAGATGAGATGTTTGGTTGAAATGGTTGTTTGCATCATTTTAGGACATTCTATACATAGAAATATTAATGTTTGGTATTTTGAGTTATTGAGTTATAAAGAATGATAGCATGCTAAAATGGTTCTAAAACATCTATTAACGTATTAGAAAGAGTTATTGAAAGTTGCACATGTGTAGGAGGTTATATAGATCACTTTCCTAAAAAGGAAGCTTTAATATTTGGACAAATGTTTATGTGTAATCTATAAATGTCTAAAGTGTGTTTAATGGCCTTATTACTATATGTATAGATGACTTATGTAAGATTTCATGATTTAAAGTTGTGCTATGTGCCATTTTGGGAGGCCTTACTAAATAAGGAAACTTTATTTGTTGGAAACCCTCATTCTTGACTTAAATGGAAAATGTATGTATAGGACCATGTTCATAGAATATTACTAGTATGATTTCATGTGTGATTTGTTTATATGAGTTGTGACACCTAAAGTGTATTAAATCCCTAGTTTTTCGAAAAGGGAAAATTTGTTATGTTGAGCATTGGTACGGAATGTCATGTTATATCGTTTGTTCACATGAATTGAAATAATGTTAATAGGGTATTAGTATAATGACATGAACTATGTGGATGAATTGTTAACATGTATGAAGGATGTTATAAAAGTGTACAAATGTCATGATACTTGCCACATGTTACTTATGCAATTACATGGACTTATGTGTTACTATTTATGACATGAACATGTACAAACTAGATTACTTATGACATGTTACCTCCTTATGCAAATTAATTGAAACATATATAACGTGTCATAAGGTATTACTCATGTATTACTTAGGTACTACTTATATGTTACTTAGGCGTTACTTAAGTGTTACTCATGCGTTACATATATGTTACTTATGTGTCACTCATGTATTACTTATATATTACTCATGTGTCACCTATATGTTACTTATGTGCTACTTGTACAAGTATTCTCTAAATGTCACATGAGTTAACATTGGTCAACATTAGTCAACATTGGTCAACATTGTTCAACATTGGTCAACTTTAGTCAACATTGGTCAACTTTAGTCAACTTTAGTCAAACTTGGTCAACTTTAGTCAAACTTAGTCAACATTGGTCAAACTTTAGTCAACGTTGGTCAACTTTGGTCAAACCTTGGTCAAACCCCGGTCAACTTTGGTCAAACTTTTTCAAAACGTCAATGTAACCTTTCAACATTGAGTCGTTTGGATGAATGTGGTTACATAAACCATGTTTACTTTCATAGACCTTATAGCCTTACTATTTCCTAGGGCTCGGTTAGGTCGGTTGTCAAGACTTGCTAGATTACTGTATTACTTTCATACTACATCACCTCATTCCCAGGTGAGTTTTCACGGCCCCATTTTAATTACTTTTCCTTTTGGGGGAGATACATGCTAAAACATTTTCCTTTCATTAGACGTATGACATTACTTTGTTTTCGCTTTATTATATATAAGTGGGTGGGCATCTTCCACATACAAAGTCCTCTCATATTCGAACCGTTAATTCATTCACAAGCGAGGTGATTCATGAATAGTACTATTGGGGGTAACAACCACCACTCGGGTTAGTCGCGCTAACTCTGACAGGAAGTCAAACGGGTGCATAAATTGACCTGATCCATTGCTTGCTGGGCACGTAAGAGGCAAAATGCTACTTTCTGCATTCAATCGTTGAGTTTCGGTTTTGGTGTTGCTTATGTATTTTAATGTTATTTGTCTGATCAATAATCGAATTCAATAGTATACATATGTACTGTTACACTGTTTTCTTTACTGTTTCTGTTACATAAACCTGTGAACTCATCAACTCTGTGTTGACACTTTAAGCATGTTTATCTCAGGTCGCTAAGCATTTGCACAAGGGCTAGGATTTGCATATCTGGAGTCTCATTGCATATTTTTCATTTGAAGCATAGGTTTATGGGAACCTATTTATTTTGGCTTCTATAATTTTGATACATTTACTCATGCTTCCGCACTTTAATTTCCGTATTTTCAAACTCTATAATACTATTTATTTTTGTATGATGTTCAAACGGGAAGTCTTTTCGAAAACCATATAGAGGTCGTTCAAAATGACCGGGACTTATGATCCTTGACAGTCACAACCCGCGAGTAACCCGCTGTGGAATTTCAGGGTGTGACATCGAATCCACATGGAACACGTGGAGAATGCTATTTAAACTAAACTGATTCATTTACTACTAAAGTTTAAGATTTTATTACTTAGAACACTTGAAATTATAAAAAGCAATTAAATTTAAGTTGCAAAAACAATTGGAGAAGAATGACCACTCCGGGATTCAGATTTAGCAAAACGCACACATAATTTTAGTTTCAAACTAGATCAGAGATTACATAGACATAACCTTGTTTAAATTGTTTAATCCAACCACACAATAGTCAATTCAATCACAAAATAGGATTATTCACGATGCAAGAAAACCAAGAAACGACGATAGATGCAATAAATTGAAAACGTGCAATTGTTAATAAGTTAAACACATAATTGAATTCAAAGAACTTAAAGGGTTCACAAAACTTCAATCTAATACTGATCATATACTAAAATCATACGAGTACATGCATAAATCGTTCACCCTGAGGGATCACCAAAGCGTTTAGCCGCTCATGATTGTCGAAAACGTTAAAGTAATTAATCTAGAACTTACAAGCATGAGAAAACAAGAACAGTTGACCAAGCTATGCTCAAAATCGCCTGATAATCGACAATGGGATCATAATGGGTTTATAATTACAACTAGGTATAAAATTGCCGTATTTCTTTTTTTTGCGTGTCGCGAACTTCCCATGCCAAATCTTCGCGTGTTGCGAAGGCCAAAATAATCGCGGCCCTTTTCAAAGACCTCGCGTGCCGCGAACTTCTCTCCCTGGATCTTCACGTGGCGCGAAGATCCTAATTTCCAAGATTTTGACTTTTAGGCTTTGACTTCTGTTTCTTTGACCTCTCGGGCTTTGTGCCTTCATATATATGACTCGTAAACTTCTGCTCTTTAGCACATTTAACTTGTAACACACCAAACTACAAGACACACATAAAACCGAATCGATAAGCACAATTAAACTATTAAAATGTACAAAAACCGACACTTATACACGGGATATTTAACCCTACATCACATCCCCACACTTGACCCTTTTCGTCCCGAAAAAGAATAATGCAATGGAATCATAACTGGGAAACTTGCAACTTATACTTTCATTTTACATAACACAGATTTTCATAACATGTTAATCGTAACAATCGGTATTTCTGTCCGATTAAACCCAACCACCGACTCTTAATCCCCCAACCATGTGATCTGGTATATTCTACATTACCAAACAGTCAAGTTATCTATGAGTATCACACTCAGTAAGTTACAGCTCAGCCTAATCCCATCACAAGGTCATGTTTATGCCCGGGTTAAATCATAAAGATTTCCCACCATTATAAACACTAATCTATAAGTTTTAAAAATTAAAATGGATAATGGATCGATGAATGAATGATATGAGCTTTTATTAACACTTATGAATAAACCTAACCCAGTGGTGTTTCAATCACGCTGGAACACGATATATGACACGTAGGCTGTAGTTTTTAAGCAATGAAGTACATAAGCTTCGGAACATAGGTGTATCCTTCAAGTCACCATCCCGAAGGGAAACATGTGAACCTAACATAGTCATCCAATATTGATCACTTAAGTCCCGCCCATGGGTGTATCAACCAAGTCACTATCGCGGAGGGTAACACGTAGGTAAGACCTAATATCTCAAATTAATTAATTAAAGCTCATTAAATGACAGATTATGGAATACATGCACCACCAACTTTCGGATTTATTTTCATAAAAAGAAAGCAGTGTACCAAATAATTTTAAAAACTTATAAATTCTTGTTTATAAAGGTACCTGTCACCTTATATTGACAGTTTCGACCTTATCGACACCTCTAAGATGAGAACCCACAAAATATCCTGAATTAATTATTCAATTAAGCTAGATTCACTCTCATGATATTTAAGCTCTTAAGTCGGTTGGGCCTACCAAAACGTTACAATTTAGACACGTTTGATTATCATTGTTATTTATTTAAATTCCACAAGCAAACTCCCGATTGTACTATCATTTTCAAATTTTTTTTAATTTTTATGGCTTTTTATGACTTAAAACTTACTCAAAATAAAAGACTCAACTAGACCTGGACAAGGTCTCCCCTCCCCACACTTAAACTCTGCATTGTCCTCCATGTAGGAAGGGCGACTTAAAAACGAAACAAAATAAAAAAAAGTAAAACTTAGCTGTAAAGACGATCGTATAACATTTCATTCGCGATCGTGCTCAATGGATACAAGCGGGTTGCCTTGTACAAAAGAATCAGGCAAAAGTCAGACTATCGTCCCCCCGAATGGAGATTGCGTACGGGAAATTCAAATCCAAACCTGCAAAAATTAATCTCGAAACAAACCCACAAGCATCATATCGACTCAGTATAATGACTCGAAGAAAAATAAAAGACCCGACGGACTCGAACGACTCAAATAATAAACAAAATTCAAAAATTCGGGTTTCAGGGTCCCTTCGCGTGTCGCGAAAACCTGGTGAAATTCCTTCGCATGGCGCGAAGAACAGAATTTGTCCGGCCCCTTAATTTGGACTTCGCGTGTCGCGAAGACTGGGCACCACCTCTTCTCGTGGCGCAAATAGGCCTTCTTCATAGAAAGATTAGAAAATTTTTTAATTTTTGTCTTAGAAAATTTTTCACCATCTAAAACTCAAAAGTTTCAACTTCTTCAAAAACTCATTCCAATACTTAGATTATATGCACACATAGCTGGAATGTCTTTCCTGATGGTTTTTATCACCCAAATTTTCCACGAAACCCTGCAAAAACTTAGAAAAGACGCAAACTATACCGAAAAGACCGAAAAACTAAAAATTTTGTACATACTCTACAACGGCATCCTACCCCCCACGGGTTTGTGTATTGCCCTCAATCACACTCTTTCCAACCATAATCTCCCCAGAGACGTCCCCACACTTGGCCAATTGCATACGACTAACTAAAATAAAGAAATGACAACCTAACTCATTTTCGTAGGAATCACGAATGCATTTAGCGTATGCATCAAGCCATTTAAACCCCTCGGTAACCCGAGTGGATGAGTTTAGTCTCGTGAGGGTTTCTAGGGAACACACCCACAACGTTCATTTAACTAGACATGAAATTAAAGTTAACTAACCTTAGGTTGCCTCCTAGTAGCGCTAAGTTTAACGTCTTCAGCCGGATACCTCAGTTTGGTTATGGTGGTTGGAACACGAACTCCTTACCAAATGCTTTTGCACATGCCCTTTGGTAGTCATCACCGTTCAGGTTCAGGTTCTGCCTTGCTTCTTCATCCTTCAACACCCACAGATCACCGGTTTCATATGAATTCTTGAAGAATTTAGGACGTTTCTTTGACCCCCTTGGTGACCTTGACGGCGTTGTGTCTGATCTGATATGATCATTTGTGCTTTCCACCTGAGGCTTCCATGGTGGCTTTCGCACTTGTCTTCCATCTTCCCCACACTTGGGTTTCCTGCATTCACTTCCTCAATCATTACATTCTTCAATTCTGACCTGTAAAGCACAACACGTTTATCTTTGCCACCCTCATCCACTTTGGTTCGAAGGGGAAATTTGTTAGTAACACCTGATTTAGGACATTTAACTTTATAAAATTATGTAAAAGTAAGAGAACTAATTTCTAAGTTAAACTCCCTGTTACCGAATGACATGCTGACCGTGTTGTCTCTATAGTTGATCAACGCATTGGCAATTGCCAAGAATGGTCTGCCCAGGATTACCCTATGTTGTTTCTCCCTCACTGTCTGTTCATACTCAACCACCAAAAAGTCTTCAGGGTAATAGAATTCCCCTACCTTCATAGCGACACCTCTAACCATTCCTCGAGCCCTTTTCCTTGTTAGGTCAGCTAACACCGCCATAGTGTCAACTTGTTCTAGTGGGCCAAGGTTAAGCTAGTCATATAGGTTTCCTGGTAAGATGCTGACACTTGACCCATAATCTAACAGAGCCTGCTCAACCTGCAACCCTCCCACTTCGATGAGGATAATGGGTTCACCCTACTCATCATCATTCTCAAACTCACTCTCTTCATTGGCTTCCTGGATACTAACTGCACTAACATACGCAATCTTTGTCCCTGAGGAGCTTGCACCTTGATGTTGCGGGTTTATTTTTGTATCACTTGGGAGTTTCCCCGGTGCTCGCCCCACTACCTCTGGTAATTTCTCCGCCAGCTGACCCAGTTGTCTTTCAAACGACTCATTTGTTTTGATTTGGATCTCTTCGTCTTGTTCAAGTCTTTCCAGGGATTCCACTATGGCTGCAAGTTGCGGGTCACCGCCAGCTGCAAGTTTGTTTTGTTGATTTTGTTGGTAGTTTCTCTGTTGATATCCCCCATGTTGGTACCCCTGATTACATGAGTTCCTTCGGTACCCATCGGGTTTGTAGCTTTGTTGGCGGTTCTGGTACTGCTGCTGACTCTTGACTTGCACATCAGGAACCTGAAAGTTAGGATTCATTTGATTATTTGCATTACCGTACCTAAAATTAGGATGATTTATGAGTCCCAGATGGTAGTGTTTTGCATTCATGTCCGACTTCTTATCACCTCTAATCTGGTTCACTTCTTCTGACTTACCTTGTTCTCTTGGACAACTCTCCACAGTATGGCCTAGATCACCACATCCATCACACACCGGGTATCCATGTGAGACATTGGACACCTCTCTTCCACTAGGCCTTCCAAGCCTCGCCATTTGAATTTCCATGGCATCCGGACGCTTTTGTGTCTCATAATCAACTGCTTTTGCAGTTACTCCCATTTTTGCTCGTCTGCTGGCATTAGCTTGCCTCTTTGATGTCACTGCCTTCTTTTCCAAAATCTCCCAGTCAATATCCACAGCACCGGTGGCGTTGACATCTCTCACATCCTTAGGTAATAGCCCATCATAGAAGGCATGTATGAGCTCCTACTTTTGTATCCCATGATGTGGGGAATTTCGAAGCAACTCTTTGAATCTCTTGAATGCCTCATAGAAAGGCTCCCCTGACTGTTGTTTGAAATCCCGTATAGCAGCTCGGGCCTCATTAGTTTTGTGAGGTGGAAAGTATTCATCTAGGAACTTCTGCTGTAATTCTGCCCAGGTGGCAATGCTTGCAGCTGGTAGAGACAAGAACCACTGTTTTGCCCGGTCCTTTAGTGAAAACTGGAAAAGCACCAGTTTCACCTCATCAGTAGTGAACCCCTGACCACCTATGGTCCCACAAGTAGCCTCATATTCAAACAAATGTGTGTAAGGCTCTTCAGTAGCTCTCTTATAGAAGTGTGGGAGGACCCCAAGACAACCCGGTCTGATCTCGAATGCATTCCCCCTACGAACCGGTGGGATGACGAGGGAAGCATTTAAAGCTAAAGCGGGATGGAAGTGACTATCCACCCTTTGCTCTTGTCTCGGTGGTTGTATGTTACCGGGCTGTCTGAACCTGTTCTCTCGTTCCAAATTACCCATGTACCCTTGATGGTTGTTCCTTGGTTGAAACCCATAATCTGCTCTCGGTGGCGGTTGAACCCATCCATCTATATTATGTCTCTTATCACGGGGAGGGAATGCCTCCTAGTGGTTTAAGTCATACCACTCTTCTTCTTCTTCGTTCCAATTCTCGTGTTGAGAACCATGCTGTGGATGGTGACTATCTTCATCTTCATAATCAGAGTAACTCGGGTAGCTATCATGTGGTTGGTATAGTTGATTTCGGAATATGGGTTGATGTAATGGTTATTGGAATCTGGGTGGTGGTTGATTTTGGTTCTGGTTTTGTGGAGGAGGAGGTTGGTTTTGATTTGGTGGAATTGGTGGTTGTTGGTTGTGAGGTGGGTTTGGTTGGTTTTGTGGTTGGTTGGGAAATAAAAGATCTAGTAGAGGTGGGATAGGTGGGTTTTGTTCCCCACCTTGAATTGGATCTTGATTCATGGGTTGATTATGTGACATCCTTACCGAAGGACTATCAAGCTTTTCTAAGATTGTTTGGACTGTTCCTTGAAGTTTTCTGTTTTCTTTTGTTGTTTTCTCTATCTCTGAATAAAACAATAATGGTGAAGTTCTTCCTGAGCGCCTAGTATGCATAAAACTGTCCTTGCATACGTAAGAACAAAATTAGTAGCACTGAACAAAACAAATCAAAAACAGCACTCTGCGCACAAGTTCCCCGGCAACGGCGCCATTTTGATCGCGGTGTCAAGGTCAATCAAAAATATTTATAAAATTCACTACTTAGCTACCTTAAACTGTAGATAGGGAAATAGGGTTGTCGATTCCACAGGGAACATGAGGAGAATGCTATTTAAACTAAACTGATTCATTTACTACTAAAGTTTAAGACTTTATTACTTAGAACACTTGAAATCATAAAAAGCAATTAACTTTAAGTTGTAAAAACAATTGGAGAAGAATGACCACTCCAGGATTCAGATTTAGCAAAACACACGCATAATTTTAGTTTCAAACTAGATCAGAGACTACATAGACATAACCTTGTTTAAATTGTTTAACCCAACCACACAATAGTCAATTCAATCACAAAATCGGATTATTCTCGATGCAAGAAAACTAAGAAACGACGATAGATGCAATAATTAAAAACGTGCAATTGTTAATAAGTCAAACACATAATTGAATTCAAAGAACTTAAAGGGTTCACAAAACTTCAATCTAATACTGACCATATACTAAAATCATACGAGTACACACATAAATCGTTCACCCGGAGGGATCACCAAAGCGTTTAGCCGCTCATGATTGTCGAAAATGTTAAAGTAATTAATCTAGAACATACAAGCATGAGAAAACAAGAACAATTGGCCAAGCTATGCTCAGAATCGCCTAAGAACTCCTCTGGGACGGCCGGAAAGAATGATAATCGACAATGGGATCATAGTGGGTTTATAATTACAACGACGTTTAAAAGTGTCATAATCCTTTTCTTCGCGTACCGCGAACTTTCTAGGCCAAATCTTCACGTGTCTCAAAGGCCAAAATAGTCACGGCCCTTTTCAAAGACCTCGCGTGCAGCGAACTTCTCTCCCTGGTGTCACACCCCCAAAATCCACTAACGGAGTTTTACCGTTAGGAGCGTGACATACCAAGATCTCAGTCATTAGTTACGTTGAACGACTCTATATGAGTTTAATAAAAACCACTAGTATTGCTCATAGTCACGATGCAACACTAGAAATGAAAACACTGATTTAATGTAAGACTGCGGAAGCGAAAGGTTAAATGAAAAGCAAGCGCCGAAACAGTCGCGCCAAAATTAAATAGTTCAACAATAAATAAAATGAATAGTTCTTGAGTTTGAAAATGATGGACTTCGAATGCATGCATGCCTTAGCTTGTGCTTGTACCTTAATGACCTGAGAAAACATGTTAAAACGTGTCAACACTAGGTTGGTGAGTTCACAGGTTTCAATGTTTGTAAAGTTTACTAGATAATACCATTTACAATTTATATCATAGGTAGCTAACCTAGTTCATGTTACTAAAGCGTTTCGACACCGAAGCTGACTGTTTATGTTTGTACTGCCTCCCACCATGACTATCATAATCAACGGTGAATGTTTAGGTCAATGTTACACCCGTTCGACTTCCCGTCGTGTTAGCGCGACTAACGCGGGTGGGGCTTGTCAATGCCCAGTAGTACTACTCAAGATTACCTCGCTAACCCATATACTAACGGTTCGATAAGTAAGGGATTTCATGATATGTTTGTGCTTAGTACACAAGTGATATAAAAGAAATGTAAGATCTAAATGTTCGTACCCATGTTTTCCCCTAGGAAAATCCCACATCGGCCGTGGACAGGAGAGATTTTTGGTTCATAAGTAATGTCCTGCCTCAAATACAACAACGCGTTTTGGGGCTTAATGTAGTAGATGAGAGGAGAACTCCACAGTTAAGCGTGCTCGGGTGGGAGTAATCCAGGGATGGGTGACCCCTGGGAAGTTTTCACCCGAGCAACCAAAAGCAAATCCATGAGCTCTTAGGGGGCAAAGCGGACAATATTGTTGGTACGAGAGGCCGGATGTTACAAATGGTATCAGAGCCACTCCTGTGCCATTCGGGATGGTGGGGCAAACCTCATCGAGTATGGTGAGTCCCCGGGGGTGTTCAGAGGGACACCTTAGGCAAATCCCACATCTCTGATAGTGGGACAAACCTCATCGAGGACGATGAGTCCAAATGGGGGGTGTTTGTAACACCCTAAGCAAATCCCACATCGGCCGTGGACAGGAGAGATTCTTGGTTCATAAGTAATGTCCTGCCTCAAATACAAAATGTAGTGGATGAGAGGAGAACTCCACAGTTAAGCGTGCTCGGATCAGAGTAATCCACGGATGGGTGACCGTGGTAAGTTTTCACCCGGGCAACCAAAAGCAAATCTGTGAGCTCTTAGGAGGGCAAAGCGGACAATATTGTTCGTACGAGAGGCCGGATGTTACACCTGGATCTTCGAGTGGCGCGAAGATCCTAATTTCCAAGATTTTGACTTTTAAGATTTGACTTCTCTTTCTTTGACCTCTCGGGCTTCGTGCCTTCATATATATGACTCGTAAACTTCCGCTCTTTAGCACATTTAACCTGTAACACACCAAACTACAAGATACACATAAAACCGACTCGATAAACACAATTAAACTATTAAAACATACAAAAACCGACACTTATACATGGGATATTTAACCCTACATCAATCATCGAAAATATTAATGTAACTATCAAGGTACGATCTGAAGAGTTACACTTTGGGCAAAGAACAAATATATAATATTTAACTGTTAAACATTATTCACGAAAGACGGATTTAATAAATGGTGAATAAATATTTAGAGAAATATTTATTGTAGATTGAGATAATTAATCATGTGATTGATTAATTATTATTGGATATTAAATGTTAATATCTATATCTACTAGAGATTGAGATAATTAATTATGTGATTAATTAATTATGGGGATTAAATTTTTAAATATGTTAAACATTTAAAAGATTAGATTTTACTGATTATTGTTAATTAGTAAAATAGAAAAGGTTAATAACTAAAGAGTTAATTATTATTGGGTATTAAGTGTTAATATCTCAGGGGCTAGGTTGTAAGTTACAGGTTTATAAATATAACCTTAACTCTAACCCTAAAACCTAATCAAGTTTCTTAGCCACCATAAGGTTTGGAAAACCCTCTCCCCTCCCTCTGGATATTCCGGCCAGCCCCCACCACCGTCGAGTCGCCGTTCGCCGGCGAGTCGGCCACAACCACCGAGTCGGACCACCACCACAGTCGCAAGCCGCCGCCGCCACCACTGCCCTGTCGTGCAGCCCGGCTGCCGACCCTACCATTCACCGTCGTCGTCCTCTGCAAGCCGAAACTGAGGTAAGCCGTGAACCGATTTTTGCGACCGGGAGTATTTGTGTGACAAATTCGTTGTTGTCATCTAACGTGACATTTTTTGTACCCGAGTGTTTCAATCCGGTTGATTCATCTAAGATATAAAACCCTAAACACCATATGGTTGTGTTTATTTACTTATTTATTATTATTGTCTGTACGCGTGTAATCAGATCACTGAAAGGAATCCAGATTTGATCTGTTAATGGTATTGTTAAATCGCTTCCGCTAAATATATCTGATTTATTTATTTAAAAGTTTTAAATAATAATTGTTTTAAAAGGTTAAAACTGGTACCATGATTCCCATCAGTGGTATCAGAGCCACCTTTACGCGCCTTTAGACATAATTGTTTATTTTAAATCGATCTATTGTTTTATTTGTAAAAACTTTTGTTTGACAAAATATCGAGTCTTTATCGTTTTTGGTTGTGATTGTGTTTGGAACATCGAGCCCTAGTGACCCGTGGTTGTTTTGTCATGTTTGTTTTTATTATCTTTGTATTTTATTTTTAGGTTATTTGGAACCCAGATATAATAGATAGGTTTCTTTTATTATTATTATTTTTTTTGTAAAAGTATAAAAGTTGTAAAACTATCAAAACGAAGATTTGAAGACATGGATTGACAAAGACGGGAGTTTGAAGATAGAGATCATGGACTAACTGGAGGCGACAAGTTTGTTTTTGTTTGTTGTCCCTTAGACCGGTTCGGTTACTCGTTTGATGGCTCGAACGAAATCGAACAAACTTACTAGTGGCTCGATGGTTGTTTTATGTGTTTGTGGTTGATATAATTATTTAGGATAATAATTAAAACTGTAAATATTTTATAAAAACATTTAACACAATCTTATAAAATCTATACTATATAATAAATAAAGGTTTTGATGGGACACTTGTCACTCTCACATGCATCCTTAACTTTTTTTTCCCGCCTCTCTCTCCTATTAATTATACAAATTTCTTTAATTGTTTTTATAATTTTTTGTTTCTCGCCTCTCTCTCCTATTAAATAATAATGATTTCTATAATTCTTTTTATAAAACATTTTTCATAAATACGTAATATGTAAATCTTTATTACTAAGTACATATAACATTGCATTTTTTTCAACCTGTATAATACACCGGGTTTCTAAAGTTTAATATGAATTAACATTTATCAGTTAAATAAAAAAATTAATACTCAGCTAAAAAAATTATTTTAAAAATTAACTTAACAGAATTTATAACTGTCACGTATTATTTTATTCAACCCGTGTAATACACGGGGTTTTAAAGACATAAATTTTTCATTACTAAATATATAACATTATATTTATTCAACCGTGTAATACACGGGATTCTAACCAGTGACAAGAATATAAAAAGGTTTAAAATTTCTTGTTAAGGTAATTAAATAAAAGTAATTTTTTATTTAAAAGTAAAACGAGTTTTTAAATTTAATTATTTTATTTAAAAACATATTTAAATTATTTAAAGGTTAATTCGTTTAAAATTTAGTTCGCGACTAACGACCAATTTAGATTAAATAAGGTGTTTAAAATTGGAACGTGTCGAGTGTTGAAAAGTGTTTCACGAACTTATATAGTAAAATTGGTTTACTAAAATTTGCATGACTAATTTCATGTTATGCGTCGTCCAAAATGTTTTTGACCCTTAAACGGTAAATTAAAACATTAAAGAAATCTCAATTATTAAAAATCGATATTTTTAGCGTCACCCTTAATTATGACACTTCAACTAGATTAAAACGTCATTGTTAGCGAAATACACTGCATTCGACACCACGGTTTTAGTTAAAGGTAGGATCACGATTCCTAAGTCACCCAGGCCTGGACTAAAGTCACAATTGAAGGAAAAATATCACTTAAGTCGTTTAAGCGAGCGTAATTGAGGGAAGCGTATCTAAGCGTGACCTTGCTTGTCATGCCCCTCAAACCAAGAGTTGTATAGTTGATACAATCGGTAATCGTTACCTACCTGTCTAGCTATACCAGTGAAAAGTGCTTAGCCATTCACTGTAACATTGTAAACCGGGATCTTATTCTTAATTATAAATATTTTTGTCTTTGGGTCATTAATATAATTAAGATAATTAAAGCATGAAAATACTACAATTTAATTGAATTTTATAGATGGCTCCATCTGCTGATGTTGTTATCCTAGAGCGTCTTAACGATATTCTTAAAATCAAACTCGATGGAACAAATTTCTTGGAATAGTACTACAATCTAAAGAAAGTCCTTAGATATAACAAGAAGATGCATGTTCTAAAATACCCTGTACCAGAACAACCACCTAGAGATGCTGGGAAATTTGTTCGAAAGGCTTGGAACAAATTTAGGGATGATACCTTTGATATATCAAACCTTATACTAGCATCTGTTAGTCCCGGGATTCGAGCTTCAATCCGGCACTTATCAGCTTATGACATGATACGTAACTTGAAGGAGAGATACCATCAAGATTACAATAAGGATCCTTCTTACTCTTTGATGACATACATTAAAGACAAGGCTTTGGAGAATCCATATCGTGCCATGATCATGAGAAAGTTGGTGGCAAACCTCGAGAAAGCACGTGTTCCGATTGACGATCACTTGGTCATTAACATGGTTATTAATGACACATCTGAGAGATTTCATCTCGTGGTATGCCAAAGTTGAACCAGAGGATGCTTTAAAAATGATTCAATTTGTTGATCAGCTTGAGAGGATCGGGGTTTATCCAAGTGATGACATCATTCGAGCTATGTTCAGTGATGATCTCCACTTGTCCTTCATAAGCAAAGAGGTATCGGTAGAGACTGTCGAAACCGGGGATATGGGCAAAACTATTGGTGAGACCAAGGCTAAAATCTCTAAACCCATATGTCGTGTTAGAGAGATGCCCGAAGCTGCTGTTGCTAGAGAATGCTTCAAAGCATACACTTAAGGTATCTAGGCAACTTTTCCATTGTTTCTTTATCGCTTAAAAGTTAGACTTTTAGCGTATGCAAACTGGCTTTTTGCAGAGATAAAAGAAAGGAAGGAAAGGAAGAAGAAAAGAAAAATGGACACAGCCTGAAGATTACTTCAAGTTGTTGATTACACCATTTGATGATGCTATCTTATTTTTGTTTGGAACACATTTAAATTCTGGATTTATTTTCTTTTGAATATTGTTTTATTATTTTAAGTATGACTTATTTAAATCTTTAATGCATTATGGTTGTTGCCTGCAATGAATTAAGAATTCATTACCATCTATTTGACATGAAGACATGTGAGACATGTTAGTCAAGTCCATTAGATAATTAATTGGATCAGATCTAGTAGATACCATGAAACATATTAAGTCCTATAAAAGACATATATGTGATATAAATGTTTACATATGACTTTATGATTGAAATAGTTTCAATAAATTCCTCTAGAAAAGATCTTATAAGATAAGATATAAAAGAGCGATAAGAGTTATCACTACTATAAAACTAAGTAGTTAGTCATACAAAGCAGCTTCACAAGATCTAAATCACTAGCATTGAACCATAAAGTTCATCCGGAACATGTATAAAGATTCATATGGGATATGAATATAAAAGAGACCTATGAACAAATAAGGATAGGATGTTATGAACCCCTATACGAAATAGTTTCGTCTGTTGTCTTAATAAATAATTCAATAAGATTGAAACTGTTCATAACCATGATATACGTGATTCTTGAACAAGAAACAAGTGTTGTTTAAAGTTCTGAATAAATAGTATTATTCAAATTGTATAGACATAAAATTTCATATACAGGCAAGGATTAGATCCTAGAAATTTATAAATGTTTATCATAAACAAAAGATGTGATCTTTTACGTTTGATAAATTTATCATAAACAAAAGATGAGATCTTTTACAATGGATAAGTATATGAAAGAGAAGATGAGTTCTTTTACAACAGACACTAAGGATCATACGATGAAAGAATGATATTCTTTAGTTAAATCATCCAATGATGATCCAAACACACAATCCATTTACGACAAATAAAGATTCGATCAGACTACACATGAATGAGATTCATCCAGATGTAGAAGTTGTTTTAGAAACAACAAATGGATCATTAATACTAGAAGCCTAACAGATTATCAAAGGTTGATAAAATAGGAATTGGATTCCTAGTATCCTTAAAGGGATACATATTACAAGTTTTGAAAAGTTGTCTAAACTAATCAAAATCAACAAGTATTATGAATACTAGAATGTTCTTATAATAAATTAGCTTCAAGTAAAGTATAGAAGTCTGGATAAGTCTGAGAACATTAAATCATTGAAACTGATATGATCATTTCAAATTAGATTCAATAATATAGATGCAAAGGCGTACCTACAACGATAAGAATGTGTAAGAGACACATTATTAAGAGGGATGTATAGTGATACACGGATAGGGATGATAAGTGTTATCATAAAGTGTATAATGATACACAAAATAATCAGGGGATGATAAGTGTTATCATGGAATGTATAGTGATACATTACTGAAATTACGAGTTATATTTTATAACATATCATTGAAAGATAACGTATCTTTAGAAGATCACATTTCAAAGCTAACATTGATTGCATTCATATATATGTGATATATAAGATGGAAAGATTCTAAAGTAAGAATCGCATCAATCTATTGACATTAATAAAGATGTCTTAAATGTTTTGTGTGACAAATCAATAAAGACATATACCGTTAACATTTCTGTTAACATTATCCAAAACCCATAGTAATTGGGATAAGATGAAAATGAAATGGTTCATATGGTTTCATCTAAAAGGATAATGAGTGTTGTCAATAATTTTCATACGATGAAAGAACTTTGAAATTTAGTTATGACGAAAGAAAGAAAAGGGATAGTGCTTTAGAAGCACATAATAGTGATCATAAAGTGTTATGATGAGACAATGCTATCTTATTGGATAAGATGCTAAGAGTACCAACTTTGACTATCAAGAAGGGTTCTTGGAACAAAGTCATAATTAGTTATGACGACCTATTAGTCAAATACATTGATCTTAAATGTTAAGATACAAACACCATGAGATGATCATTGAGAATGATCACACGATACATCAACATTATCTGATAATGATTATGATACATCAGCGATATCTGATAGAAAAGTTCCATCAATAACATTTGCACAAACATGAGATGTTGTGACCTGGAAACATTAGAAGATAGTACTTTGAAAGTGTCTTCAGATAACTTCTAATAGTTTGGAAAGAAGTTCCAAAAGAGAGTTTTCCATCATTAAGTTTCATTAATGGGACCGTGAAACTTGGAGACATCACGATAAAAACAAAATTCACACAAATCAATATCTAGCTGACCCATTCGCTAAACCTATACCTCAAACTGTATGAGGAGGATGTTGATAGGTCATAGAAATGCAAGACTTGAGTTTGATTTGTTAGTATTTGGTGCCTTTCGAACAATATAGAAACATTGGTATTTTATATTGGCTTAAAAGTTAAGTGCATTATAAATAGATGTTTTTATGATTTGATATTTTATACGTTTTAGAAATCCTTGAATATTATGTTATATTCTAAATGTTCGTAGTCGATCAGATTCATGTGAATCAATCTGAACGTAAGACAATTGTGAATCGGATGGTTGGTTCATTCTGAATGAAAGACCAAGAAGTTGGTGACCATATTCACAGATAATTATTAGAGAATAATTATCGGACGTAACTCGCTTCAAAACTATCTTCATGGATTAAAGTCTTGAGAAGTTTTGAATATGGTAAGATCTATTGATCCTTCGACCTGAGGCACACATTAGAACTAACTCTGACTAAAGTTTATTCCTTTTAGCTTATCTAACGTTGTACTTTAACTGGCTATAATAAGGATATGATCAGGAATAATCTGAAGTTAAGTGGGAGTTGTACGTGGCCAAAGGAATTCTGTTATCCTTTAATTAGGATCTAGACATTCTGGCGCCCTCGTTGATTCAAACTGGTATAAAACGCGTGTCCATGCACAAACTAGAGTAGTTTGTTTAGACCATCTTTGAATTGGAGAACGAGAACAAGAATAGTAGAACCACATATGAGAAGTGACTTGTATCCATGTCTCATGTTCAACGAATAACCTAAACAGAAAGGACACACACACACACATATATATATATATATATATGTGTGTGTGTGTGTGTGTGTTTATCGTGGCTATTGTACTTGGTTAAGTAAGAGTTACTTGAACACAAGGAACTAGTTGACGATTATAAATACGTTATACCTTGTTAAGGGCAGCGAGATGTAGCTAGGCATCCACCACTGTCTACGTTGACCTGATTAATCGATGAATCGACCAAGTGGGAGATTGTTGGATATTAGGTGTCCGATCATCGATAATATCAACGTTACTATTGAGGTACGATCCGAAGTGTTACACTTTGGGCAAAGAACAAATATATAATATTTAACTGTTAAACATTATTCACGAAAGACGGATTTAATAAATGGTGAATAAATATTTAGAGAAATAATTATTGTAGATTGAGATAATTAATCATGTGATTGATTAATTATTATTGGATATTAAATGTTAATATCTATATCTACTAGAGATTGAGATAATTAATTATATGACTAATTAATTATAGGGATTAAATGTTTAAACCTGTTAAACATTTAAAAGATTATATTTTACTGATTATTGTTAATTAGTAAAATAGAAAAGGTTAATAATTAAAGAGTTAATTATTATTGGGTATTAAGTGTTAATATCTCAGGGGTTAGGTTGTAAGTTACAGGTTTATAAATATAACCTTAACTTTAACCCTAAAACCTAATCAAGTTTCTTAGCCACCACAAGGTTTGGAAAACCCTCTCCCCTCCCTCTCGATATTCCGCCCGGCCCCCACCACCACCGAGTCGGTCCGCCGCCGAGTCGGACCACCACCACCATCGCAAGCCGCCTCCGTCGCTGCCCCTGTTGCGCAGCCTTGCCAAGACGGCCCTACCTGTGACCGTCGTCGTCCTCTGCCGGCCGAACTGGAGGTAAGCCGTGAATCGGTTTTTGCGACTAAGGTATAAAACCCTAAACACCCTATGGTTGTGTTTATTTACTTATTTATTATTATTGTCTATACGCGTCTAATCGGATCACTGAAAGGAATCCAGATCTGATCTATTAATGGTATTGTTAAATAGCTTTCGTTAAAATATATCTGATTTATTTATTTAAAAGGTTTAAATAATAATTATTTTAAAAGATTAAAACTGGTACCATGATTCCCAACAATACTAGGTTCATAAGAAATGCCCTACCTCTTCAGTCAACAACACGTTTTGGGGCTTAATATAGTGGATGAGAGGATAACTCCACTGTTAAGCGTGCTCGGGTGGGAGTAATCAAGGGATGGGTGACCCTGGGAAGTTTTCACCCGAGCAACCAAAAACAAATTCGTGAGTTCTTAGGGAGCAAAGCGGACAATATTGTTGGTATGAGAGGCCGGATGTTACACTTGTTGTTTGAGAATAATGCTTCATGAATCACCAATATTTGCTATGTTCTCATGTAAGACTTAACAATTCACGTAATTGTAGTGCATTTTGTATGATGACCTATTTGTATTTAACTAAGTCTTAAGGATGCACAATAACTAGTAACACATATAGATAAATGATAAGAATGTAGACATGAAAATATGGCGGATGTTACAACGATATATAAAAACGGGTGGAATTACCTCTGGATATCCCTAATGGTCATGAGATAGGAAAAAGGATGTAATCAATGTTCAATTCTTATGCCAAAACCATAAAAAGAGTAGTTTTAGTAAATGAGCCCGGGGAGAGATTGTTGAGAAAACATTAAGACTTACACTATAAAGTTGACTGAGATAAATTTCCTACCAATGAATAATTCCTAGCGACATCCTTACCGATAGAATTGATAACGAAGATGAAGAAAGTCAAATAAAGATTTCATTATCTTTATTTGTAGTTTATCCATGTAATCGTGTTCTTAATTATAATTATCATTTTCAGTTATGTAGTGTCTGTTAGCTATTTGTTATCTAGTATATATCTTATAGATTATAATTAAAACAAGGATTATTGTATTTTAATAATCCCACCTTTTACCAATTGGTCGATAATAATCCCAACTGAGAATATTCTTACCACCGGTCCCTACTTTCAAACTATTTTTTTACATTGGACTCCTCGTTAAAAAAACTTAACGCCGTTAGAGTTTATATGACATGGACATCTGCAAACCGCCGGAAAGTCGAGCCAAGCTAGCAATGGTCTCGTGTTGGCTTTTGAAATTGGCTTTGGTGGTGTTTAACTGGTTTCGTTAAACACCACCGTTTTCTCTGTTTGGACTTTCCGGACCCACGAGACCAGTTAAACACCACCAGAGCCAATTTCAAAAGCCACCACGAGACCACTGCTAGCTTGGCTCGACTTTCCGGCGGTTTGCAGATGTCCACGTCATATAAACTCTAACGGCGTTAAGTTTTTTTAACGGGGGGTCCAATGTAAAAAAATAGTTTGAAAGTAGGGACCAGTGGTAAGAATATTCTCAGTTGGGATTATTATCGGCCAATTGGTAAAAGGTGGGATTATTAAAATCCAATAATCCTTAAAACAAAAGATGATTATTCATTATTCTGAACTAATATTACATGTTTGATAGTTGATTTGTGATCATTGATTGATTTAATTGTTCTTAAGTATTCTAATCGTGATTATATTTCTTTTGCAATTAACATAACACCAGTAGTCTAAGCGCATGTAATTATAATCGATACAAAACTTATGACTAATAACAAGAAGAGAACTAAAGAGAAATTTTTGGAAAGGCTTCCCATTTGACAATGAAAATATGATCATATTTTTTCGATTGATTTTGTTCTAATTCACTGTCGTTTAAATAAAAATCTTGCAAGCTAAAAGCTATGTAGCATATGCACTAAACTTGTTCCAAGTGAACATGAACTCTTTGATTGCAAAATTCATAAAGGGGATAGCAATAAAGAAGTCTCTAAACAAAGTTATATATGTGGATTGTATCCTCAAACTTGAATTTGGTAATTTGATTCACTTATATAAGCTTGAAGTTGGGTTTAGCCAAGCTTAAAGAAGAGATACACGATCACTCCTACCCAAATAAATTGAATACTTGTATGCAACTCTACCCATCTCGTTCTTTTATTGAGTTTCACCCCAACCAATGGAGAGTTCATAATCATTATTTTCCATCTTTGAGTTCTCAATATTCATCCAAAATTGTCCATTGACCTCAACAAACCATGAATAATTTTCACATATCGGTGACAAATAAAATGCCACCGTTTTATTTGCATCTTTTATGTACTACTCACACCAACATACAACTATATATCTATATCTATATCTATACTATATAATAAATAAAGGTTTTTCCATGTCACGTGTCGCCTCCACATTCATTCTTATCTTTTTTTTCCCGCCTCTCTCTCTTATTAAATACACCTTCTGAATTTTTAACAACAATATATATTTAAAGAAATTATTAATTATACTAATAAAACACATTTATTTTAAATTATCCCTTATAAACTTTGAAAATCTAATTATTTACCTTTTATTTTCAATGAAATAATAAATGAAAAACAAATTACATTAAATAGTATTTAATTTATTTTTAAAACTCAATTATATATTAGTTTTTGCATATTTTGAGTTTTGTTTTATATCCTTAGTATATGATACATTTTTACACATGTAAAATATACACATAAAGATTTAAAAATTTTGATATTTTTCACCCGTGTGTATACACTGGATCTAAACTAGTATATATGATAACTATGACAACGGTTAGGGTTTTAACCCTTTGCCTCTTGATTTTACGTACTACTTACACAAACATCATCGTACATATGTAGTTTTGATATCATGAGTCAATATGTAGATTGTTGGGAAATACATAAGAGGACTAAACTAGAAAATGCAACTTCATACCAATGATTCCTATTAAAGAATATTGCTATTTATGAAGATTGCTATGGATAAATAGTTGATGCCGAATATGAAGAATATTAAGCTAGCAAAGATGCTAGAAGAGATAATTAAATATTTGATGACAAAAAAGTTACATAGTGGTCTAGTTAGCAAGAGATACGTCTCAAAGGAAAGTATATACTTCAATTGTATTGAACTTCATACTTTAATTCTCAATCTTGTATTGGGTATTCATTTCACTTGTAGGAAGAGATATCCATCCAAATGACTACTTGTTTACAGTTCTATCCACCTCGTTTAGTCAATAAGTTTCACCTCGCCAACGTAGTGTTCGTGTTAATTAAAAATATAAATTACAAAAAAGCAACATATAATCAACATTGCTTTCCATATTTGAGTTCATGGTGTTTAAACCTTTATTAATGTTTTAAGATTATCTAATCTCAAGAAACTAACGATCAGCTTCATACATCAAGCACGTATTTGTGGGCAAGCCCAACTAAGAAATTCACAATTACATTATCGGTAAAAATGGAAGAAACATAAATTAGGTCATATCAAACAATAAATTTTAAGCTAGAAATTTACACTTTCAACATGCATGAAACCGATGCCGATACCCACAATGTTTGAATTGCTACACGTAAGCCACACGAATTTACTATTTCACACAATCCTAGGAGACAAGATAGAGAAAAGTAGTTTGAAAAAGGTGGAAAGTCTACTAAAAATAGAAGGAAGTGATGAAAAGACAAAACTGCCCTTGATGAACAAGTAATAACTTCTCACTAAACAAAGATAATGATGTTTAAAGTAGAGACGAAATTAGTAATATCGAAAAAGATCTTTTCATGATAAATAAACTTTAAGAACTATTATTGGCGTTTACTAAAAAAAATCTTACTACTCTAATAAATAAAAATCTTATAAGCCACGTGTCAGTTTTTTAGACTAGCATAGCCTTACTTTTCCCACCTGCAATGCTAAGAAGGAATTCTTCTTTTCAAGCGGATCCTAGGATCCGATTGTACCAAATATTTCATTAGGATCCATTAAATCTCACCCAAAACCTAAACATTTCGTTCAGCCGATTGCTTCCTTTTGAAAATACTCCTCCAAACCCTAATACTCATTCAATCAGCTTCATCAACATTGTTCAAGGGTGGGTCAACTCGAACACGACTGCGTCTTATCCGGTAACAGGCCCAAGTACAAGGATCTCCGGTTGTTAACCTTGATGAATATAATGACATTTTTGGTAGCGGTCAAGCTGATTCTCTTGATTCGGTTATTAGTCTTTCCACTTTAGAAAAAAAACGTTTGATGATTTTAATTTTGAAACCGGGTTATCGCCATTTCTTATGAAAAATTGATTGCTCGCGGTAAATGTAACACCCCAACCCGGTAGGGCCAAAAGGTTACCATTACATATATCAAACCAAAACCCTTCCAAAGTCTTACAGAAACAATCCAGAGTTTAGAAAATTCAACATTCCGAACAATTGAAAGAACCCTAGATATTAATCATTTCATTAAAATACAGATAGTCTTGACTCCCTTTGCACTCCTCATGATATCCCTTGATTTCCCCGATTTCCTTAAGTACATATTGTGTAAACAAGAAAACACAACAAAAGAAATATGGTTGAGCCAAAAGTTGCTCAGTAACGGAAAAACAATAGTAGTGCAACTACAGTACGAAATGAAAGCGATTCAAAGGCATAACTGATACTGAACTAAAAGTGTAATACTGAAATATGATATTGGAAATATAATACTGATATCTGATGTTGAACATATAATACTAAATACTGAACATATAATACTGAAATCTGATACTAAACATATGATACTGAACTGACCTAGACGACAAGTGATGTCAATAAAAAAAAGGTGTGTAACATAAAGGAGTACCAAGAGCCGAAACTGAAGTTGAGGGGTACATAGGTAGCTAGGCTATGCACTAAATGAGATGGTGTGTGTGGCGTAACACACATTATTTCATCCCCTGGTAACGGATAACTGAACTAGGATCGATCCATCCGCCTCCCATATAATGTGGCTAGTGTACTCCCTAAGTACTGAACGTGTAACTGGAGACGCCGTGAACCTTTTATTACACACCGTCACAAAAAGTGTCATATCATTGACGCCCAAATGATGTGTCTGACATGCTCGGGTAACAGAGTACTAAGTCTAAGGGTACCGAACAAATAATTGAACATAAAGGCATACGTCTAAACTAAATATAATCTAGGGAACATGCAATAATGAGTGCAAACTTAAAAGTGTATTGCATGCTACAAAAAGCGTAGCGTGGTTTTAGGCAACCAACATGACAAGTAACTAATACACATAAATCCAAATGACCAAGTATAGGAAAATGGAAAACGAAAAATACATGCTACAAATGAGAGGGGTCAGAATCTGTACCTTAGCCAAAAGCAACAGCAAAAGCAAAAGCAAAACCAATCAAATTGGCTTCAACACACACGAGATCCTATAATTGAATTATGACGAATTAGGTTTACAAAACTTTTGTTGCATGTCTAATTTATTGACTATCAATCTCCGGCGACGAAAGCTTTTAACGTAGTCATACTATTATTATTGTGCATTTATGCTTATACAAAAATTCATAATTTCCTCATTATGCATGTTAAGATTTTATATGGATCTTTTATAATTTTTGTTAAGATTATAAAATACATTTTTCTTAATCCACATCATACATGTAGTTACTTTATTAATTTCCTTTCATATAATGCTTAGAATAATTACTATAGTCCACTTTCATTTATGTAAAACTCTTTGTTTTCATATGTACTAACGGCTAAAGAAATAGGTAGTGGCTTGATGGCCTATAACTCACTAAGACTGTTGGTTGTGGTAGGCTAGCGAGGGGCGCCAACGGTGGGCGCGAGCCACCTTGGCCGCGCACACCACAACATGTTCAGGCGATGGGGGGCGCGAGCGGGGTGGCGTGGTGGGGCTAGCGAGCGCTGCTGGCATGACCGTTGGGGAGAAGAGCCGTTGGGGTATTAAAAAAAAAAAAATTCTATTTATGTAAATTAACTCCTCTTCACTCATTTATCTCTCAAAATCTTTATAAACTTCCTATTTTCTCTCAATTTTATAAACTACTCTCTACATTACTACAAATCATCAACAAAAAATGTCGAGAAATTGGAATGAGTATGTGGAGAATATGGAGAATTTACAAGGTTTGAAATATTTGGATGATGTGCATATTTACCAATTCACTTGCAACGAATGGAAAGCCGAAGTGTTAAGAAAGTACGGGGTGGTAAAAGTTTTTGACGAGATCTACTTGTGGGAATTACTCAAAAGGTGCTCGAAATGGATTGAATTGGTTAGTCCGGAGGCGGAAGAAGCGCAAAAACGTACGAAAACTAGTTCGTCCGGTGCATACGTCACCTCTAGTGGATCGGATGGTCGCGTTGGCATCGACCTCAACATGTCCGATCAAGAAGGGACACCACAAGGCTCAAGTCGACCGGCCGGAAGGGACCGCGGTAAAAAAAAGACTAATGATGCCGATTTAGAATTTAGCGATGCGATCCTTAAAATAACAAGTACTCTCGAGAAGGCGACGCAGGTTAAAATGGAAAAACAAATGATGAAGAAGTTGGAATTTCTTAGTAAGGACGTCAGCCACCTATCGCCGAGGGACCAAGCGATATATGAAAAACAAAAGGAGCGTATTCGAAAGGAAATGAAAGAAAATTAAAACCCTATGGAATAATTTAGTATTTTATTTTCTATGTATTTTTTTTTTTTAGGATGTTGAATGTTTTTAATTAATTATTTTATCTTTTATTATTATTTTTAATTAATTATTAGTTTTTAAATTTGAATTGAATAAATAATTAAACAAAAAATTAATTCGATAAAGCCCCCGCTCACCTGCACCACAACACCCTCAAGTGCTTCAGCATGGGCTTTATCCACTGCTTAGTCAGCATCCAGTCAGCGCCACATGGAGTGATATTAGAGGATGAATCCACTCTCAATAAAGCCCCACAACCATCAGTCTAAGGACAGTAACTTCAAATTCTGAAGCGCCATGATTTAAAATTTGGGTGTTTCGTAAATTAGGTTGTAGACTTCATCTTCTCCATGCCTAGTAACATATATAGATAAATGATAAGAATGTAGACATGAAAATATGGTGGATGTTACAACGATATATAAAAACCGGTGGAATTACCTCTGGAAATCCCTAATGGTCATGAGGTAGGAAAAAGGATGGAATCAATGTTCAATTCTTATGCCAAAGCCATAAAAAGAGAAGTTAATTATATGAGTCCGTAGAAAGATTGTTGAGAAAACATTAAGAGACTTATATTACAAAGTTGACCGAGGTAAATTTCCTACCAATGAATAATTCCTACTGACATCCTTACCGATAGAGTTGATAACGAAGATGAAGAAGGTCAAATAAAAATTTGATTATCTTTATTTGAAGTTTATCCATGTAATCTTGTTCTTATTTGTAACTAGCTTAGTATCTGTGTACTACACAGGGTGAAAAAAAAATATATATATATATATATACACACACTAACAATAGAAAATAAAATAAAAAAATATGTAAAAATTAATGTATAATTGAGTTTCAAAAATACATTAAATAGTAAATAATATTCAATTTAATTTGACTTTCATTTACTATTTGATTGAAACATAGGCTAGGTAATTACATTTCAAAGTTTCTTATAATATGAGATAATTTAAAATAAATGTATTTTATTAGTATAATTAATAATTTGTTTAAAAATATATTATTATTGAAAATATGAAAGTGTATTTATTAAGAGAGAGATGTGGGAAATTTTTTTAAGAATGAATGTTTCTGGTGACACGTGGCATTGTGAAACTTTAATTTATTATATAGTATAGATTATCAATTTCAGTTATGTAGTGTTTGTTATCTATTTGTTATCTATTTGTTATCTAGTATATATCTTGTAGATTAAAATTAAAACAAAGGAATTTTGAACTAATATTACATGTTTGATAATTGATTTGTGATCATTGATTGATTTAATTATTCTTAAGTATTCTAATCGTGGTTATATTTCTTTTGCAATTAACATAACACGAGTAGTCTAAGTGCATGTAATTATAATCGATACACACAATTTTGGAAAGGCATCCCATTTGACAATGAAAATACGATTAGATTTTTCGATTGATTTTGTTCTAATTCACTGTCATTTAAATAAAACTCTTGCAAGCTTAAAAACTATGTAGCATATGCAGTTAACTTGTTCCAAGTGAACATGAACTCTTTGATTGCAAAATTCATAAAGGGATCTAGATAGCAATGATGAAGTCCCTAAACAAAGTTATATATGTAGATTGTAATAGACTTCATACTTTTATCCTCAAACTAAAATGAGTTATTTGATTCACTTATATAAGCTTGAAGTTGGGTTTAGCCAAGTTTAAGGAAGAGATACACGATCACTCCTACCCACATAAAATGAATACTTGTATGCAACTCTACCCATCTCGTTCATTTATTGAGTTTCACCCCAAACCAATGGAGTGTTCATAATCATTATTTTCCATCCAAAATTGTCCATTGAGCTCAACAAACCAAGAATAATGTTCACATATCGGTGACATGCCACCGTTTTATTTGCATCTTTTATGTACTACTCACACCAACATACAACTATATATATGATAACCATGACATCGATTAGGGTTTTAACCCTTTGCCTCTTGATTTTACATACTACTCACACAAACATCATCGTATATATGTCGTTTTGATATCATGAGTCAATATGTAGATTGTTGGAAAATGCATAAGAGGACTAAACTATAAAATGCAACTTCATACCAATGATTGCTATTAAAGAATATTGCTATTTATGAAGATTGTTATGGATAAATAGTTGATGATGAATATGAAAAATATTAAGCTAGCAAAGATGCTAGAAGAGGTAATCAACTATTTGATGGCAAAAAAGTTAAATAGTTGTCTAGTTAGCAAGAGATACGTCTCAAAGGAAAGTATATACTTAAATTGTAATGAGCTTTATACTTTCATTCTCAATCTTGTATTAGGTATTCATTTCACTTGTGTACGCTAGGGGTAAAGTTTAGCCAAGCTTGAGGAAAAGCTATCTGTAATATCCGAGATTTTTCGACCTACCTTTTTACACGTGCTACTAAATTTAAACTCGATTTCGTTTTAAAACTATTTCCTTAAAACTATAAATATTAATGTTAGATTAATACATAAATAGTTTATATATATATATATATAAATTCTAAAAAATTGACAAGTTTGTAATTATATAAACCTATTTCTTAAACTTAAGATAAATTTTATAGATCATCTTATAAAGTTTATAAAAAAAAAACATTTAACTTATTTAATTTTTAATTAGATATTTTTCTTATCTATAAAGTCCAAGGACTAAAAACTGCCGCCTTCAAAGATGTTTAAACTAAATCCTAAGTTTTAAACATAAAATGATAATAGCTTGGGACTTCAGGGACCTGTTGTGTATTTATCCCAAACTTCCAGAACCGAAATAGGTCCCAGGTTCGAAACCCGTCACACTCGGTTTTGAGCCGTTTTATCCCAAATCGCATTTTCCCGTCCAGATTCGTTGAACCTCGGGTTCGACTCCCGCGTGCGACCGTAACCCAAGAGTCATCAATGCTCGATTTCAACCACAACCACGCGTGAATTCAAATTCAAGCCGTTCGGACCTAACCATGAACTCCCCACCTAATCGAGCATTAAAATCTGAAATCGCGTATAAATACCGACCGAATCACCTGAACAACATCACCCTCAATCTTCCTAAACACTCAATTCAAACATTCGTCACATGCATTGTCGATTTACAGTCCGCGGTAGCCGAAGTCGAGGCTTCTACCCGTTCTCGCTCGAATCATCACCTTATCAGGTAATTCTTGAGGCCAAACCTTCGTAATAACACGTAGAACAAAAGCCCTCTGTCGAATTACAACGACAGAGGGATAATCAATGCGTATTTGACGGGTTTTTGATCTAGGGCTCATGAGGGAATTGGGTTCGATTGGAGTTGTTGTTTAAATGATTTCCGGTTCATGGTATACACTAACTAACCCGTAGTCGGGATGGTTAATGTGTGTGTGCGGATTCGACCCGGTCAGTGGCCCGAGTTCGAATCCGGGTAGCTGGGTTTTGCTTCCTTCATTTTTTTTAGCCTTTTAAACAAGTATTTAAACCTTCTAATTATTTTTACAAAATCTGTTAAATGCTTATAAACTTAAAAACCGACTCTCCTTATACTTTTACTCTCTGAACCCTTTTATTTAATTAAGTTTTACTAAAACTTATAAATAATAAATTTTAAAAACTAGTTTTTGAATACAAAAAAAAATATACTTTTAACTCCTATAAGACTTATAAGTGTTTCTATGAACTTCAATGAATTAAACAAAAACTTTAAAGGATTTATAAATTTATAGTCAAAAGATTTGTAAACTTACATATACATTTTTATAAAACCGAAACTTATAAAACCCTTTACAAAAATTCATGTGTATTTAACTCGAGAATCATTTATTTATTTGAGAAAATAAATATGTTGAATTCATTTATAAATTAGTAAACCTTATTTAAATACTTTAAAGAAGCCTTATTTATAAACTTATAAACTATAAAAAGGTTATAATATAAGAAACTCTATCTAATATTTTATAAACTTATAATTACATAATGCTTACTTAACTTGTAACCCCATTCTAAACATCATATATTACAAGATAATTTGTAAAATGGATACCTAATAAGTCTTAGATGTTTAATACTGATTGTTTAAATGGGATAAAGTAATTACCATTCTTAAATAATTATTTACCCTTGACAAATAATTGTTATTCTTTAATAATTAATTATTCTTAAATAATTATTATAAACACTTAATAATTATTTATTTAAACTTTGATATCCAATCTTAGTATTTGAAACTTCAATCTAAACTTTGCAAACCCAAATCATTCTCGTCTCCCGTTTGAAACCCTAGTCAATCTCGAATCATAGATCTTTTGCCTTAGACTTGTAGAAGCAAACTTAAATCTTTAGACTTGCATTCTTAGGCTTATTGTGAGGATATTCCCCTCAAAGTATTGCAAATACCTATCCGTGTCGGATACTCTTCATCAATCCAAGTGAGTATACTTAGCCCCTTTTTTCCTTTCTATACTTTTGGGGTGAAACATGTTCAAAACTTTAAACTTATACAATTCTTGTACAAACTATGACTATGTGCTTATTCTTATGTTAAACTTGAGACTTGTATGCTTAGATTAAACTTAAAACTAGCATATTCATTAACTTTGATCAAGCCTATAGTAACAATGATAGATCTATTGCATTTGACCAATCCACCTTGATTGATTGACTCTTCAGGGGGAGCCCTTGGTGATTGTTACTGAATTAAACTTTTAAACTTGAGACTTATAAGGGTAACCTGCGAGTTATGCCTAAACTTGGTTGGAGGGTTGATATGCACAATGTTTAAGATACTTGTTCTCATACTTACATTATAGAATGCATAAATCATAGTGAATTGTAACTCTTTTCAAATACTTGTTAAACTGTGTCAAAACCTTTGTATCTCACAAACTATTTTGTAGTTGACAGATTCTTTCACATGTTTCAGGTTCTACATCATGAGACTTGTTTGTGATCATATAGGACGCTTTGGACCTAGACTACTTATTAAATAAATGTTGTATACTTGTTATTTCCTTTGTATTGAACCTTTGAATCTATTTATTAATGAAATATTAAAACTTTAATAGTCAACCTTGTGCTATTGAACAACCGCGTCCGCCCCGACGTATAATCCGCCGTCGGTTGGGGTGTGACAGATTGGTATCAGAGCCTTGGTTATAGGGAATTAGGTTATTAGACACATGACCTAGACTATAACTTAGGAGACCCAAACATGAGTTATCTCATGTCCTTTACTAGTAACTTTCTCCTCATTCTATTCTTAAATCTTATACGTGAACGCTTGGAGATTCTACGTTTCTACTTACCTACGTGCTACAAGAGTCTACTACATCGAGGACACGTTCTTAGGCTTCAAGCCTAATCCTCCACTAAACTCTCGTCAAGAGTATTTAAGTTCTGGACAATGTAGGAGAACTCGTACGGACCGGAAGGGTGGATACCTATATTCTGGGAAATTCTGTCAAGGAAAGCATTTCGTACAAATCCAAATCAACCGTTGGACCCGTATGCTTTCCTGGGAATTCCTGGGATGAGTATCCACTTATAGGAATGCACGACTTCTCTAAACATTAGTGAGCTTAGATCTCTCTTGATATGTCAAAGTACTTACTTAGTGATATGCACTAAATGAGTACCATCTCAAATACTATACACTTCATAAATTCATGATTCAAAAACTTTCCTCTATAACATTTATTCTATGTGTAACATCCTTGATTTTTCCATGCTATTTATGTAACCTTTTAGTGATACTATTGATTCATTATGCATTTTTGAAACTATTTCGATCTATGAAAGCGTTAGCATATTACAGTTTCAATACATTGTGATTCTATAAATTGTCGTTTACTATGGTGATTCAATGCTATATATACTATATCTTGACTAATGTAGTAACTTGGATGCCTTAAACCCTAATCAAAATAAAATCTACGGAAATTTTTCTATCTTTAGAAACCTAATTTCAAACTTAGAAAGTCTAAAACTACACATATATAACTTCAAGGTTCATTTGTGTACCTTTTATAAAACCTAATACTTAAAATATTATTTATTTAAACCTTTTATAAAAATCAAGTTTTAATATTTATTTAATCATTATTTTCAAAAATCTATAATAATAAATATAAATATTTCTTTTAAATCTAATTCTTTAACTTTGTAATTATCCTAAACCTATTAAACCTATTAGTAATTATCTAAAACCTAACCACCTACAATTCTATCCTAAATCTCCTAGCCTAACTAACAATCCTATCAACTAACAATCCTAGTTCATCTCTTCCCCTATTAGCTCCATATTCATCTCAAATCCTCACCTATATAAAGACCCTTCCATCACCTTCATTCTTCACTCTAAAACTTGAAATCAAGACCCCCTAAGGGCTGCCAAAATCGAATTCTACATCCTCCCTCAAGATCCAAAGTCGTTTCCTCGTTCACAAGTAAGTTCTAGTCATCATGTTCTTTGTGTTCATAATTTTTTTTATTCATTCAATGTTTTTACAAAAACAACTTTAGATCGATGATTCCCTTACACTTGCATGTTATAATCATAAATCTAGGCTATCAACGCTTGATTTAATCAATAAATATCAAAACTTTTTCGTTAGAACGTAAAACTGTAATGCTGAATTTTTGACAGATTCGTCACCCTACCTTCTCGGGGTCATAACTCCATCAAAACAGAACTGTTTCAAGCGTTTCTTTTTTTGAAAATCAAGTTTAAGGTCTCACGGTCGAAACGCCTACTTGCACGTCTTCTGGTTCATAGTTTAAGTCCCTCAAACAGCCCGCGCAAGATCGGTGCGCAAAGCTGTCAAAAGCTGTCAAAAACCCCCCTTTTTGCAAACTTTCCTGATATTCATAATTTTTATAAAAGATACGAATTTTATTATAAAATAAGTGATTTTAACATGTTATAAGTTATAAAAATGCATAATTTTATGATACTCATAAGTCTTTTAATCGCATTCAAACTTTTTATATAAAAATCTAAGCTTTGATTCATTTTTACTCTCTATCCATTCTTGAATCATGTTTGTATTCAAACTCAATACTTTTTTCAATGATAATCCTTTAATATTCAACTTATTCATTTTAATCCTAACTAAAATCATATTTACACTTTGGCCCCTATACTTTCTAAAGTTACCGAATAAACCCTAAACTTGGTCTAGTATACTGATAGAGTAACCATTCAACCGGTATGTAGTTATCTGACAAGCAGAAAGTTCTGGCTAGGAAAGACGGGGTCTTAATCCAACCAACTCTTTCCTGGGAACGTTTCTGTTGGAGGTACTACTCTGGGACGATAACCACTCTAGTATACGACAACCGCTTTCCTCTATTTACTATATCAACCTTTATCTATTCTAAACTTGAATTCTAAAACTAACTTGCACTATAACTTACTTAGGGTTTAATCCTTAAGGCATTCTCGTAACCAAGTTACTACCAGGACAAGATTCTACCCACCTACTTTAAGGTGAGATACATAGCCCCTTTTACTTTTTATCTTTGGGGTGGAAAACATGCTCGTATATCAAAGGTTGTTCAAACTATATCAAACTCAAATACTACTTATGTATTTTCAATAACAACTTTCTATACTTGTAAACTTAAACGGTTTTATACACACTCTACAACCATTTAACTTGGGATAAGCCAACGGGAGTAAGTCATAGATCTATGGGCATGACATGCCGATGTAGTTCTTGAGTTGACGAGATACGATATCAACTTGAGACTAGATATACAGAAACTGCAAAACTTGTTATTCATGCTATATCAATACTATGGGAACCCAATCTTGTCATTAGGTTTGGTTGAATCGATGTATAAAAGTTTGTTTACTTGTTATTGAATCTTGTTTATGAATTGCAAAAATCTTCATTATCTATACTATGTAATTACTTAAACATATGTTCTCACCGGCTTTATAGCTGACATATTTTAGCATGTTTTTCAGGTACTAATAACTAGGTTGCTGTTACAATCATGCTAGGACTTCGAGACTTGGCTCTAGGAGATTTAGCTATTTATAAAGTTTAATAAAGACTATTTGTTTATCTATTTTGTTTGGTTGTGTGTTTTTAAAACAATGTAATGCAATTATTCGGTTAATTTAATAGTATTTTTTTTAATCATTGTGATGATTTCAATTCGTCACCCCTCGCATAAATTCCGCCGTCGGTGGGGGTGACAGATTGGTATCAGAGCCATGGTTATAGAGAATTAGGTTGCTTTAGAATAAACCTAGTCTATAACCCTAGGATTTCCCTATAGGAAGCTACTTTTTCTTTGTGTCTAACCTTATGTGTTTAACTTATCTCTAACTTCCCTTCTTCTAGCCATGGATAACTTCATCGACCTAACAAGGAAAAGTATAGCAACCCCAAGCTCAATCAAGTGGACACAAGAAGCTTGATACATGAACAACCCAGAGTTGCGGTCTGACGCAACTAGTCGTTATCGCCCGAAGAACGTACGCTTTACACGACTGGTGGAACCTAAGGAGATTAGAGCTGGAACTACAAAGTCTTCGATCATCCGAGACATAGAAGATGGAGCTGAGACGATTCCTAAATCACTCTCTTCAAGACCAAGGGTCTAATTGGTGGATCGAAGGACAGTGTGTAATCTGGAAGAGTGGGTACCTGTACACGAAGGGCTCTGTCTAGGAAAGGCATGGCACATAAATCCCTTTGGACCTGTCACTCTTTCCTGGGAATCTCGGTGTGAGTATCGCTTATAGGCTAAAACACACTCTCCTACCATCTACCATGCAGATCTAGAGTTTTGATTAGTCAATTAATTCTTTTTATTTTTAATCCGGGACATTAAGTGGTTATATGTGCTTATGTCTTTATCTTTCCTTGTTTGTAATTAAACAACTTGATTATGAATAAAATTCCTATTTTGATCTTGCGACTCTATCTATCGTTTATCAACTTATCTAGCTATACTCTATCTTGTAGAATGCCTCCTCGTCGTGACACTACCAAGATCAATGAGATTGCTGCTATCATCACTCGACAACTAAGGGATGTCCTTCCTGAAATGGTTACCCAAGTCAGTAACTAGCTCCGTAACACTGGCGGTTCTAGAGCCGATAATAACAACACTGACCACTACAAGAAGTTCACTAACTCAAGCCCACTGATTTTAATGGTACTGAAGGAGCAACTGGGCTGCTCCAATGGATTGAAAAAGTTGAATCTGCTCTGGACATGGCTGAGAGTCCAGAAAATCTGAAAGTGAAGTTTACCGCAAGCACATTTCAGAAACGGGCTCTTACTTGGTGGAATGCCCAAATCAGGGCTAGGGGAAGAAACGTAGCTCTAGCCTTGCTTTGGAATGAGTTTAAGGAGTTGCTCATTAGGGAATTCTGCCCGAGTAGTGAACTCAAGAAGATAGAGATTGAGTTTTGGAACCATGAGATGGATGGTGGTGAGCATGCAGCCTACACCGAGCGTTTTCATGAGCTCAGTATTCTAGTGCCACATATGGTTACACCGGTTAGCAGATAGATTGACTGGTACATTACTGGTTTGAGCCCTCTAGTCCGAATCCCTACCTTATCTAGTTCACCCACTACTTTAGAGGCAACAATCCTATTGTCTGCTACTATCACCAACGATCTGGTTAAGTCGGGAGCTCTGGTTAGGAAGGGTTCTAAGAAGGTGAATGCTGAAAGCAAGAAGCCTGATCGTAACTATAACAAGAAACAAAAGACTGCCAAAGGGTTTGCTATGGTAACTCCTGCTACACCGGTAAACTAAGCTGCTCATGCTCCTCAGGCCTATGTGAAGAAGCCTTATACAGGGAATATGCCTAAGTGCCCTAAATGCCCTTTTCATCACTTCGGAGAGTGTCGCAAGTGTACTAACTGCGGCCGACTTGGTCACGTATTCCAGACTTGCAAAGCTCCAGCTGCCACGGCTAACAACAATACTCTTGTGACAACCACCACAGCTGCTACTGCTGAAAATAACACTGTTCGAGCTTGCTATGAATGTGGTGACCCAAGTCATTTCCGGAATCGTTGTCCTAAGCTGCATCCGAACAATGCCAACAACCCAACTGCTAATGGACGAGTTTTTGCTATTGGAGCAACCGAAGCTCGTCAGGATCCAAACGTTGTTACGGGTACGTTTCTCGTCAATCAACACTATGCTTCTATCCTATTCGACTCCGGAGCCGACAAAAGTTTTGTCTCAACCGAGTTTGAATCTTTGCTTAGCTCTAACTTTGTTAAACTAGATACTACTTATTCTGTTGAGTTAGCTAATGGAGATCTAATACATGCCAATACAATTTTTCGAGGTTGTACTTTAACACTTGACGATCATCGGTTCTCAATCAATCTTATCCCTATCCAACTTGGAAGCTTTGACATAGTGGTAGGAATGGATTGGCTATCCACCAACCATGCTGAGATCATTTGTGCTGAGAAACTAGTCCGTATTCCCCTTAAATCTGGAGATACTTTGACTATCCATGGAGAGAGGTCTGGGAAGAACTTAAAGATCATTTCATCTATGAAAGCCCGTAGCTTGCTGAGAAAACCCACTACTATGGCATTCTTGGCCCACGTTATGGAAAAGAAGACTCAAGGAAAGAAATTGCAAAATGTCCCTATCATCAAAGACTACCCGGAGGTCTTTCCTGATGATTTGCCCGCGCTACCTCCTATCCAACAAGTCGAGTTCCGGATTGACCTTGTACCTGGTGTAACACTTGTTGCCAAATCCCCTTACTGTTTAGCCCCGTCAGAAATAAAGGAGCTATCTAGTCAACTTCAAGAATTATTAGACAAGGGATTTGTCCGATCGAGTTTCTCACCTTGGGGAGCTCCGGTTTTGTTTGTCAAGAAGAAAGATGGATCCTTTCGATGTGCATTGACTATAGAGAGCTCAACAAACTAACCGTCAAGAATCGGTATCCACTACCAATGGATTGATGATTTGTTTGATCAATTACAAGGAGCCGCCTGCTTTCAAAGATTGATATACGCTCTGGTTATCATCAACTTCGAGTGAATGAAGAAGACATACCCAAAACCGCCTTTCGAACCCGCTATGGACACTATGATTTCGTAGTTATGCCATTTGGACTAACCAATGCACCCGCGATATTCATGGACCTCATGAACCGTGTTTGTCGACCTTACCTAGATAAATTCGTCATTGTTTTCATAGATGACATCTTGATCTATTCCCGAACCAAGACCGATCATGAGAAACACCTCAAACTTATCCTTGAGCTTCTAAAGAAAGAGCAACTCTATGCTAAGTTCTCTAAGTGTGAGTTTTGGCTTAGTGAAGTTCAATTCTTAGGTCATGTGATCAATGACAAGGGTATCCATGTTGACCCTGCCAAGATTGAAGCAGTCAAGAACTGGAATGCACCAAAGACTCCCTCAGAGGTTCGCTCATTTCTGGGTCTAGCGGGGTACTATCGAAGGTTCATCTCGAACTTTTCGAGAATTGCTCTGCCACTCACTACTCTGACTCAGAAAAACCAAACTTTTGAGTGGGGACCAAAATAGGAAGATGCGTTCCAGTTGCTTAAGCAGAAGTTATGTGATGCACCCATTCTGACTTTACCAGATGGCAACGAGGACTTTGTTGTGTACTGTGACACATCCAACCAAGGCCTAGGTTGTGTCCTTATGCAACGAGAAAAGGTCATTGCATACACATCGAGACAGCTTAAGATCCATGAAAAGAACTACACTACTCATGATCTTGAGCTAGGTGCTGTAGTGTTTGCTTTAAAGATCTGGAGACATTACTTATACGGTACGAAATGTGTTATCTACACCGATCATAAAAGCTTACAACACATATTCGATCAGAAGGAGTTAAATATGAGACGGAGGCGTTGGGTGGAACTACTAAATGACTATGATTGCGAGATTCGCTATCACCCGGGTAAAGCTAACGTAGTAGCCGACGCTCTCAGCAGAAAGGAAAGAATCAAACCCTCACGCACTCGTGCGATGGGAATGATTATACATACTAGTCTCAAAGCCCAAATCCTTCTAGCCCAAAGGAAAGCACTTGTCAGGACGGATCTAAAGGATGAATTGGCAAGTATTGTTGAACATCAATTGGAGTCCAAGACCGATGAAATTCTTTACTTCATGGGTCGAATATGGGTTCCTAATTTTGATAATCTCCGAGAACTTATCCTAAATGAAGCTCATAAGTCTCACTATTCTATTCATCTAGGTTCCGATAAGATGTACTTAGATCAAAGGAAATGTTATTGGTGGTCTGGAATGAAGAAAGACATAGCGCTGTATGTTGGAAGATGTTTGACCTGTCAAAAAGTCAAAGTTGAGCACTGATGTATTGCAAAATACACCCATTTATCGTGTTTAGTTTGAGTGGTTTTGTTTAGTTTTCTTTTAGTTTTTAGTTAGAATTTGTTACTGCTAATCCATTTGTGTTTACGAGGTCTCGAGTGATAGTTGTTGCTGAAATGGGTAGAAAACGAGTCAAAAATATGCAAAACCGAGTACCGGAAGAGAGCGGGAGGTCAAGAGACAATTAAAAGCATGAAATTTGAGAAGAAACACCTTCTCGCCACCCGCGAGAAGGTCAGGAGTTGTCCCTCGCGGGCCGCGAGGGAGTTGTATCACAACATCCAGTTATTAATTCCTCGTCACCCGCGAGAATGGAAGCCAATGGGCTCCGCGGGTGGCGAAAGCCTATTTTCCACAGAATGTTTCGACTTTCAGGTGGGTTGATGCTGGATTGGGGGTATAAATACATCTCAATCATATTCTTGAAAAACCTAGCCGATTTTGGAGAATCTAGGACAAATTTGGGAGAGATTTTGGAGCAATTTCAAGTAAGAAGGATAAACGGTTGAAGGTTGGAGTCCTAGGATCGATCAAGCTCGTGATTTGGCTATCCGGGTTTATCAATTCTTTGTTTTCTTAATTTTTACCATGTCTTTCCACTTTGATGAAATTGCGTCTTTGATTTGGATAATGATGAGTAGCTAAATTAGATAAACTACCTAGACTATGATGAATGGGATGCTAAAGTTGTGATTTTTATATTGGATGCTTGTTAATTTTGGATTTCATGATAAAGTAGCAAACTTGATTATTGATTCGTTGAATATGCATGCTTAGAATTATTCTAATTGTTATATATTGCTTCGTATGATCTTTGGTGAATGTCTTTTGCGTAATAGGGTCATGCTAAATCATTAACTTGCGTTGTGATTTGTTGGGTTAATTGGCCAAAATACCTTAGAAGCTATATTTGATAATTGAATAGGTCTAGGTGTTATACTAATCTTAATAGCCGAGAGGTGCGAGATTATTGATAGGTCTAAATTGGTAAATTGCTAGGGTGGTCTTTGAGAGAAGTCTGTCATAGTTGCCTTGCTAATATTTGTCTATTGAGTCGAATCAAGAACCCAAGTCATCCTAGGTTTACAACCTGAGAGGGAGTAGGTCATATTAGGGTACTTTACATAAACATTTAGATAACCGAGAGGAAGTCTAGATCAACCGGTGTTTTCAGCAGCCTTCAGAGTTCCTTAGGTGTCTTCCCGAAAAGGGTCGGGAGTCCTGTTCGGTGTCTCAAGAGGTTAGAAATTTATGATCCCGGTTCCTTATTAACTTGCATCCGTTAAAAGTATAGCTTGAAGTATCCTAGGATTCCAGTCTAGGTAGTTACCCATCGTCATCTGAAGTAAAACCCAAAATCACCTTCGTGTCTTAGGTAATTTAGTTAATTGATAGTATTTTAATCGCTTTTCTCTTAGGATTTTAGACAAACCCCCCCCCCCCCAAAATATAAAAACAACTAGTCGTGTCAGTCAGTCTGTTTAAGTGAGTCTAATTTACGTAATAAATAGAGTTTCGTGGGTTCGATTTCCGGACTTATTTAGCTGTACTAGAGTCGATCGGTTCACTTGCCGGTTAGTAGTTTAGTCGAGTTTTAGAGAGTCTAGAGTATAACTTAGTTTCTAGAATAGGTTAATTTAGTTAATAATTTAATAACTACGTTTAGAACATCAAGTTTTATGGGTCGAATGTGGGTTCCTAATTTTGATAATCTCCGAGAACTTATCCTAAATGAAGCTCATAAGTCTCACTATTCTATTCATCCAGGTTCCGATAAGATGTACTTAGATATGAGGAAATGTTATTGGTGGTCTGGAATGAAGAAAGACATAGCGCTGTATGTTGGAAGATGTTTGACCTATCAAAAAGTCAAAGTTGAGCACCAAAAACCATCAGGCCTACTCCAGCAACCCGAAATCCCTCAATGGAAATGGGATCAGATTTCCATGGATTTCATTACTAAGCTTCCTAAAACCTCTGGTGGGCATGACTCAATTTGGGTCATAGTCGATCGCCTAACTAAATCCGCTCACTTCCTACCGATCCGAGAAGACTATAAAATGGAGAGGTTATCCAAGATCTATATAAATGAAATCGTAGCTCGTCATGGTGTTCCACTATCCATCATCTCTGACCGAGACAGTCGGTTTACGTCCAGGTTCTGGAAATCTTTATAGAAATCCTTAGGAACATGTGTGGATCTTAGCACGGCTTATCACCCTCAGACTGATGGCCAAAGCGAACAAACTCTTGAGGACATGCTACGAGCCTGTGTCATCGACTTTGGTGGAAGTTGGGATAATCACTTACCTCTGATAGAGTTCTCGTACAATAACAGTTATCACACCAGCATTCAGTGTGCACCATTTGAGGCCTTATACGGAAGAAAATGTCTCACCCCTGTTTGTTGGACTGAAATCGGAGACAACCAGATAACTGATCCGGAACTTATTCAAGAGACTTCAGATAAAGTATTTCAAATTCAAGATAGACTTAAAGCCGCACGAGATCGTCAGAAGAGTTATGCAGACAATAGAAGAAAACCTCTTGAATTCCATATTGGTGATCGTGTTCTACTTAAAGTTTCACCTCGAAGGGAATTTTCCGATTCGGGAAGAAGGGTAAACTAGCTCCTAGGTATGTTGGACCATTCGAGATCCTGGAAAGGATTGGTCCAGTAGCCTACAAACTTCAGCTACCGCAAGAACTTAACTCTATCCATGACACTTTTCATGTGTCAAATCTGAAGAAGTGTCTAGCTGACAACACTTTGCACATTCCTTTGGATGAGATCCGCGTCGATAATCAACTGCACTTCGTTGAAGAACCTACTGAGATTATGGATCGTGACATCAAGAAACTGAAGCGGAGCCGTATTCCAATTGTTAAAGTTCATTGGAATTCTAAGCGTGGTCCTGAGTTCACCTGGGAACGTAAAGACCAGATGAAACTCAAATACCCTCATCTATTTCAAGATAGCGCAAACTCTACTAGTTGAATTTCGGGGACGAAATTCTCATAACTAGGGGAGATTGTAACATCCTTGATTTTCCATGCTATTTATGTAACCTTTTAGTGATACTATTGATTCATTATGCATTTTTGAAACTATTTCGATCTATGAAAGCGTTAGCATATTTCAGTTTCAATACATTGTGAATCTATAAATTGTCGTTTACTATGGTGATTCAATGCTATATATACTATATCTTGCCTAATGTAGTAACTTGGATGCCTTAAACCCTAATCAAAATAAAATCTACAGAAATTTTTCTATCTTTAGAAACCTAATTTCAAACTTAGAAAGTCTAAAACTACACATATATAACTTCAAGGTTCGTTTGTGTACCTTTTATAAAACCTAATACTTAAAATATTATTTATTTAAACCTTTTATAAAAATCAAGTTTTAATATTTATTTAATCATTATTTTCAAAAATCTATAATAATAAATATAAATATTTCTTTTAAATCTAATTCTTTAACTTTGTAATTATCCTAAACCTATTAAACCTATTAGTAATTATCTAAAACCTAACAAACTACAATTCTATCCTAAATCTCCTAGCCTAACTAACAATCCTATCAACTAACAATCCTAGTTCATCTCTTCCCCTATTAGCTCCATATTCATCTCAAATCCTCACCTATATAAAGACCCTTCCATCACCTTCATTCTTCACTCTAAAACTCGAAATCAAGACCCCCTAAGGGCTGCCAAAATCGAATTCTACATCCTCCCTCAAGATCCAAAGTCGTTTCCTCGTTCACAAGTAAGTTCTAGTCATCATGTTCTTCGTGTTCATAATTTTTTTTATTCATTCAATGTTTTTACAAAAACAACTTTAGATCGATGATTCCCTAACACTTGCATGTTATAATCATAAATCTAGGCTATCAACGCTTGATTTAATCAATAAATATCAAAACTTTTTCGTTAGAACGTAAAACTGTAATGCTGAATTTTTGACAGATTCGTCACCCTACCTTCTCGGGGTCATAACTCCATCAAAAAAGAACTGTTTCAAGCGTTTCTTTTTTTGAAAATCAAGTTTAAGGTCTCACGGTCGAAACGCCTACTCGCACGTCTTCTGGTTCATAGCTTAAGTCCCTCAAACAGCCCGCGCAAGATCGGTGCGCAAAGCTGTCAAAAGCTGTCAAAAACCCCCCTTTTTGCAAACTTTCATGATATTCATAATTTTTATAAAAGATACGAATTTTATTATAAAATAAGTGATTTTAACATGTTATAAGTTATAAAAATGCAGAATTTTATGATACTCATAAGTCTTTTAATCGCATTCAAACTTTTTATATAAAAATCTAAGCTTTGATTCATTTTTACTCTCTATCCATTCTTGAATCATGTTTGTATTCAAACTCAATACTTTTTTCAATGATAATCCTTTAATATTCAACTTATTCATTTTAATCCTAACTAAAATCATATTTACACTTTAGCCCCTATACTTTCTAAAGTTACTGAATAAACCCTAAACTTGGTCTAGTATATTGATAGAGTAACCATCCAACCGGTATGTAGTTATCTGACAAGCAGAAAGTTCTGGCTAGGAAAGACGGGGTCTTGATCCAATCAACTCTTTCCTGGGAACGCTTCTGTTGGAGATACTACTCTGGGACGATAACCACTCTAGTATACGACAACCGCTTTCCTCTATTTACTATATCAACCTTTATCTATTCTAAACTTGAATTCTAAAACTAACTTGCACTATAACTTACTTAGGGTTTAATCCTTAAGGCATTCTCGTAACCAAGTTACTACCAGGACAAGATTCTACCCACCTACTTCAAGATGAGATACATAGCCCCTTTTACTTTTTATCTTTGGGGTGGAAAACATGCTCGTATATCAAAGGTTGTTCAAACTATATCAAAATCAAATACTACTTCTGTATTTTCAATAACAACTTTCTATACTTGTAAACTTAAACGGTTTTATACACACTCTACAACCATTAACTTGGGATAAGCCAACGGGAGTAAGTCATAGATCTATGGGCATGACATGCCGATCTAGTTCTTGAGTTGACGAGATACGATATCAACTTGAGACTAGATATACAGAAACTGCAAAACTTGTTATTCATGCTATATCAATACTATGGGAACCCAATCTTGTCATTAGGTTTGGTTGAATCGATGTATAAAAGTTTGTTTACTTGTTATTGAATCTTGTTTATGAATTGCAAAAATCTTCATTATCTATACTATGTAATTACTTAAACCTATGTTCTCACCGGCTTTATAGCTGACATATTTTAACATGTTTTTCAAGTACTAATAACTAGGTTGCTGTTACAATCACGCTAGGACTTCGAGACTTGGTTCTAGGAGATTTAGCTATTTATAAAGTTTAATAAAGACTATTTGTTTATCTATTTTGTTTGGTTGTGTGTTTTTAAAACAATGTAATGCAATTATTCGGTTAATTTAATAGTATTTATTTTAATCATTGTGATGATTTCAATTCGTCACCCCTCGCATAAATTCCGCCATCGGTGGGGGTGTGACACTATGATTCTTAAGTTTCGTCTTGTCACATGACAGCATGCTTACTCGTCATGACCTAAAGGAGTTACCTTCAAGAAGAAATTCTTACGAGACTATACTTAAAGACTATATACATAAACTTATATTTATGCAGATACTACCCAATAAGCTTCATGATCGTTGTAATACAACCCTTAGAACTATGTATTACCCTACAAATTCTTTTACAAAACTTCATTATTTTATAAATATGACACCTAAGAGGTAACCCTTGTATTTTTACCTTACCTCCTTAGCACTTAACCAAGTTTCATTTGATAACTAACTCAAAAACTTTTGTTACACTTTTATACATCTCAAAGTTTTCATACATCCTTAAACTTCATGATCCTTGAACTAACCTCCCATTAAAACTATGTATTGCCCTACAAGTCCTTTTACAAACTTCATTATTTTATAAACTTGGCACATAAGGGGAAACCCTTGTGTCTCATTTCATTTTTTCGTCACTCAAGCAAACTTCATTTTATGACTAACTCAAAACTTTGTTACACTTTTAATTTCAAAACCTTCATACGTCCTTAAAACTTACACATCACCGTTTCTTGTAAACAAAACTTAACGTCTTTTAAACCTAAAGTAATTAACAAAGGGATTAGTAACCTGATCGTTTTCCCGTAAGGGAAGAAGCCTACTATAGAATAAACAAGCTCCACGTTTAAGACTCTAAACCCATAATGAACCTCGACATAGTACCATAAACCCAAACATCGGTGACAACAACTGAGAGAAGTTGTAGGCACATGAGGAAGTTCTGGCTAGGGAAATAGGGTACTTAAGTGAGTCCTTGTGACCACCCCTTCTTTCGGGAATCCTCCTCGTTAGCCCATCAGCCTCCAATCAAAACTATTTTTGAAAGTATTACTGTGATAACTCAGTATTATGAATAAAAAAAAACCTTTTGAACATATTAAATCAACTTACTTATACACTTTAATTTTCCGTTTAAATTGTATTATGTAAGGGCTAGAAGTCCCAATTTTGAAACATTTAATGAAAGTTATTTTGAAATTTATCTTGCTATCACTTACTAGCTTGACTTTCCTTCTAGCACTATAAACTTAACACTTCTACCTAAACACTTTCGTCAAGAGTAGCTCACGTTAGTACTTGAGATAATTAACAACGTTGCATTAAACTATAAAAATCCTAAGTGACACACGCATACTTGAAGAATAAACTTTGAACAAACCTTCTAATTCGTAAGCACTCTCTTAAAACAACACGACTTATGAACCACTGCCGTAATCAACTATGATCCTTACCCCTTATATAGACTTCACACTTCTAAACTTGACCAACTTTTCGTTTGACAATCATACATACCTTATTATGATTCCTACTTATACTACTTATCATTGCCTAACTCGTCGTTTTTGAACATCTTAATTACATTCTATACAAAAGAACACTATGCCTGCTATTATGAAACAAGATAAATCAACTGTAAACACACTATCATAAACCTTATCAAAACTTTTCCCGTTACCCTATGCTAGGAGACTTTCCTCATCCAACTCTTGTCACGTAAAAGATTTGCTATAAATCACAACGGGAACTAAAATCTTAAATGCACGTTGCTAAAACATTAAACTTCGTCTACACAAAGTCAGAGACTTTTTGAGTCATGTAAAAACTTATACAAATACTCAAACCCGTATTCCTGAAACTAAACACCTTCTACACCACCAAAGAAAGCATGTCTAATAAAGGATCATGAAAAACTTGATATTGAAACTTGAAATCAACTGACTTATCCTACTTTCAAACTCATACTTGGATTCTTAGTCTTGAAAACTTTTGTGTTTGTCTCAACTATACCTTATAAGACTTGATAAACGTACATTCCAAATACACGAGAAAACTTCACTCTTGATACTAGAAACTAGCAAGAAGGAGGACATTACTCTCTCTTTAGCGGAGTACTTCCCCTGACTCCTTACAAAACCAAACATCGGAAATCCACCTACCCTTCTGAACGACTCGAATCTTTTGTGAGAGAGCGTATAACGGTTAATCCTGTTCCAAACGCTGTCCCACACCGCTCTTAAATACTAGAGTAGTTAGATAACCGCTTTATACTCAAAACGTAATCGTATACTTCTATACACTGAAGCTAAACTAAAAGACTTTAAACTATTATATGTTTGACGTATTCTTGTTCAAACACAATTTAAACTATTCTGTGTTTGACGTATTCTTGTTCAAACACAATTTAAACCATTCTATGTTTGACGTATTCTTGTTCAAACACAATTCAAACACAATTCTATGTTTGACGTATTCTTGTTCAAACACTATGAACGTGTAAAGACTTTAAACTACTCTATGTTTGACGTATTCTTGTTCAAACATGATGAACGTATAAGACTTTAAACTACTCCATGTTTGACGTATTCTTGTTCAAACATGATGAACGTATAATACTTTAAACTACTCCATGTTTGACGTATTCTTGTTCAAACATGATGAACGTATAAGACTTTAAACTACTCTATGTTTGACGTATTCTTGTTCAAACATGATGAACGTATAAGACTTTAAACTACTCCATGTTTGACGTATTCTTGTTCAAACATGATGAACGTATAAGACTTTAAACTACTCTATGTTTGACGTATTCTTGTTCAAACATGATGAACGTATAAGACTTTAAACTACTCCATGTTTGACGTATTCTTGTTCAAACATGATGAACGTATAAGACTTTAAACCGCTCCATGTTTGACGTATTCTTGTTCAAACATGATGAACGTATAAGACTTTAAACTAGTCCATTTTTGATGTATTCTTGTTCAAACATGATGAACGTATAAGACTTTAAACTATTCTATGTTTGACGTATTCTTGTTCAAACACAATTTAAACTATTCTATGTTTGACGTATTCTTGTTCAAACATAAGGAACATATAAGACTTTTAAACTACTCAAGGTTTGACGTATTCTTGATCAAACACGAGGGAAGTGTAAAGACTTTAAACTACTCGATGTTTGATGTATTCTTATTCGAACACGAGAAAAATTTGAAACTCTAAATCTTGTCACATTCTTTTCTCTTTAATTATCGAATGACATTTCTCTCTAAGGGACTCGTTAATCAACAATCGCTCTTACGAGGAAACCTTAGTCGTGTGTTAAACAAATTCTTGTACTCTTTCTTAATCCATACACAAACAGAAGGACCTATGCAGACTATGCGACAATTTAAATGCTTGCGGGTGCACACGTAAGTATGAAAATCAGCGTATGGGAAGACATAGTAAACCCTGTCATGTGCTATAATCTAAAACTTATCGTAAAAGGTAGCCACGAAACTTAAGTACCGTATCAATCCTTAGACGTAATAGTCTACAAACTCAAATCATTAAACTATCATCGAATCCATCCTAAGTGATGCATCTCACTTGAAATCCTGAATGGAAATTCAGCAGATATTCTCTCGAATGCATTTATGAAATCGAATCTTCCTATATTTCAATGAAACTATATGTTTCATAGAGAAACTGTTGGCAACCCCAGTCTTTGAAAACTTAGAAACTTGAGCGTAATCTTATTCCTGTCATTCCAGTTAGGATTCTAAACATAACCCGTAGTTTACTAAGGGACGTAAAGTATCTTTCCCATTATCCCTGTGCGTATCACGAACTTAAATCTTGGAAAAACAGAAACTTTTTACTTTAATTTCGGGACGAAATTTCCTAAAGTAGGGGAGACTGTAATATTCGAGATTTTCCGACCTACATTTTTACACGTGTTACTAAATTTAAACTCGATTTCGTGTTAAAACTATTTCCTTAAAACTATAAATATTAATGTTAGATTAATACATAAATAGTTTATATATATATATAAATTCTCAAAAATTGACAAGTTTGTAATTATATAAACCTATTTCTTAAACTTAAGATAAATATTATAGATCATCTTATAAAGTTTATAAAAAAAAAACATTTAACTTATTTAATTTTTAATTAGATATTTTTCTTATCTATAAAGTCCAAGGACTAAAAACTGCCACCTTCAAAAGATGTTTAAACTAAATCCTAAGTTTTAAACATAAAATGATAATAGCTTGGGACTTCAGGGACCTGTTGTGTATTTATCCCAAACTTCCAGAACCGAAATAGGTCCCGGGTTCGAAACCCGTCACACTCGGTTTTGAGCCGTTTTATCCCAAATCGCATTTTCCCGTCCAGATTCGTTGAACCTCAGGTTCGACTCCCGCGTGCGACCGTAACCCAAGAGTCATCAATGCCCGATTTCAACCACAACCACGCGTGAATTCAAATTCAAGCCGTTCGGACCTAACCGTGAACTCCCCACCTAATCGAGCATTAAAATCTGAAATCGCGTATAAATACCGACCGAATCACCTGAACAACATCACCCTCAATCTTCCTAAACACTCAATTCAAACATTCGTCACATACATTGTCGATTTACAGTCCGCGGTAGCCGAAGTCGAGGCTTCTACCCGTTCTCGCTCGAATCATCACCTTATCAGGTAATTCTTGAGGCCAAACCTTCGTAATAACACGTAGAACAAAAGCCCTCTGTCGAATTACAACGACAGAGGGATAATCAATGCATATTTGACGGGTTTTTTATCTAGGGCTCATGAGGGAATTGGGTTCGATTGGAGTTGTTGTTTAAATGATTTCCGGTTCATGGTATACACTAACTAACCCGTAGTCGGGATGGTTAGTGTGTGTGTGCGGATTCGACCCGGTCAGTGGCCCGAGTTCGAATCCGGGTAGCTGGGTTTTGCTTCCTTCATTTTTTTAGCCTTTTAAACAAGTATTTAAACCTTCTAATTATTTTTACAAAATCTGTTAAATGCTTATAAACTTAAAAACCGACTCTCCTTATACTTTTACTCTCTGAACCCTTTTATTTAATTAAGTTTTACTAAAACTTATAAATAATAAATTTTAAAAACTAGTTTTTGAATACAAAAAAAATATACTTTTAACTCCTATAAGACTTATAAGTGTTTCTATGAACTTCAATGAATTAAACAAAAAACTTTAAAGGATTTATAAATTTATAGTCAAAAGATTTGTAAACTTACATATACATTTTTATAAAACCGAAACTTATAAAACCCTTTACAAAAATTCATGTGTATTTAACTCGAGAATCATTTATTTATTTGAGAAAATAAATATGTTGAATTCATTTATAAATTCGTAAACCTTATTTAAATACTTTAAAGAAGCCTTATTTATAAACTTATAAACTATAAAAAGGTTATAATATAAGAAACTCTATCTAATCTTTTATAAACTTATAATTACATAATGCTTACTTAACTTGTAACCCCATTCTAAACATCATATATTACAAGATAATTTGTAAAATGGATACCTAATAAGTCTTAGATGTTTAATACTGATTGTTTAAATGGGATAAAGTAATTACCATTCTTAAATAATTATTTACCCTTGACAAATAATTGTTATTCTTTAATAATTAATTATTCTTAAATAATTATTATAAACACTTAATAATTATTTATTTAAACTTTGATATCCAATCTTAGTATTTGAAACTTCAATCTAAACTTTGCAAACCCAAATCATTCTCGTCTCCCGTTTGAAACCCTAGTCAATCTCGAATCATAGATCTTTTGCCTTAGACTTGTAGAAGTAAACTTAAATCTTTAGACTTGCATTCTTAGGCTTATTGTGAGGATATTCTCCCTCAAAGTCTTGCAAATACCTATCCGTGTCGGATACTCTTCATCAATCCAAGTGAGTATACTTAGCCCCTTTTTTTCTTTCTATACTTTTGAGGTGAAACATGTTCAAAACTTTAAACTTATACAATTCTTGTACAAACTATGACTATGTGCTTATTCTTATGTTAAACTTGAGACTTGTATGCTTAGATTAAACTTAAAACTAGCATATTCATTAACTTTGATCAAGCCTATAGTAACAATGATAGATCTATTGCATTTGACCAATCCACCTTGATTGATTGACTCTTCAGGGGGAGCCCTTGGTGATTGTTACTGAATTAAACTTTTAAACTTGAGACTTATAAGGGTAACCTGCGGGTTATGCCTAAACTTGGTTGGAGGGTTGATATGCATAATGTTTAAGATACTTGTTCTCATACTTACATTATAGAATGCATAAATCATAGTGAATTGTAACTCTTTTCAAATACTTGTTAAACTATGTCAAAACCTTTGTATCTCACAAACTATTTTGTAGTTGACAAATTCTTTCACATGTTTCAGGTTCTACATCATGAGACTTGTTTGTGATCATATAGGACGCTTTGGACCTAGACTACTTATTAAATAAATGTTGTATACTTGTTATTTCCTTTGTATTGAACCTTTGAATCTATTTATTAATGAAATATTAAAACTTTAATAGTCAACCTTGTGCTATTGAACAACCGCGTCCGCCACGACGTATAATCTGCCGTTGGTTGGGGTGTAACACTATCCACCTAAATGACTACTTGTTTACGGTTCTATCCACCCCAGTCAATGAGTTTCACCCCACCAACGTAGTGTTCGTGTTAACTAAGAATAACATAAATTACAAAAAAGCAACATATAATCTACATTGTTTTCCATATTTGAGTTCTTGTTGTTTAAACCTTTAGTAATGTTTTAAGATTATCTAATCTTAAGAAACCAACGATCAACTTCATACATCAAACATGTATTTGTGGGCAAACCCAACTAAGAAATTCACAATTACATTATTGGTAAAAATGATATAAACATAAATTAGGTCAAATCAGACAATAAATTTTAAGCTAGAAATTTACTCTTTCAACACGCATGAAACCGGTGCCCGATACCCATAACGTTTGAATCGCTACACGTAAGCCACACGAATTTACTATTTCACACAACCCTAGGAGACAAGATAGAGAAAAGTAGTTTGGAAAAGGTGGAAAGTTTACTAAAAATAGAAGGAAGATGTGAAAAGACAAAACTACCCTCAATGAACATGTAATAACTTCTCACTAAACAAAGATGACGATGCTTAAAGTAGAGACAAAATTAGTAATATCGAAAAAAATCATTTCATGATAAATAAACTTTAAGAACCATTATTGTAGTTTAGTAGATTATCTAATCTCAAGAAACCAATGATCAGCTTCATACATCAAGCACGTATTTGTGGGCAAACCCAATTAAGAAATTCACAGTTTCATTATTGGTAAAAATGTTATAAACATAAATTAGGTCAATTCAAACAATAAACTTTAAGCTAGAAATTTACTCTTTCAACATGCATGAAACCGGTGCCCGATACCCATAATGTTTGAATCGCTACACGTAAGCCACACGAATTTACTATTCCACACAACCCTAGGAGATAAGATAGAGAAAGGTAGTTCTAGAAAAAAGTGGAAAGTCTACTAAAAATAGAAAGAAGAAGTGAAAAGACGATTCTGCTCTCGATGGGCACGTAAATTTACTCTTTCAACATGCATGAAACCAGTGCCCGATACCCATAATGTTTGAATCGCTACACGTAAGCCGCACGAATTTACTATTCCACACAACTCTAGGAGACAAGATAGAGAAACGTAGTTCGAAAAAAGTGGAAAGTCTACTAAAAATAGAAGGAAGAGGTGAAAAGACAAATCTGTTCTCGATGGACACGTAATAACTTCTCACTAAATAAAGATAACGATGTTTAAAGTAGAGATGAAATCAGTAACCTTGAAAAAGATCGTTTCATGATAAATAAACTTTAAGAGCTATTATTGTAGTTTACCAAAAAAAAATATACCATCTACAAAATCATACATATGTAATTTATTGCTTTAGATTTGATTTAAATAGAATATATTTTTGTTTATAATTCACTAATTATCAAAGGGTAAAAATGACAAAACACAAAAAAAAGCCACCGAACGATATTTTCTTGCACCTTTTACGTACTCCTCACACAACCGAACAGCTATATATGATAACTACAACAACAGTTAGGGTTTTTTTTTAACCCTCTGCCTCTCGATTTTACTTCCCCCATCGTCAAATTCGTCATCATACACTCGTGAAATCACCGGTCGACGTTCATCCGATCGGTTCGAATCGATTAAATCACTCACATTTGTCTTAATTTATCGGTTTCAGAATCGATACCTTTTATTAGGGTTTGTTAAATTTGGGATAATTAGGGTTTTTTTTGTGCGATTTGTGAACGACGATGATTAGAGATCATTGCGTCTTCGATCGTCGTTGATCGTTGGATTCGACAGGGGGTTTGAGGTTTTGTATGGAAACTCGTAGCCGGAAGAGGGCGGAGGCCACCTCATCAGCCCATTCATCTTCGTCGTCCGGCGGACCTACCACACGTTCTAACAAACGCACTCGTCTTTCTACTACCGGTTCCTCATCAGCCTCCGCGTCCGCTTCCGCCGCAGCAGCAGCTCAACCAAACGTCGTCGTTCAATCGGTTACGGTATCTACTCGTTCACGCGCTTCTAACATGGATAATTCGATTAATGAATCGTCTGGTTCCGGGTCGGGCCGAGGCCGCCGCAGTAGGAAGAATACTAGTACTCATAATTTGGGATCGGATAGGGATAATTTGGATAAAGGAAAAGAGAAGGAACATGAAGTTAGGGTTAGGGATAAAGATAATGTTAACAGAGAGAACAATTTGGGGCTGAATATTGACGGTGGCCGTGGCGCTGGGGGAGCTGATGATGATGACGATGACAGCGAGGGAGGTGGTGTGGGGATTTTGCATCAGAATTTGACTTCTGCAAGCAGTGCTCTTCAGGGTTTGTTGAGGAAGTTAGGTGCAGGTTTGGATGATCTGCTTCCTTCGTCGGCTATGGCGTCAGCTTCATCGTCTCATCAGAGCGGGCGTCTGAAGAAGATTCTCTCGGGATTGCGTGCGGATGGAGAAGAAGGGAAGCAGGTTGAAGCGTTGACGCAGTTGTGTGATATGCTTTCTATTGGGACTGAAGATTCGCTTAGTACGTTTTCGGTGGATTCGTTTGTGCCTGTTCTTGTTGGGTTGCTTAATCATGAGAGCAATCCGGATATTATGTTGCTTGCTGCTAGGGCACTTACGCATCTTTGTGATGTGCTACCGTCTTCCTGTGCTGCTGTGGTGCATTATGGGGCTGTTTCTTGCTTTGTTGCTAGATTGCTTACTATTGAGTATATGGACTTGGCTGAACAGGTTTGTGAGCTTGTTAGCTAATTACTTGTACTAATTTTGATCTCATAAGTATGTGTTATAACTTATAAGTGATGCTACATAGTTTAATTAGACTGTGATTGTGAAGGAATTTCTTTTTTGGGTGGGATATTATGTACTTCACAGAATCACAATTCTGAGTATCATTGAGATTATGTAGTTAATGATGATATATTTGCTTGTACCAGTGTTGATTTTTTTTTCTATCATTTTGGTGACAGTCCTTGCAAGCTCTTAAGAAGATATCTCAGGAGCACCCAACTGCCTGCTTGCGAGCAGGGGCTTTAATGGCAGTGCTTTCTTATCTCGACTTCTTTTCAACAGGAGTCCAGGTACCACTTTATGCCCTGTCATGTTAGATGCATAGAAGAAAGGGGATGTATATTCACGTATATTTTATTATATCGAGTTATTGACTATTCTTTTGTTTCTCAGCGTGTGGCACTATCTACTGCTGCAAACATGTGCAAGAAACTTCCATCTGATGCGGCTGATTTTGTTATGGAAGCTGTTCCTTTATTGACTAATCTTCTTCAGTACCATGATGCCAAGGCGAGTACTAGTACTACACATTTTCAGTATTAGATACCTAAGGCCAGATAAATGATTTTTTTTTTAATTTTCGTTATATTTACAGGTTTTGGAGCATGCTTCAGTTTGTTTGACTCGAATTGCTGAGGCATTTGCAGCATCCCCTGATCAGCTCGACGAGCTCTGTGTTCATGGATTGGTTAAGCAAGCTGCCTCTCTCATTTCAACCGGCTGTTCTGGAGGTGGACAAGCATCCCTAAGTACATCTACATACACGGTACATGAGTAATTTGCTATTACATTTATATATTTAGTTTTTTTGGAGTATAGTATTGGGGGCTGCATTACTTAAGTGAAGCCTTGCAGGGCTTAATCCGATTGCTATCTACATGTGCAAGTGGTTCTCCATTAGGATCCAAAACTTTGCTCCTTTTAGGGATCAGTGGGATTCTCAAAGATATATTATCAGGTTCTGGTCTTGTTGCAACAATGTCTGTATCACCTGCCTTGAGTAGACCACCAGAGCAGGTAAATTTTTTTTACGTTATATCTCTATTTTCTAATTATCAAGGTTTAATTTCAGCAATGTGTTTTGATTATTTTGTTTCTTTTGGTGTGTAGATTTTTGAAATCGTGAATTTAGCAAATGAGCTTCTTCCTCCGTTGCCCAGTGGAACCATAACTCTTCCTACAAGTAGTAATGTATTTGTCAAAGGGTCTCTCTTGAGAAAGTCAACTGCAGGAAGTTGTAGCAAGCAAGAAGAATCCAGTGGCAGTGCACCCGAGGTCTCAGCTCGCGAGAAGTTGTTGAACAATCAGCCTGAGCTTCTGCAACAATTTGGGATGGACCTTCTTCCTGTTCTGATTCAGGTTAGCTCTAAAGCGACATTATGCAATCTGATTTTTCAACTATTCATGGAAATGAAAATGTTATTTTTTTTTGGGTTCGTAGATATACGGGTCGAGTGTAAATGCTCCTGTGCGTCATAAATGTCTTTCGGTTATTGGGAAGTTGATGTACTTTAGCACTGCTGATATGATTCGATCTCTACTTGGTGTTGCAAATGTATCAAGGTATGTCATTGATGATTACACTCTTTTTTTATTATATTATGTAAAAATTTCTACTTTTGTGAAATTTCAGTTTCTTGGCTGGGGTTTTAGCATGGAAGGACCCGCAAGTGTTGGTGCCTTCGCTTCAAATTGCAGAAATACTAATGGAGAAACTTCCGGAAACTTTCAGTAAGATGTTTGTGAGAGAAGGTGTTGTCCATGCAATAGATACACTCGCGGAGTCATCATCGCCATCTGGTAATGCTCTTTCTTCACCATTATCAAGTGAGAAGGTTAATGATTCTTTATCTGGATCTTCCTTACGCTCGAGGCGTTATCGACGCCGCATTGCTACAGATGTGAATGCTGCTGAAGATTTGAAAAACTCTGCTGAACTGCCAGCTGTCAGTTCTAGTCTTCGGATGGCGGTTAGTACAAGTGCAAAAGCTTTCAAAGATAAGTACTTTCCTTCTGATCCTGGTGCTACCGTGGAAGTTGGGGTTACAGATGATCTTTTACATTTGAAAAATCTTTGTAAGAAATTGGGTGCTGACATGGATGATCATAAGACAAAATCAAAGGGGAAGTCAAAAGCATCTAGTCTTCGGTTTGCTGATTTTTCACCTGGAAAAGAAGAAAACTTGTTAGGAGTGATAATTGAAATGCTAGCAGAGCTAACCAAAGATGACGGTGTTTCAACATTTGAATTCATTGGTAGTGGCGTTGTTGATGCTTTACTAAACTATTTCTCTTGTGGACATTTTTCAAAAGAACGGGTGTCAGAAACAAATTTGCCAAAGTTACGCCAGCTGGCTACTAAAAGATACACCTCTTTTACGCATGTTGCGCTCCCTTTAACTGTTGATGCTGGAAAAGAGGCGCCTATGAGTAATCTAGTTCAGAAGCTTCAGTATGCATTGACATCTTTAGAACGATTCCCAGTGGTGCTGAGTCACAGTGCCAGATCATCTACTGGAAATGCACGTTTGTCATCTGGTCTTGGGGCATTATCTCAGCCGTTCAAATTACGTCTTTGTAGAGCACACGGTGAAAAGTCACTTCGTGATTATTCTTCAAATGTTGTCCTGATTGATCCTTTGGCCAGCTTGGCGGCTGTGGAGGATTTTCTTTGGCCACGTGTTCAACGTAGCGAGTCTAGTCAGAAGCCTTCTGGATATGTTGGCAACTCTGAGTCTGGAACCTCACCTGCAGGAGCTGGAGCATCATCTCTATCTACTCCTGTTGCTGCTACACGTCATCACTCCACGAGGTCCAGGTCATCAGTTAATATTGGTGACTCAGCCAACAAAACAGAAGAGAAAAATGCAAGCTCCTCAAAAGGGAAGGGAAAGGCTGTATTGAAGCCAGGTCAAGATGAGGCGAGAGGGGGACCACAGACTAGAAATGCTGCTCGCAGAAGGGCTTCTCTGGATGAAGATGCACAGATGAAATCTGTAGATCGAGACTCTACTTCGGAGGTACCAACTTTGATTATTTTTGAAATCATAACAATCTTAATAGTACTATAATGGAGGTATATTCATGCAGTAATTGTAAATATTGACAGATGTTATATGTATTGTTGTAATTGCTATGTTCATGCACTAACAATAAATTTTAACAGATGTGTGGAACCTTTGTTTTTAAAAAGCGAGAAGCGCACCGAAGCAACGAGGTCTAAATCCGAGGCGCAAAGCGTAAAAGCGCAGGGGCTTTTCGTACGCGAGGCGCACATACTATAAAAAACATTTAAATTATGTATGTACACATTAACTGATGTTAAACATCTAAATTCCCAATAATGTTAAACATATTACTTGATATTAAACATCTAAAACATCCAAAAGAGGAAATTATTACAATAAACCATGAAAATGACTAAAATTACTAGTTATTACCACCTCCAAAAGTCCAAAACAGCAACAAAACATACCAAAAAAAAGCCCTTAAGCGCAAAAAAGCCCCTCAAAGCGCAGAAGCGCGCGCTTCTTGTTCTGAGGCGCGCCTTATGTAACCTAAAGCCCCAACTCTTGCGCCTTATGTCGCCTCGCGCCTCAGGCGTTCTTTTTTAAAACCAAGGTGGAACCCACCACCATTTTACTATGTGGTAGGAATACAATTAAACCACCGGCCTATTAGCTTTTGGTCTTCCTTAATAGGTTGAGTGACGTCAACTTCAGTGTAGGTTGTACATTTTGTCATGGTTTAAATTCTTGGCTGCAAATACGTTCCCCTATAATTTCATTTATAACTACTAAAACCAAAGTGAAAATCATGATTCATTTTTATTACTGCTTAGAGCATATTTTGAATCGAGTATAATGGTTTTAATGCTCCATTTCTAAAAAACAAGAAAAGAGCTAGATTGTCTATGCTTAGATCATATCTATGTTGTTTTTCTTTTTTAGCTGGATTTTGTTTCAAGATACATGTGGCTATTGGCAGAAGTTTTGATCTGCAGTTACTAAGGTTCTATGTTCTTAAAGATCCATTCCTTTCACAGTCTTCTGTGTTACAATCTTTGTCTGGTAAACCAGGCATGAATACATCCTCAAGTAACAATGTCAGATATCTTTTATAATATGAAAACACAATGTATAATGAAGATTCAGTCTTTTTTAAGGTTGCATTCTATAATTTTGGTTTAAGGTGGAAAGAAAAAGTAAAACCTCAATTGAGGAAGAAAACAGCGAAGAACATGATGAGAAAAATGGAGCTGTGTGGTTGTGTTGTTGAAGTAGTATCCACTTTAGAAAAAGACCCGATTGTGTTTATCAATGTATCTTTTTGTGCTATTTGGGAACTATAAAGTTCCTTTTAGGTTTAAGTTCTTGTCTAGCAGCTGATGGATAGGCCAATGATTATCTGACAATTTGATATACTTTTAACGATTTAGGAGAATAGTTACATCCATATAATTGTAACATGTGTTGTCAACCAAAAATAGTTACCTTTGGAAGATATTTGAATCCAATATTCATATCCTTGTGGTTCTTTCGTATTTCGAGGATTGTCTTTCTTCAGTTTGTTGTTCTCACAATCTTTTATGCTTCAGTAGTGATGTAGGAGGATACTTATGGCTTATAACTTTCTGTCTGCTGTAGGATGAAGACTTTGATATATCACCTGTTGAGATGGATGATGCATTGGTGATTGAAGATGATGACATTTCTGAGGATGATGATGAAGACCCTGATGATGTATGGTGTCATAGCATCTTCATTATGATTTTATATTAGTAATTTAGTACTAGCAATATAATAGTTACTTAAATGGTTATGCAGGTACTAAGGGATGATGCCCTTCCCGTTTGCATGCCAGACAAAGTTCATGATGTTAAGTTGGGTGAGGAAAGACCCACTGGCGGTGCAACCAGTGATAGCCAGACAAACCCTGCTGGTGGTTCTAGCAGCAGCAGCAGAGGTACTGCGGTTCGGGGGTCAGACTCGTTAGGTTCAAGGGGTAAAATGTCTTTTGCTGCTGCTGCCATGGCTGGGCTTTCATCAGCAAATGGTGGCAGAGGCGGTATAAGGGGAGGGAGAGATCGACATGGGCGGCCCCTCTTTGGCTCTCCCAGGCTAGTCTTTTCTTCAGGTGGGAAACAGCTAAACCGCCATTTAACAATCTATCAAGCTATTCAGAGGCAGCTTGTTCTTGATGAGGATGATGATAATGGAAGTGATTTTGTATCTAGTGATGGTAGCAGATTATGGGGTGATATTTATACTATCACATACCAAAGAGCAGACGCCCAAACAGTTGGGACCCAAACTTCTACAACCCCATCTAAGTCCACTACTAAAGCGGGGTCCACCTCAAACTCTAATAGTGATTCACGAATTCATCAAATGTCTCTTCTAGACAGCATTTTACAAGGGGAACTTCCATGTGATCTGGAAAGAAGCAACCCTACCTACAACATATTATCTCTATTACGGGTATTAGAAGGTTTAAACCAGCTGGCACCACGCTTGCGTGTACAGTCAGCAACCGACAGTTATGCTCAAGGGAAAATTTCTAGTTTAGATGAATTAAATATTTCTGCTGGTGTTAAGGTTCCTTCTGATGAATTTATCAATAGCAAATTAACTCCAAAATTATCTAGACAAATTCAAGATGCTCTTGCACTTTGCAGTGGTAGTCTTCCATCATGGTGTTATCAGTTAACGAAAGCATGCCCATTTTTATTTCCTTTCGAAATTAGGCGGCAGTATTTCTATTCAACTGCTTTTGGTTTATCTCGTGCATTACATCGGCTCCAACAGCAGCAGGGTGCAGATGGTCATGGCTCTATGAACGAGCGGGAATTCAGGGTTGGAAGATTACAACGCCAAAAAGTTCGTGTTTCCCGAAACCGTATATTGGATTCTGCCGCAAAGGTCATGGAGATGTACTCAAGTCAAAAGGCTGTTCTTGAAGTAGAATATTTCGGTGAAGTTGGTACTGGTTTGGGCCCCACTTTGGAGTTCTATACTCTATTAAGCCATGACCTTCAAAAAGCAGGATTGAGAATGTGGAGATCTAATATGGCAGATGTCAACGCATCAGTGGAAGTTGACTTGAGGGAGAAAAAATCTAGCAAGGGTGACGGAGACCTTATTTTAGCACCTCTAGGGTTATTTCCACGCCCTTGGCCTCTTACTGTTGATGCTTCTGATGGGTCCCAGTTTTTCAAGGTAACAGAACATTTCCGTCTTCTTGGTCGTGTAATGGCTAAAGCACTTCAAGATGGTAGGCTTCTGGACCTCCCACTTTCAGTCGCCTTCTATAAACTTGTGCTTGGACAGGTAAGCCCTCATTTTATTAATTTCAAAGCATGGATATTTGTTCGAGGCAGTAGATGGGCAGGTGGGGTGGGTTGGGCAAATGGTCAAATTAGTAAAGGTTGAAATGGGTCGTGCTGACCCATAAACTTATCATAGTTTTTTCTTAATAGTTGACGCTTTAAACATCCTTACAAAAACTTACGACAATAATAATCTAATCCTTTATAAATGTACATCTTTGGGCGCCTTTCAACCTGGCTTGATTCTTTCTATTTATAGCTAGTATTTGGTTATACCCTTTAGACCCCTTAGAGAGTGAACATATTAACATAACCCGAATCAGCACGTTCATTTTGCTGAGTAAGACGGAGTTGCCACCTTCAAAATTTAGTATATTTTATTTCTTTTGTTGTTTTGGCTTGTGACATGCGACTTTTTTACTACAGGAACTTGATTTGCATGACATATCATTATTTGATGGTGAATTTGGTAAGACATTGCAAGAATTGCAAGCTCTTGTTTGCCGGAAGCAGCACTTAGAGTCAATACATGATCAAATTGCAATACTCAACTTAGGATTTAGGGGGGCTCCAGTTGAAGATCTTTGCTTGGATTTCACACTTCCTGGATATCCCGATTTTGTTCTCAAAACAGGCGATGACATTGTATTTCATCTTCTTTTTTATATTTTTGTTTACGAGTTTATGTTATTCAAGCATTTCTTAAAAGAAAAGTTTTACAGGTTGATTTAAACAATTTGGAGGAGTACATTTCTCTGGTTGTTGATGCTACTATCAAGACTGGTATCACACGACAAATGGAAGCATTTAGAGCTGGGTTTAATCAGGTCATCTTTTTCCTATTCTTGTTCGGTGCATTTTTTATTCTTAAAAACAATTTATGTAAAAATGTGTCAATTTGGGCTGTATTTTTTGATAATCGGTAAAGTTGGGTTGAACGTTTAAGATATATGTTTCACTTACAACTTTATTTGCTTTTTTTAGAAACTCTGGATTTTTTTTGATTAATAAGTTTTTGCAATTGATGTATTCATTTAAGATATATTCTGTTTTTATTCATACTGCTGTAGATTATCATATTCTGTTTGTATTTGTGATTGTTTACTGCTTTGCCATCCAAGTAGAACATGCAGGTCAGATCATATCTGTAAATATAAGGCTAATGTGTATCCCATCTAACTATCAGGTTTTTGACATTTCTGCTTTGCAAATATTCTCGCCAAGCGAGTTGGATTATTTACTTTGTGGTCGTGGAGAGTTGTGGGAGGTATTTTCTTTGATCCACTGCTTTTATTTAAACAAATAAACGCATTTAAATCAAGATTAATATAAGTTTGTTTTAAACGCAGGCTGACACACTTGTTGAACACATAAAATTTGATCATGGATACACTTCCAAGAGCCCTGCAGTAGTTAACGTCAGTAACTTCATCTCTTGAGTTTTTAAATTCTATCTGTTTTTTAAAGAACTATATTCTAATAAAATTTGTTGTGTTTAGTTGCTTGAGATTATGGGAGAGTTCAATCCAGAACAGCAACGGGCTTTCTGTCAATTTGTGACTGGCGCACCTCGCCTTCCTCCTGGTGGTTTGGCTGTGTTGAGTCCTAAGTTAACAATTGTGAGAAAGGTATACATACCATTGCCTTTTTTTTAAATCATTATTATTTTATTTATATTATTATTATTATTATTTATATTATAATGTTCTAAACTGTTTTTGTTGTCTGGCACAGCATTCTTCAACAGCCAACAACACGGTTCCCAATGCGGCTGGGGTGTCGGAACCTGCAGATGATGATTTGCCAAGTGTGATGACCTGTGCTAATTACCTAAAGCTTCCTCCATATTCCACCAAGGTGCGACCGACTTTTAATTGTCCACTTGGTTTAAATAATTTTTAAAATGTTAAGCTTTCATTAGCAACTTTTGAATTTGTTTTTCACAGGAAATTATGTACAAGAAACTCTTGTATGCTATCAGTGAAGGACAAGGGTCGTTCGATTTGTCATGAGTTATCATTTCAAACTAACCAAATTGTGTATATTGTATCTTTCGATAACTGGTGCATAAATGGGGCTCAATAAAGGTTTCTTTCTCTGCCTTCCCCAAAGTGTCAGTGATGGCATGGTTATGGTTAAGGTCAGTTTCCTTTTGTTTTCTTTCAGGCTTGAAACTAGAGAGAGCAAAATGGGCTTGTTGGGTGGGTCATTAACGGGTCAAAATAGGTAGATTTATGTCTAGGTTGGGTTGGGCTGACCCGCTAACACTTCTTTCTCTCTTTCTTTATTTGTTTACACTTGTGTAGCGGGTCAAAATAGTATTATGCTGTTAAAATAATGTGATAATTTGTCCCTTTTTAAAAACATTTATATGAATGTGATAATTTGTCCCTTTTTAAAAACATTTATATGGGTAGATCGTACATACCAAGCATTATAAGGTTCAGTTTTCCCTAGTTTCTCTCTTAAAACGGTTTCATTTTTCTTTCAGTTGATGTGGATCGGAAATGATTGGTCATGGCTTCTTGAAGGCTCGCTGAGAAAATGAAGAAATTTGTCAAGCCGCTTTTTTTAAAGAATTACTAAGAGAGTTTTGTAAATAAATAGTGGAATGTCAATACATTCTGTAGTTTGCTTTTACTTCAAATTTTTGTCTATCCAACTTTTGAACTTTGTATTTGGTTCTCTTGGATGTTTTATTTTGTTTATGAACCGTCTTAAACTTGGAATCATGCCCCAATTTCAAAAATGAGGCCAAAATTTGAAAATCAACTTTTATGACTTTTTTGAGAGATGAAAAAATTGCAAGTTTTTGATATGTTAGTAGTAAGTGGTGGCACATGACCTGGGTATTATAAACTCTCTTGAAAAGAAGAGATCACATTTGATCACTTTTATTAGTGTGTGTATCACTCGCAGATTGACCATCTCTTGATGAGGCGAGAAGATCATCGCTGGTGGATGAGTTGTAAGGTTATACTAGGGGGATCTCCGCTAGTGGATGAGTTGTAAGGTTATACTAGGGGAGACAGTAGTGGCTCAACGCCGTTTGCTAGTGGCAGATATATGCATGAAAAATAAGCTGATGGAGGGGGATAGAAAAAATAGACTTAGTTGCTGCGGTATGACACTATGGCCCAGGGAGAAGAGTTTTGGTTTTGGGGATAGCAGAGTTGTCAAGGCGCACAGGAGCACTCATAAGCCGAACCGGGAGCCTAGTCGCAAGGCGTGAAAAAAGAGGGTTTTTTTTAAGTTAGCCTCATAATATAAGAATACCATTTTTAGAGGTTTAAAACTTGTTTTAGCTTTTAAGTTATTTATATATATACAACTAAAAAACTTAAAAGAGAAACCATATAATATGTTTGAAAATATAAAAAAGATAAATATGAAAAAAAGAAATACTGTTACTCTGCAAAAACAGTCATTTTTTAGCTTTTATATCCTTTTTAAGTCTCTTTTCCCATCACTCAAAGTATGTCTCTATCTCTCTTTTTGTCTTTTACCTTTTTATCTCCTTATGTCTTAGTTTTAAACTTCATCCGTGAAGAAACCAGTTCTAAGTTTTTTCTTCCTGATTTGAACTTCTGGTAACTTTTTAACCGGAAGCTGGCTGGAGCCTTTGAAAGAAAAGCTCCAAATCGTGCTTACCTCTCCACCAGGCACTACCTGAGCCTGGTTGCGCTTCTGAGCCTGGTTGCGCTTCTGCGCCTAGGCGCACCAGGCGCGCGCCTTTGACAACTATGGGGGATAGGAATGAGAACGTAGAGATCTTCTACATATTGCGGTGGCCCATGATCCGGGTATTATAAACTCTTTTAAGAAGGAATCTAACTTTAAGTATCGAGTGACTTCACACGCAGATTGACTATCTCTTGATAAGGCGAGGAGATCACCACATTATCCACAACCTTACAAGTTACTTTATGTAATTTTATTTATGGTCTTGTTTAATGTTTGTTGCAGACAGTCTCGAAAAGAGGGCAGAGACTTTGATGTTGAGAATGATATTTTTGACTTTGAGAGAGTAATCGATTTTCCATGCTAGTTCAAATTTGACAACTTGAATAGTGTTCTTGGAACCTAAGGTTGGATTAAGTGGTGTTTATGTATCTTAGTTCAATTTGATGTTCAATTTTATATTCGTTACCATACTCTAATTGCTATCAGGTTAATCATATCTTCAAAATTGAAAGATGTCATATTAGTGGAGGACTAGTGTCGTAGTTCATCTCTATAAGAATAAAGGAGACGCCTAATGTTTTAGGAACTACATGGGGATTAATTTGCTAAGCCATATAATGAATTATGGAAAATTGTAATTGAGACTAGAATTAGACGGAAAACTCAGGTTATTGGGAAACAATTTGGATTCATGCCAGTTGAGTCTATTACGGAGGTGATACACATCCTAAAGAGATTGATGGAAAGTATAGGGAGAAGAAGCGAGATCTACATATGGTGTTCATTGACCCTAAAAAGGTGTACGACAATGTGCCACAACGAGTGATTTGGGATAGTCTTAAGGGTAGAGGGGTCTATGGGAAATATATAGAGATAATTAGATGTGTATGGTAGGGGGGATTCTAACTTCTTCCATGTGGAGGTAGGCCTCCACCAAGGGTTCGCGTTAAGCCCTTTCTTTTTGTAATAGTCTTAGACGATTTGTTAAAGTCGATTCAGGAGGCAATTTATGTGGTGTATACTATTCCTTGACGATATTGTGTTAGTCTTGGAGAGTAAACCAAGTCTAAAAGTGAGGCTAGAGGAGTGGCGGGCAGATTTAGAGAGCAAAGGTTAAAGGAATAGTCGATATAAGACTGGGTATGTCTACAGTGACTTTAGCGGTGCAAACAACGAATGAAATGTCCAAATCATCATCGAAGGTCAAGTGGACCCACAGTCATCCAAGTTCAAGTATTCATGATCGTTTGTACATAGAGACTGGGACATAGATAATGATGTAGCCCTCATTGTCTAGGTAGGTTGGTGCGGGTGGAGAGCAAACTCAAGGGTTTTCTATGACAGGAGCTTCCCAATTAAATTAAAGGATAAACTTGTATAGGGTTCCAGTTTGACCGGCTATATTATATAAAACAAATTGTTGGGCCATCAAGAAGACATAATCGTGTAAGCTGGAGGTAGCAGAGATGTGAATGTTGAGATGGATATGTGGGCACACAAGGTTGGACCAGATAAGAAACAAGGTTTTTCGGGAAATATGAGGGGTGAATAGTACGAATAAAATAAGGGTGGGGAAATTGAGATGGTTCAAAATTGTGAAGAGAAGACAGACGAATATCCCGGTTAGAACCGTGAACACCATCAGGGGCGGAGGCATGCTATGCCAACTGGGGTCAACCGACCCCACCCAATTTCAAATTTTGAGTAGACGTATATTACCCGAATGTCGAGCGACCCTTGTCTTTTTTCGACGTCGACCCCATTGGTTTTTGAAAAAATATATTTGACCCCAAACCTTAAAAAAATATGATTTTTTTTAATCCTATTAATTAAACCCATAAGTTAGATTTATTTAATAAGTTAATAAGTAAATTAACCCTAAGCCAATAAGTAAATTAACTTTAAGCCCATAAATTAATTAACTCTAAACTCATAACTCCATAAGCATAATTAACTTTAAGCTCATAACTTAATTAACTCTAAACTCAACTAACCTATTTATAATTTAGAGTAAATTACAAATTATGTCCTTTTAACTTTAATTAAAATTGCAGATATTATTCTTTGACTTCAATAATTAAAAAATAAAAAATAAAATCATGCAACGAGTTCCCTGCCTCATGCGTAACCGGATGAGTGATGAATATATGAACGATTCTTGCATTTGTTACATTGAAAAAGAGTTCTTTAAGAACGTTTCGGTCGAAGATGTAATGGATCGTTTTTAAAAGATGAAACCCCGTAAGGAACAATTATAGGATCTAATGTTTTTTTTATTTATTTCTAATGACATTGTATTTTTATTGTTTGGTTGCTAATGACGATGCATTTTCATTATCGTATCATATCTTATTATGTGACCAACACGACAATCCGATCCGGCCCAAAAACAATTATAGTCAGTAACTTAGAAATTTGAAAATAGAAAAAATTGACCCCACTGGAAATAATTCTTGGCTCCGCCACTGAACACCATCACTATGGAGGAGTTGAGTGGGGGCAGACCCAGACTGACTTGGAATGAGCGGACTATGCAAAATTTGTTAGACTTACACCTCTCAGATGATATGATCAGGGATAGGACTTCGTTGAGAGTTGAGGCCTATGATTATGATTAAGGACTTTTAGGGAAAGGTAAAATTGTCTAAGGGGCTTAGCTTTTCCATACTTTTTGTGGCCTTTGAATGTTATCTTCTTCTTGCCTTCCTATTTCTATGAAGTTGTATTTGTTACTATTATCCCTTGTCACTATTTTCTCTGTTTAGTAGTTTAACTAATGTTATATTTTTATTATTGTTTGCTTTTTGTTGTTTAGATTTCACGAGAATCACTCTATGTTTCTAATATACTTTTCTTTCTCATGTTTGGTTTTTGAGCCAGGGGTCTCCTTAGAAGCAACCACTTTATCTTCTGAGATAGAGATATACTATAAGTGAGAATATATTGGGGGTTGTTTTTTTATTGCTAGATTCAAGAGACATGTGTTCATGTAATTCAATAAGTTTTGATAGATTATGTTGTTAGACATCACCAACCTAGATGCCCTTGGAAACATGTGAACTAATGTGCAAACGAGAGATGGACTATGTGTGTGTGATTAATGGTGTGGTTTAATTAGTAAAGCAATAAAGATTTGGCTTTTGAACATGTATGGTGAAAAGTGATGTTTTTGAGCTAAAGGATGTGTGAAAAAAGTGATTTTTAAGGCTTTTGACTTAATGTTGAGCTAAGAGTTGATATATTGATTCTTGAAAATGAGGAGAAACGTGTTGACAAGGTGTGTGAGTGTGTGAAGCCCACAACGGTGGTAAAACAGTGTGGGTATCACGTTGATAGTTGTTATGCGCAACTAATCCAATACTAATGTGTAGCTAACAATTGGTTGTGTGAATTACTAATCAAGTGGTAATTGGGTTCGTATGGTGCGAGAAAGTGTGGTGTGAGTGTGTTTCAATGTTGGGTGTTGGTTATGGTTATCTAAACTCAGACATTTAATAAAAGTGTGTTTTGAAATATTAAATATTGTTTTGACAAAGTGAAGCGTGTTTGTTAAACTATAGACTCGTTAACGAAAGCTGACCCGTTTTAGTACGTGTTTCGGGATGAGTTTAGGTGTGTAGTGACAGAGAATATCTGGGCTATCTGACGAGGAAAGTTGAAATCAGAATCATTCGTTCGTGGTGTCGGGTTCAAGTTAATTATCCGCTCTACTTTCATCTGGCATCATATTAGTTCGTGGTGTTGGGTTCCGCAAATATTTGCCTTTACTTTAGATACTTGATAAATTTGCATAATTCTTATGGGATGGTGGAGGTGGCAAAATAGGCGTTTCATGGTATCATCATTGTGGTGTGTTGGTGCATTTGGAAAGATACAAATGCTGAACGGTTTTCTAACACGGAGGTAAAGGTGGAAGACATTATAACAGAGATTAAATCAATTGGTTTTTTATGGTATAAAAATAGACTTAACACTAAACCCATTGTTTGGGCTAATTAGTATAAATTCTTGTTGATGTAGTTTCTTGTTCTTGTTGATTCTTTGGCCGTGTAGTGTTGTGGATGAAATTTGATTTAAAAAAAAAGATAAAATTAACCAAGTATTAATTAAAATGTTGCTAAAGTTATAAAAGAATTATAAAATTGGGGGAAAATGGTTTCCCACCAAAAAAGACTTCAAAACTCCCTCCAAAAATCATCAAAATCTGCATATTACATCGATCAGATCCACAGCAAACACTCGTACACACCATACTGCTACCACTGAATCTATCATGTCTACACACGGTGACGATCTCGATCTTCTTCTCTCCCTTCAAGATAGGGTGCTAGAAACCCCTCCTTCATCTCCTTCACCTCATTCACCAGGTACATTTCTGACTTTTCTTCTTCAATTTTACAGCAGAAGTGTTTTTGACGTTCCTGCTAACCCTAACCCTAATTTGTGTATGTGTGTGTTTGTTAGATTATTCGATTTAGGGCAACATATTGTTTCACAACCACAAATATGGGAGGTTTTGTTGTTCAATTAGGGCATTGGAATCAGTTTATGTATGGATTCCTTGTTACCACAGTTTGGTGATAATGTATTAGAGTGTTCTATGTGTTTGTCAATTTCTATGTGTAGGATTGAGGGGTGTTTGGAAGCCTGTTAAATAAATTATTTGGTTTTGATTGTTTTGGTGAAAATGAGAATGATTCTGATTTGCTGATGAATTTGTCAAAATAATCTCACTTGAAGATGTAAGAAAGCCAGTTACATACTTTTCCTTGCTTTTGATGAATTATTATTATCTGATATTGATTGTTCTAGTTACAATAATTGGTTTCAGAATAGACATCCAAACATGTCAAAGATTATTCAATTTTGACTATAATATCTATACCTAATAAATAAGTAACCTGTTGCGGAGTTGCGTCACGTGTCACCGTTTTGTGAGTCCAAGATTATTTTTTCTACTTATTTTTCCTTCATTACTAACTATTTAATATTTTCTTTATTAATTCCTAAATCTTCATTACTATTTCATATTTTCTTTATTAATTTCTAAATCTTCATCACTATTTAATATTTCTTTTATTCAATCTGTGTAAAACATAGGTTTCTAACCTAGTATTTTAACATTATAATTGAGAATTGTTGATTTTGAAGGTAAATGTGTGGCTTTTGTTGTACACTTCAAGTATGCTAGTGTATTCATCTATCAAAAGCTCTTGTTTTATTAATCTCTTGAGCTTGTTATTGGGTATGTTCGTTCATGATATCATTCTCACAAAATTGTACACTTCTTTTCTTTCCTCAATCTAGCATGCAATTTTGAGTTGTTAATGATTGAGCTTGAAATAATGTAATGATCATTTTGAAGAGTTAACATGGGATTCACAACGTATTATATGAATACAGGATATCTATCTGATGATGGATCAGGAAGGCAGAGGAGACATGCAGATATGTCTGTCTTTAGAACTGCTGTTGAGGATTGCCTGGATTATGAGCCTGAAACCTCCAAGAAAAATCTCAAATCTAACCGTGCAAAGAGCTCAAGTGAAGTTGATGTTGAAAAATTCTCGGGTTTGAGAATCCAGTAAGTGACTTCCAATTCTTGTTTGAAACCAGGACCATGCACTATCTTGTATATTTTTTAAAAATTGTGTAGTAACTTGGTTTAAAAAAGCGCCATGAGGCGACGCTTAAAGCGCTCACCAAAACGCCTCTAAACTGCGAGGCGCTCTATAAACAAGAAGCGCCATGAGGCGCCGCTTAAAGCCTGGAGCGCCATGAGGCGCCGCTTCATGTGTTTTTGACTGCTCCTGGCTTAAAATCAGCTTTAAAACCGAAATATGGATTGGTTTTATTACCAAAACCCATTAAGGAGCGAAACAATGAGAGTGAGTGCAAAAAATCGCCTCACGCGGGGCCCGGGTTTTTGGAGCTGCATTCGTGTCTGCACGAGTTCTAGTCGAAACCCAATTTTTCGCACCCCCCCGCGCGAGGGTAGGACTAGTGGTAAAACACATCATGAAGCTTCAAATGAGTAGTGAAGGCTTTACCTTATAAACAACACCTCATTTTGTTCCCAAACCGATGTGGGACAAGCTTCTACCACTTAGACATTCATATGTGATTGTGAATATATGATATTAAAACTATGTGATTGTGAATATATGATATTAAAACTATGTTTTGTGTTTTTTATGATTAAGAAGTGAAGTTTGTCATGCATAATATATTTTTTATTATTTATTTTAGTTTTAGCGCCTCGCATACGTGAAGCCCTCGCCTCGCGCCTGAGGCGTGGCGCCTCGGATTTTGGGACCGAAACGCCTCGCCTCGCCTAGCGCTTTTTTAAACCAAATCATTTCAACATAATTAGTTTCAAAATGTCAAATTTGAACTTGTATGTCAGATAATAGTACTTTACATTTTGAAACTACTTATTTATGCAATTGATGCAGGACAGAAGCATGCTAGATATGTTGTAACAAATTATTAAAAACACACACCTTGTGCCTAAAATATTAAAATTTGTTTTCTAAGATTGTGTGTGACAGATAAATTTCTCTAATTTCATGCAAATTGCTCTACAAATGTGATATTATAAAATAAAGTAAATCATTGCACTCATTAATATTTTTTTTCTTCTCAGGAATCAGTTAGTCTCTAAGAGAGAATTAAGTGATCGATTTGAAGACATACGATTTGTTCGCTTAACAGCAATAAAGTACATCACACCACTCTATTAATAATCTTTTTCTTTTATCAGTTAACAGTTATTCAATTCTACAACTGTTGTGGTATTTTGTAGGAATCTTTTATCTGGGGATACTCTTTCTGGTTGTTGGGCAACTGCTGGAGTTTTATGTGATAAGGGTGGCAAAAAGACTAGTTCGACAGGGAAGCCCTATGCCATATGGGAGATTGGTTGTTTAAACGAAAAAACTGTTTCTGTTTTCTTGTTTGGAAATGCTTATCAAAAGAATTGTAATGAAGAAATTGGCTCAATATTTGCTCTATTCAACTGTGGTGCTCGTAAAAACTCGAAATCGGTAACAGTTTTCATGTTTTTAACATGTCAGCGATATATTTTTGTGCTTTAAGTTGACAAATATTGACATTCTTGTCTTCTTTTTTCAGAAAGAAGGGTTTACTTTGACAGTTTTTAATGCTCCACAAGTGTTGAAAATGGGAACTTCTGCTGATTTTGGACAATGCAAAACTTGCTCGCAGATTATTAACAAGTATGTCATTAGAATCACTATTTATTTCGTTGTAATGAATAGTCATAAGTCAACCTTTGATGTTTTACACCTAAAATTAATTATTCATGTAAAATGAGTTTCCTTTGTAACTTATACTAAACAACCATCATTCTCAAGGATACACCCATACACCATTGTGCCAAAAATTCCCATGCATTCATCACTTTTATTTGGAGAAATGTAGATAGGACCTGCAAAATGAAGAATGGAGAATATAGTGAAATGATGAAACTAATGAACTTAAATTGCATTTTTACTTGTCTTTTTGATAAAACATTTTCCCTGCAATGATAATAATTCTTCTAAAAGAGTTAGTGGCTTTTTTAGACTTCTCACTGAAAATGAACCATTACTCATTGTGAGAATGTAAAAAAAGATACTATATTCTGCAAGAACAAGCGAACTCAGACAAATTACACGAATTTAAGTTCAAGAAAGCATACTGCTAGGCTCTGTTTTCCAAAGCCCAAATCTGTTTTTTTGCAGAATTATGTTTTTATGCATTTTTGCAAGAATGATGGATTTTCTACAAAAAGAAGCGATGTACAAAATGTGATGTAGAAGATAAAAAAATACGCAGTTAATAGGTTACAACTCTATTTCCCCACTTTCCTCTGTAGATGTAACCAAGTTTGCACATTTATATATGTCAAAGACGGGACTCGTATCGTTTTTTGTTGGTGCTATAATTGGCTTGCAAAATTGTGGTTTTTTCTCAAAGAAATATTATGAGTCAAGGAGTAACCATAGTTTCTTTTGGGTTTATTAGGCGTAATGGAATATATTGCACACACCATAAAAAGGTATGGATGCATTTTGTTTCCATTTTCTCTTTCTATTTTTTGGAACATATTACTATGGCTGACTAGTGATATTTTGATGATTTGACCATAGAATGCATCAAAACAATATTCAAGTAAAAGAGCTGAGTTCATGGGAGGGTATGGAAAACACATTTGTATTTTCAGTTTTCAATTCATTTAAGTGGGTGTTTGGATGTGCCTTCTAAAACATCAACTGATATTGGTAATATACTTGCAGCTAGTGTCAAACTGATTATTTGACTTCTAAATAATCCTAAGAGAAGCAGTTTAACATTTCAACTTACTCAAACATTAAAAGTTTATTTAAAACGCACATCCAAACATCCCCTAAGCAGTTTAACATTTCAACTCTTTTTTGCTGTTTATGGGTTGAGAAATGAAGCTGTGATTGTGGGTTCCACTTACAAATAATTTTAGCTGGGACCCATGTAACAGTTATCAATATTGATGTAAAAAAACTAAAAGGACTAATTTTTTGCTTCAGGAATTTAAAGACAGCCTTCAATTTCAAAGAGAAAATGCAATCAGAAGGCATTTACATGGTTGAAAACCAGACAAATGTAACAAAACCTGGACAACCAAAGAAAGTTTTGTCTGTTGAGGGACTACGAAAGGCGTTAAGGTTTAATTATTATTAATATTATCTTTTAGTTAATTCAAAGTCTTGATGTTACTTAGCTTTTCTATTTTGTGCATCCTGTCATCCATAATCATTTTGTCAAATTTACTTTAAAAAATCATAGATGGATGAGTTTTTAAAAACTGTTTTTTCTAATGTATCCTATGATTATTTATTTATGTTTTTTGGATATGTGCGTGTGGGTCCCTGTAAGACTTAAACTCGATGTTACACTGACAGTAATGCAGGAAAAGTGACGACTAATGTTTACTCGCAAGGAATTAGATTTCTATCTGAAGTTGCAGGTATTGTATTATGTTCTTTGTGCTTAAATTTGGCTTATTTGTCATTTTATTGTGAATAATAATCAATTTGACTAACAGGGAAACCAAGTTCAAGTCTAAAACAACCAATTAAGAGCTCAGACAAAAGGAAATCACCGGTTGTGGAGCCAAATCCGCCTGAGGTCAAAACAAGTCAACAACTAAATGCAAAAAGAGTAAAGATTGAAAAATGTCAAACTTCTGCAGAAAAAGTCAAAGAAGGTACAGAAAAGATGGTTGAGTTAGAAATTCTTAGCTCAGATGATGAGTTGACTTTTTTTTGAGACTTGTATGTGTTGTTGAAGAGAAAGTGATGGTTTCCATAAGTTATTAACTATTGCATCCCATTGGAGATAGAGAATGGTTTGAATTTTGGTAGATTGACTTTTTTCTAAAAATTTTGTGTAAGTTGTAAGATACACAATTCTTGACAAGAAATTAGGTTACTATGCATGTCTAACATGAAATATTAGTACCATTGGATATTGGGATGTCAATAATCTAGATTGTCATTTCATGTTTATTATGTTATTTAAAAGTGAGCTATGATTCATACACCTTGTATTTAAACATTTAACACCACTTGATGGACTAATGTCTAAACATTACATTTGTTTTTACCCATGATAATCAATCATAACCGTAATCATGATTCCTTATTCATATTAAATTATTATAGTTTATTAATTTAAAATTTATATTTCAAAAAAAAATTCTATTATTGGAAGATAAATTTGATACACCAATTTGTATATAAACTAAATATAATTTTTTTTTAAATTAAGTTAATTATTAATCTTTTTTTTTAATTTAAGTTAACTATTTTAAATGTGTAATTAAATATCAAAATAAAATTAATAACAACAATAAAAACTTCACTAACAAATAAATAAATTAATTAATTAATTTACAACTATATATTCAGCAGGTTTTGCTATCCAATCTTTATAAAACTTTTGACGTGATTTAAATACATTTTCCCACTCAGCTGCGTCTCTTTCACTCCCTAGTATTTATAAGTTTTGTATGAAACCCATTGGAAACTCTCCTTGCATTTCTACCATTACATAATGATTTTTATTCACCAGTGCAATTGTGATTATCTTTTTATCTGTCAGGGCATCTCCAAAGCGGAAACAATGTCGAACTGTTATTACCTTCTTTAGATATGAAATGAAAAATTACGTTAAACCTGTTCGCAATAAAAAATCCCGTCTATGGCATAATCATCCAGTATTTTTGTGGTGCAAAACTTGGCCCCGACTACTCTAAGGTGAAAACACCTCATTGTATTCGTCCTGGAAAACCTTTCTGTAATATGTTTCAAACTGCACCATCTCATCAATTAGTAGCCTTCAGATTAATAGCCATTCATCTTCACCGTACATGAGAGCAGAAGCTGTCGCCCGAAACCCACAATTTCCATCATCTAAGACATCTTTCATATCTTTCATGTACGGTTGAAAGACTGTTGGAATTTCATCAATATATTTGTGATAGTCTTGTGATTTTTTATTAGTAACATTGTGGGTCAACCCCAGGAAATCGTAGACAGACGGACTTGAAGGGCTGGCGCCAGAAGGGTTGGTTAAATAAATTTGTTCGCCACTATATTCGTTTAACCCAAAAAAATCATATCCTGTCGCACCTGAAGCGTTTGTGAAATAATTTTGTTCGACAGTATTCTCGTTCAATCCGAATAAATCATATGACGGTGCGGTTGAAGGGTTGGAGAAATCGAGCTTTTCTTTTCGTTGCGTACCGTTGTGATACCGTGACGAGTATAACCATCTAGTTTGATTTAATTTTATGTTTTTTTTTTATTAACATTATTTTTATCGTTGCACCTACTCTTTCATTTAAATTTTATCAACAACAGAGGCGACACCCGCGCGGAGCCCGGGTATAACTATCTAGTTTGATTTAATTAGCTATTAAAATTTACCTCTGTAATAATACAATTTTAAAATAAAGTACTAGATGTAAAAAGTTTATAAAAAAATAGGTGATGTAAAAGGATGTATTGCGTATTCCTTCAAATTTTGTATTTGATGCAAAAAGTATATAATTTTTTTTTGATTTTTTTATTAAAAAGTTTATTAGAAAAGTTTATTAAAAAGATTATTAGAAAAATAGGTGATGCAAAAAGATGTATTACGTATTCCTTCAAATTAAAAAAAATTGATATTGTGTAACTTTTTATTAAAAAGTTTATTAGAAAAGTTTATTAAAAAAGATTATTAGAAAAGTTTATTAAAAAATAGGTGTACTTTTTTTTTGAATGACAATTTGGATCACTGACGGACCACTGACCCACCCGATCATCTCCACCCCTCAGGAGGAAACCCACCATAGGTGAGAAAACCCATTGACACAACCTGGACTTCCCATTTTTTATTTTTTTTGTCACATGTGGGACTTGAACCCAAGACCTCACCATTTTAGTAAACTCTTGGTATACACCTTTGCCACTAGGCTAAGCTAGTAGTTGTAAAAAGTGTATTAAAAATCTTAATGGTCATTCAAGACATATAACACGACTTTTTATGTTTACTATTTGTTAAAGTCACACAAAATTTTATATAACTTTTTATGATCACCTGAAAGTTTCTATTTGAAATTCAGTTTGACTTTGACATGTTAGTTTATTTGACCATTTTTATATTATTTTGTGTTACTTTCAGGCTTATGTGTATTTTAAGAGGTAGTTTAGGTGATAACATGTTATACACCTAACTAGTCCTAGTCTGATGTTCAGATTAAGCTACTTCCTAAAAATTATAATAGAAGTCAAAGTCATACTGACCAGTTTCTACTGTCAAATATAATAAAAGTCACATATAGGTAGGATAAGGATATTTTTACAAATAATAATGTCTAGGATAAGAATCTTGAGAGCAAGGTTTTTTTTTCATGGTACTGTCAATCCCTCAATAGTTGTAGTGTAAAACACAATTATCACTTATTTCTCTTCATGAGCTCATATAACTTTTATTTTAGAACGACGAATTTCTTTACTCATCTGAGACTTGAACCCAAGTCCTCTAAACCTATGTGATTTAAGAGTTTTTTTTACTTCTACTAACCAACCCCATTGTTATGAGCGGAGGTAACTATCAACCGGAATCTTGTGATCTTTATCTCATTAATTTATACTAATAAATAAGTACATGTTTGTATCACGTGTCCCAATTTTGTAAGCCTAATTTTGTTTTTCTTTACATATTTTATCTTTATTACTAACTATTTAATGCTTTTTTTATTAATTCTTAAATCTTCATTACTATTTAATATTTTCTTTATGATTATTAAATTTTCATTACTAGCTAATTAATATTTTTTTATTCAACCGTGTAAAACACGAGTTTCTAACCTACTATATATATATCACACGGAGATCATATAAAAATATTTTCATGTGATCTTTTCCTAAGTAGTGTGGATTTTTTTAGGTAATTAGTTACATAATAAAAAGAACACAAGATGCTTAACATGCATCAATGTAAGTTTTCATCCTGTCTTATAATTTTTTTTAAAAATTATCTGGAAGTACATTTGTATTTTTTTAAGGATATTGGTGTGTGCATGCAATGTTAATCAGTTATCACCAATATATGATTCGTAAGCAATCATGTCCCCGTTTAATAAATGTGAAGGATACAATATGTTTTATGGTTTCTTTTTTAAATTTCAATTATGATGCTAACATATATATATATATATATATATATATATATATGTTAAAGAGTGTTATGTTAATGAGTAATAAACATAGCCTACATCGAATTAGAATTATGCATATTTTATATTTGAAATGATTGATATAGAAATGAATATTGTGCATAACAGTATACGTTTATAAATAGTTCGTCATGATACTATTCTATAATGACGCCCCAACTTATTTAAATAACAAATAAACATACCCAGCAAAATCTTACCCAGAGCCCCAACTTATTTAAATGGCGTGCCAGGTAAAATTAAACCAGTTTTATCCGCAAGAGTTTATAATGGTATATCAACCTTCTTTAAATGGTATATTAAAAATAAACTATATTGTGTTATAGAAGTTATACATGTGCATACTATTGTTTTATAATAGTGAGTCAAATTCATAAATGATGTGGCTCATTATAAACATTAATATGAAATAATATTTCTTTGAAACGACTTTTTATAAAAGAGAAAAACCCCTATCGGCAAGAAGCTAAATAGAAGTTATAAACGAATAATATGAATAGAACAAGAAGAAGAAATCATAAAGCTTATTTTAGTTTTCTATACCTACTAGAAAACCATACATACGAATAATATGAATAGAACAAGAAGAAGAAATCAAAAGGAGAAATTGTATTATTCATCTCTCAAAATAAGTATATAGTACAAACCACAAAGATGAGTAATATCCATGAAAGTGAATCCAACTAACCATCATATAGATCGTTCTTTGTTCAACAAAAATATCCGGTTTTAGGTCAATTCCACTGTCGATTCGTGATATCGACCATAAGTCTTTTGTTGTATTTTGTACAGTCTTGTTTTAAACACTTTGGCCGATGTAAGTATTTAGAGGATTGAATTATAAACACACGGGTATTTCTAGGCATCGTTTAATTTTTAAGTGTTATTGTTTTTTTCATTAATGAATTATATATACTCGGTCATGTATGCAATATGATAACAAGAAAGTTTTGATATATTAAAAGTAATAAAGTCCAATACAATAACAATTATGGTGACGTTCAGATTCATTTCTATATAATTTGCCTTTGATTGTAAGTTTATCTTTTTGAACAATCAAAAGTCTAATAATTAAAATTGTTGATTTATATATAACCTTAAGACAATTTTATAGTTAGCTTTATATATAATTTATCATCATGGGTGTACAAAAGTGATAAATGTTAAAACAATTAATAATTTCTTTTAAACTTTGCCTTACAAGTGTATGATTCTGGATGCATTGGAATGATTGGTTTATAAGGTTTGGCCTCCTAAAAGTTAGTAGGGGACAAGTTTGGTTGGAGGTAGAAAAGAGAAGGTGATATTTGGGGACTAATTATTCCAAATTATGAACATGACAAGTAGTTTAATGATGATTGTCAACAACTACTTAACTAAACCCTTAAGAAATCATCCAACCTTTTATTTTATGTTGTGTTCATACCAAAGTAAATAAAGGGTCACAAATTTATTTTATTTTATTTTTGTTGTAAAACTACAATAACTAGGGGTTTTCCTCCGCCCGCGTTGCGCCGCAAACTTCATCCCATCCCATATACCAAAACCCTAAGACATCACCCGATCGCACGTCGAAATCTAATCTTTACACGCCAATCAAGTATACACTTCTCTAGCGCAACTATTTTTTGACAAAGTAAAAAAAAACAATTTAAAATATTGTTTGAAAAAAAAAAAAGCAAAAAATCGATTCCAATAAAAAGGGACGCAAAAAACAGGCGTTACACGGCTTGAACCCGCACCAATCGTTAGGAAGCCCAGTGCTCCCACCGCTACGCTGGGTTGCTGTTTGAGAGTCCTCTGCTGCCACATGGTAGTTAGGACCATTAGAGTCGAGAACTATTTCTCCACGTTAGTGTTTAAGTTTTATTTGTCAATTCAGAAAATATATCTTGTAATCTTATGACTTTCAAGATTTTGATTTTAAAAATTTTATTTTCCAATATAAAGAATTCATGTATATTAGTTTATTTAGTTTAACTTTTGAATTTCTTGGAACTTTGTAGGCTGTAGCTTTTGATCCCAACTTTGGACCTAGCTAACGGTTTCTTCTCTTTTTTGAAACCTTTATTGGAATCCAATATTTTTTTTAAATGGAAACTTTACAGAATAGTAATTCAAGTTTCTTGTTTGTTTCATTTTAATTACTTAAACTTTTTTTTTGTCTTATTTTAGTCACTAAAGTGTGTTCCATTCCAGTATATTTTTTAAATGGATTTTGTTTTATAAATATGGTAGAAATATTGGTTTACTCATTTTGGATTTTTATTTTCACCATATTCATAGAAAGAAATACAAAAAAAAAATAATTCGTAACATGGTAATTTCACAATATTGGAACAACATGTGAAAGTTGAGTAACTAAAATGAGACAAAAAAAAATTTGAGTGACTAAAATGGAACAATAAAAAACCTGAGTGAATAAAATGAGACAAAAAAAAGTTTAAGTGACTAAAATAAAATAAATAAGAAACTTAATTACAATTTTATAAAGTTACCCCTTTTTTAAATAAGAAATTTGAGAATCAAATCTTCTAACATTTTTTCATTCCAGTTAACCTTTAAATAGTTGTTGAAGTAATTTTCATCTAGGGATAAATTTTAAATTGTTGTTGCTAAGTAAAAATTTGTTGTTAAAAAAGTGATCATATTTTGTAATGTTTTTAGGATAGGACCAAACTAGAAATTAAACCGGTCTCCTTACCGGTCCATTGGTAGGACCGGATTTAAGAATCGGACGACGTCATAAATATTACAAAAATAAATATAAAATACAGAAATACACAAAAAAAATCCAAATAATTAGGGAACTCTAAAAGGTAAAAACAATCATTAATCCTTCAAAAATTCTAATAATCTTAAGCTAACAATTAGCTATGAAATACAAATTCAAGAACATAGCAATCCAAAAGAATACCAATCCAAACTTAAAAGAGATAAAAAAAAATTAACAGCCACCACCGATCCAAGCGCACTCTAATACCAGGTTTCCGGTTCGACCACCGGTTCCCAGCCCAACCGGCCGGGACGATGCAGGCCCGTTTCAACACACATAATCAGACCGTCTAAGTTTGCGATTCCCGGTCCGGCCAGCCGGTCTTGAAAACATTGATATTTTGTAAGAATACATGATTGATCAATTGAAGTTCATCCACATGTTTCATTACACGTTTTGAATCAACCATAACATAGTTTAAGTTGATCCAAGAATTCCTTTACCAATTTCTTTATATAATCAAAAATCTTGAGGAGTGTGTATGGTAAATTTTTGTGACCAATTTGTAAAAGTTGAAAATTTCACTTTGTGGCCAATTTGTAAAGCGAAGAAGTTTGTAGTCAATGTATAAAAGTTGAAAAGTTTGTGGCCAATTTATAAAAGTTAAAAAGTCCACTTGATTTGTGGCCAATTTATAAAAGTTGAAAAGATGAAAAAATATCAATAAATAAAATTTTAAATCTTTATGTGTATATTTTACCGGTGTATATCATATACTAAGGATAGAAAACAAAATTCAAAATATGTAAAAACTAATATATAATTAGGTTTTGAAAATAAATTAAGTATTATTTAATGTAATTTGATTTTCATTTATTATTTGATTGAAAATTAAAGTTACATAATTAGATTTCAAAGTTTCATAAGGGATAATTTAAAATAAATGTGTTTTATTGGTATAATTAATAATTTTATTTAAATATATATTATTGTTAAAAGATGAAGATTCATTTAATAAGAGAGAGGGACGAGAAAAAAATGACGAGATTGAATGTGGAGGCGACACCTATCATAGAAAAACCTTTATTTATTATATAGTATAGATGTTTAAAGACATAACCAAATGTAATAAAAGCCACTGCCCCAGCGACGCAAATTCTGTTCTTTACCCTACTCACCTGAATTCTAGTCCCGACGTGAGCATTTATGGCATTTCTTTACTTGTACCGTATTTTTTAATTAGCATTTTGCTTTCTGTCATAATTTTACTTTTTAAAGTCCAAAATTTCACAACACACTTATTTTTATCTAATATTTCCATATAAATTTTTACTTAAAACCGAGACCGAGTCAAGTTAAATATAATTTTTTTAGTATTTAATTTTTAAACTAATAGTTACGATGTGCGTATATCTATTTACGTTACGGCATAGATTTTATTTAAAACCTAGCAATCTAGCATGGTCAAACATAGTGTATTTTTAATTTTTTTTTTATATAACTTTTTTCTCTTAAAATCTTTTTCATGTTTGCTAATGTTAATTTTTATAACTACATAAATTTTTTTATTTACGAATATAGCGTTTTTTTTAACTAAAATGATTTTTATTGTGAAACGATGATGGTTAGTGTAACATCCCAAAATAAATAAAAACCCAAATAAAAGAAAAAGGAAGGTGGGCTTGGCTAGGGGCCGGCCCATGGGCCCGAAAACTGAGAAGAACCCTTCTAATCAGTAGCCATTTCCTCCTGTGTCCTTCATTTTCTTCCTGCGCAAGAACCTTAGAGAGAGAGAGAGAGAGATCGTCTAGAGAGAGAAAGCTCGGATCAAGCTCAAAGTCTCGAGGATTGTTGCTCAACATCTCTGGAGCATAAAGGAACGAGAAGGAAGCTATAACAGGTAATTATTATGCCTAAATCTGAGTTTTTGTAACTTTCGGGTTTCGGGTTAATAATCGAGTAAAGGTTTAGATTTTACGTGTGAAATTGGAAACAAACCACGGGTTTGGGTTCATGGGGGAAAAGGGAACATTTCGAACGTAAAAAGTTCATAGCTTGATCGATTAGAACAAAGGGACCAGATCTAGGGTTCTGTTTGGGGAAGAAGACTGCACAGTCGAAACTACTAGTTTCGATATGGATCTATCGAAACTACCTAGTTTCGACAGGGGCAGACCCATCGAAACTACCATAGTTTCAATATAGACCCAAGACCTTAACTAAGAATTTATATAAGTCATACGACTCGAAACTACTTAGTTTCGATAAGAAGCAGTGACTCGAAACTACTTAGTTTCGATAAGAAGCAGTGACTCGAAACTACTTAGTTTCGATAAGAAGCAGTGACTCGAAACTACTTAGTTTCGATAAGAAGCCAGGGCTCGAAACTACATAGTTTCGATAAGGAGCCAGGACTCGAAACTACCTAGTTTCGATAATGAAACCATGACCCGAAACATCTGAGTCAAGCCTAGTAATGTCTAAGTGTCCCCTAGGAACACAGCCTTACGCCTATGACTTGATTATACAGATTGTGGGTGACCATAGTGACATTCAGGAACCGGCTAGGTGTAAACAGAAACGATTCATCTGGTGAGTTCTTATTGCCCTTTTTCCTAATGGTTTTGGGCTGGTATGCATACTGGTATAGTATTTTATAAAAATGTTATTTTTATAAAATGAAAGGCAAAGTATAGTATTTTATAAAAATGTTATTTTTATAAAATGAAAGGCAAAGTATAGTATTTTATAAAAATGTTATTTTTATAAAATGAAAGATAAAGAACAAAAGAGCATAGTATTATCTTTTAAACAAGTTTTGAAAGATAACAATGAGCTAAAGAAAGAACGATAAAGGAGCCGTACTTCGGTACAGCTCGACAGTGACAGTGACAGTGACAAATACCATGTTATATGCTTATGTGTTAATATGTGTTATTTGTCTATATGAAAGTTATGTGATTGCATTTCTACTTGTGTATTAGTGTAATTGCATTGCATAGTAGTTGCATAGTAGAAAGTCCTGCAGGCATGCTAAAGTAGAAGTCTCACCCTGAGGTGTGAGCAATGCTAAAGGAGTCTTACACTTCGGTGTAAGCAATGCTAAAGGAGTCTTACACTTCGGTGTAAGCAATGCTAAAGGAGTCTTCACTCCGGTGTAAGCGAGAAAGTCTCACCCTGAGGTGTGAGCAATGCTAAAGGAGTCTTGCACTAACGTGCAAGCGAGAAAGAAAGTCCCACCCTGAGGTGTGGGCAGCGCTAAAGTAAAAGTCTTACCCTGAGGTGTAAGCAAGATAGGGATCTGGTCCTCGGACCACGATCCATATGTGATAGTTAAAGTATGATAAAGTCACTTGTCAAGTATAAGTGAAATGATAGACAGAGTACAGTGGGACACCCTAACGGGTTTCCTTAAAGATAAAGTTTTAATGACAGATAGTAACGTAACAGATTTATAATTGTAACGTTGTAAAGTTTTAAAGTAATAGTTAAAAGTTTATTTCAAAGAAAGTGAAAGTAAAGCTTATTTTATTTTAATAAAACTAAGCTACCAAAGACAAAGTTTACAGTTTAAAGTAAAGAGAAAACTCACCAGCGTTAGCTGACTTTTAGTATGCATGACAGGTAAAAAGGGTAAAGCTAAAGAAAAGTGAAAGAGCCATGTGGGCTGGATAGCATGGACATCGGGCTGCGGTATTGAAGACTGACATTTCCAATCCTGATAGTTCACGTTATAGACAATATTTCATGTTTTAGTTTGATGAATGATTTGAATTAAAGACTTCCGCTGTAATAGATTCTGATTTCCGGTTTAAGAACTATGTTTGTTATGTTGTGTGCCAACTATGAGATGTACCCGCTTTGGGGCGTTTCAGTTAGAAGAAACTAATTAACCAAATATCCCAATGAACTAATTACATGAATAAAACCTAACACTTACAAGGAGTTGTATTCGACATCGAGTATTTTTTTTCCTGTATCGTAAGCTACAACGAGTATCGGAATCCTTACAAACCGAACTGATAACGACCGAATTCCCGTCACATAGGGTGAGAGGATCCCACTAGTTGAATACAATATTCAAAGTTACATAAGGGATGCATATGGTAATCATAACATGATTCAAAAGATTACACGAGAACTACTGAGTTATACACAATAGTTATGTCTCAATTCCTGTTGGCAACATGGGGTCATGGGGCATAATCTTCACTTTTAATCTCAAGAGCTATTTCATGTAAGATATACATCACACGTCTTATCAAACACTACAACGTATGCACACATGTTTTAACCCAAAAAGAATTGAAGACATGAGTCAAAATCATTTTCGAAACAACTTATAGAAAGACCATCGTATGCCTACGATAAACACGCTGTAATTATGAGCCTACGTACCTACTTCTAACGTATTGTAATGACATGAGAAAAATTATCATTCATTTTATGCAAATTGAATTTTAATAATCCAAACTACGATGCATTAATCGATAATAATATGTACTAACAATTTGACCGGTGATAATCCTAACTTTCACTTTCGTTGCCCGTGACAGTCTTAGTAACATAATCATAACAGATTTACACTTGGTTTCACTTGTACGTTTCTCAATTTCGTTCAATATCATCATTTTATGCGAAAACAAGTGTAAATCGAGTATAAATCTATGATGATTATGCTACTGGGACTACCTTGGCAACGAAACTGAAAGTTAGGATTATAATCGATCAAATTGCTAGTATGAATTATTACTGACCAATGAGTCATAGTTTAGACTATTAAAATCCAATTTACCTTCACCTTAATGATACGATAAATTGCCATAATCATATAAACCTACGAGTTTTTAGCATGTCTCTTGCCCAACCCTTTTACCCATGAAATTTCCATATATTTTTTTGAAATGCAAATTTCTTTAATTATATGAGAGTGAGGCTTGAACCCATGACCTATTCAAACCTGGGTATTTCAAGAGAGTTTTCCTCTATCACCGAGCCACCAACCCCATATTTCTTTAATCATATGAAAGTGAGACTTTTACCCATAAATTTTCCATATTTAAACCACAATTTCCAATTCAATTCACGTAAAAAATTATATTTTCCCTTGGTGTATATAGTCAACAATTTACTCCTTTTAACTCCCATATTAACCCTTCATTGATAGAATTAAGTAGTCAACAACTTAAGGTTAAGGTTAACATTAAGGTTAACAACTTCATTAAGGTTAACATTAAGGTTAACAACTTCATTAAGGTTAATACCTTGTTTAAGATTAAAATTCACACCCTCACCAACCTCTTTCCATTCAAGAACCATTCTATTAGAGGCACTATTTTTCTTTCTACTGGTTGTGGAAACAGAAACATTAACATCTTCTAGTTTCTCAATAACAACCTTAGAGTAGTGTGGCGTTATTTCATAAGTCTTAAGCCTATTATCACCATGTTCAATGTACAATCAATGAGCTTGTTATCTTTAATATATCGCTTAAGATATAAAACATCAACATCATTACCTAAAGTTTGTAAACCAACGTCTAAATCTTTTCCTGAAACTAGAAAATGATAGTAAAGAGAACCCCTAGCTTGATCAAACCCATAGCTTTCGTCATAAACATGAGTACACACATAAAAAACGCTAATATCTATGGAATCAATGTAGCAGACCCTACCATACGCATGCCTTCTTGGAAAATTTCTTAAAACACCTCCATCATGAACCTTAAACGAGAAGAGGTTGGGATAACATTCCGTGAATCAACACAAAAAGATGAAAATGTTAAAACTTCCTTAAAAACTCTATTTACATTTGTATGTAGAAAATAAGAAAAACTAGAAAAATCTGAAGAAGTCGTACCATAAACCTCGTGTGGTTGAAAATCAAAATCACTAGTTCGATCTATGATTTCTCAAGGTATAATCGCTTATCTAGGGTTCACAAGTTCAAATGTGATGTAGTTTGATTAGAGAATCAGTGCAATTGTGATGAAGAACAATGAAGAGTTCAAAGCGAGAAGGAGAGTGATATTTCTTACAAATCATGTAACTGGGGAGTAGGGGTGAAATGATGGAGGGTTTTGGTTTTTTAAACTTGAAATGACTGAAATACCCTCACGTGGATGGCATGTGAGGTGTAACATCCTTGATTTTCTAGTACTATTTTAATTTAATTTATACAATAAAGACATTCTATTTAAGTCCCGTACCTGTCCAACACCATATGTCACAACAATTATTATTATAAATTCTAATTTTCAATCTTGCATTTACATATTATTCTCTTATTATATATATAACGTACGCATGTATATTCATATATGTTGTTATATTAATTAAATCAAAAGGTTAAACTAATAAGTTTTAATCATGTAATTACAACTTTTTTTTCTTTTATATATATATATATATATTTACTTATAAATATATATAGAAGTTTATTTTAAAGTCAATGTTACAGCTTGTAATTTTATGTCCATGGAGAAGTTCTTTTATAAAATACTCATAATCAAACCAATAAAAAAATTTGATTTTATAAAACATTACAAAAATGTTTTTAGAAGTAATTAAAACGAACTTTAAAACAATTGGCCTCGAACACATGAATCCTCAATTTGAACCCTCACTTTTGAAATTGGACCTCCTTAATTTCAATTTTGACCTCACTCATCCATTTTTGACCAATTTTGACTTTAAAAGTCAAACAATCCTGAATCCTTGCAATTCAAAGATGGAATCGATCAAGCTTGGGTGTTATAAACTTTCCAAGTATACCAAATAAAGTATCGACCATATTCAGACTCAATTAACACCCCAATTCAACGATTTTTGTGGCCAAATTTGAAATTTAAACAGTTTGACTTCTCAAAGTCAAAACCGAATAAATTCGGTTTCAAATCATGAAATTAAACGCGTTTAAGACCCGCAAATCACGCCCTAATTGCTTTCGCGTGTATTCAGTCCCAAACCACGACCCAATTCATCCTTAAACATTTGAATTCATGCGTGATTTGGGCCGACAACTGTCATCCGCTAAGACCAAACCGAATCATACTTGATAAATTTAATCAAATCAACTCATCCCTTCACCTCCGCAAACTCATTACAAACTCTCTCAACCCTCCATCAACCTGCGTTACGCCTCTGGATCGCGAGCAAGCACCAAGAACACCGAATCTGTTGTTTCAGTCGTTCTCATTCATTTTATAACTGTTATGAGTAAGGTTTAATGATTTAGATTCGTGGTTTAATTTCGATCAATAGCCCTCTGTCAATTTCTAATGATAGAGGGAATCAAACTCAATTTGATTAGAACATTTGGATCGGTCTACGCATAAGAACAATTGGGTTTTCGTTTAATTTGAAATATCAGATTTCAATTTCTGGAACCCGAAATATTATCAGCGAGCCATCTAGTTCAGCCCGTTAGGTGTGTGTGTGGCAGAACTAGATGGTGTGGGTTCGAAACCACAAGCCTGGGTCTTTTTGCGCGTGCCATAAACCAGACCCGGCTCCCATTCTGTAGCATGTTAAAACAGTCCCAATCCGGTTCCATATCAGTAATGGTCCCCTTGGTCCGGTGGTAACTTAGCCGACCTACACAGGAACCACCCGGGTTCAAGCCGGGTGGCCTATCTAAACTTTTTTAAACTGTTTTAAATGCTCCAAAAATCTTATAAAAAATATTTTATAAACCCAAAACCCATTTAGAACTGATTAATACAATAAATTGCAATTTTAAACATAAAACAACTATTTTTAGCATTTAAGTGGTTTAAGATCTCATTTTTATTATAAAAACCATTTAAAAGTTTATTTTAAATTAAACTATTAAACTACAAAATAAAGCATTTAAAACACCTGTTTATAAAGTTTTTCGTTAAGATTTTATAAAATACGTTTGTAAAATATTTGTTATTTACAATTAATAATTTATTGTTTAAAATAAAATTTGTTAATACCTACTTTATAAATTATTTTTATCTATTTAGAATTTAAATTTTATTTAAACAAATCTAGTTTACTAAATATATATTAACACATATATATTTACATTTTCCTTGTTACTTTATATAGACACATTAATTTAATAGTAAATAAATAAAAAGAATATAGTTATTTAAGTTAACTATCTTTTTATAATAATAATCTATTAGGGTTTAAATTATATTTAAATAAATATAATTTCACACTACTTTCTAATAAAACATTATTTTAAATAAATAAATAAAAATAATTTATTTACTTAATTATTCAATTTAATAAAACCCTAAGACAATTATTATTATATTACTTTGAATTTACGTTTCATATTAAACTTTTATTCAAATATAAGCACCAATATACACACATCCTCTACATAGACTAACACAAACCCATCTCTACACTTAAAACCCGGGGAACCCTTAGACTTTGCCTTAGACTTTGTGCATGTTATTAATTCAAATTCATATAATTCACCCTAGGTTAACTTCGTGATTTGCAAATCACTTGTGCTACATGTTGCTCGTGTTATCTATCATAATATAAAGGTGAGTTTACATAACCCCCTTTTCCTATTTACATATTTGGGGTGAAACATGATTACATCAAACTATTTGCAATTTACAATATAAAATTCTACATTATGATCATGTGTGTAATTTGTGCCTTATGCTTGAACACTATGAGTGCAAGCTACATTTACATTTTTGTGTGCAATTGTGCAAATGCAATCATTAACTCTGAACAAGCCGACGGTAATAGTGATAGATCTATTGTGTCTGACAAACCCACCCAGATAGGGTGATTGTTGCCGGTTTTACATTTAGGATAACATTGTGTGCAAGTCACAAGGTTTGATTGTACGCCCCGGTTTAACTATAGTGGTTCTCCATAATTGCCTTATTTTATGAATTGTATAAAACATTTAAACTTTACTTGTGGTGTCAAAACCTATATATGCTCACCAACTTTTTAGTTGACATTGTTCTTATCATGTTTTAGGTACGAATGTGTGAGTTGATCAAGTTGCTTTAATTTAGGATTGAGGACCTAGTTTTAAACTTAATAAAGATATTCATTATTTTTTATTCTTGTAAATGTTGTAATTGATTACTCGATCTATGAAATGAAATTGGTTGTTTAATTATTTCAACTTTAGTAAACCATGAACTTATGAATAGTCTACATATCCCGTCCCGATGTATTCTGCCGTCGGTTGGGGTGTGATTGATTGGTATCAGAGCCTTGGTTATATGGAATTAGGTTATTAGACACCTTTGACCTAGACTATAACATTAGGACACCCTTATTATGCCACACTCTATGTACATGGCGTTCGTCAAAATTCTAAATGCTACATGATTATTACTTTTTGTGAATATTTTTACATATTATTCTAAATAATTACCTTGCATGATACAATATCTGATAGTCTATGTGCTACACTAGTTGATACCTCTTGTGCTTATAAATATTGCTATCTACATGCTACCTATTTGATTTCATTAAGTGTTATCCTAAGTTTTACCACACACTTATACACACCTAATTCTTCATGCACCCTCAATCGTGCCCACATGTCACCATCATCTTTTGTGAACACAAATTAAACTATTGTGCCTAATGCCCATTAATAAGGAACTAAGGAGCTCACTTACCTTTCAAGAAAAGAAAACCTGCTAGAATAAATAAACCTCATTCTTAGGCCTCAAAGCCCAGTCCACAATAATTATCATCATGACCATAAGCCTAAACAATAGTGCTGTTTGAATTTTGACTCAAATCATTCTCATTTTCCACTATTGACACCAATCATTTTCATAAGCAACCTTACACATGCATTAATAACGATTTTTTTAGAAATAACTTATGACATTAGTTTCTCTCCTTCAATTCTTTCTATATTTATATTTTGTTAACATATACGTACAAACTACAATAATTTTTATTATAAAAAAGATCTCTCCCGATTGTAACCTAAAATCATATTTTTTATTTTAATAACATTTATTGAAAGTACATATAGAATGTTAAAAGTAATACATACAATTTCAAACACATTCATTTCTTTCTTTATTCAATACATACTGGTTAAATTCTTGTATCTGGCGTATGGAATATTTTTAAAATAAATAACACTTATATAGTAAAAATTTATAATATTTCAAAAAATAATAAACTAACACCTCTAAATCTAATAATTAAAATGAATTAGTTAAATTTAATTACAAATAATGTATTTAAAAAACGAAGTTACTGGTCAACCAAAAGTTATTCAACATTTAATGTTTAAAATTTAAAGTTATAAAAAATATGGAAACGTTTAAATGATATTTAATCAACTTAGGAATTTAAAAAATAAATTAAAATAAATAATTGGAAAATCTTTAGACGGGAAAACAAAGATCTAAAGGCTTTAAAATGATGACACGTGTCACCTCAAAACCTTTATTTATTATACGTGATATATTTATTTTTTAGAGTATCAACGCTACAAAAACGAGGGAGATGTGGTGTCCAAAACAGGACATCCCAATTGAAGGGGTCGTCCGCCGGATGGCGTTAGGTTTTCTAAACAAGGGAAGGGATGGACCGGTGGGGTCCCTCTCTCTTAAACACATATAATACGCACACACACACACACTATATTATAATTCATTTTAGTATGACGAGATTGTCTTTTTATATTAATTTTTAAGAGTTTAAAGGGCAAAATTGTTTTTAGGAATTTGACTACCTTAATTATCTTTTACACACATGTCAATTATGCGATTAAATACAAAAAAATAACTGAATAATATTGATTATAAAACATAAGTTAGTTAGAACAACTTCAATTTTATAGTTATTACAATTAATAACGAAATTACTTTAGAAATCTAATTATGTAAACAATCAATTTCCTGTTTAACTAAATTCTCAAAATTGTTTTTATTTTATATGATTTCATATTTACTATATTTTATAAACTTTTATTAAACCTTTAAATCTATATGATACTTTACCAATTAAATGTTGAAACGTTTTATCAGTGTCTGTGTCAATGTTTTGTGTTCCCCGCCGAATCGCACGAGCACCCCTCTATTATATATGTGTGTGTGTATATATATACATTAGATGTTTGAAAATAAACGTGTCATTGAAAAGAGAATCATGATTTATACACTATAGTATTAAGTATTTAACACCATTTGAAGTGACATGTTTGTTTTCACACGTGATAATCAATCATAACCCTTTTAAAACAAAAATATTCCTAATAAATGTAACATGTGATGACGTGACAAGTTAAATAATTATCTTTTATATTTTACTGGGAGAAATGTCATTTTATTTTGTCGTGGTTTTTCCGAGGTCATGTATTGTTTTTCCTAGGCTACAAGCCTTTCCTAAGGAAAAAAAATGTAGTTTTTTCTAAGAAATAAAATCAGTTGACAACAAATTTGCTAAAAAGTTTAAAAAACTAAATGGAGCTTGTTGTTTTCTTTTTTAAATTTTATTTTTGTATTTTCAGTTGTGTTAGTTTAAGTATATATAAAACATAAAAAAAATTCAATCAATTAATTTTCTTTTGTTTGTTGTTTTCTTTTTAAAATCAGTTGTTTTTTCTTTATTTGTTAGTGAAATTTTTATTGTTGTTATTAATTTTCTTTTGAGATTTACCTACAAATTTAAAAAAAATAATAGTTAACTTAAATTAAATCTATTAATACAAAGTTCAATTTTTAATCGATTATATATACTATATAGTTGCATATATTTTAATTTATGAGAAATTATCATCACCACTTTATAAAATAATAAATAGTCTCCAGTTTAATAAAAAGTTCACCAATTTAATAAAAAAACTTTTTTAGTCTTTAGAATAATACTTCACTAGTGAAGTTTTCTTATGTAAATCGACAACTTTTTTTTATGTTGACTATAGATTTTTTTTATTATGACCCCATAGGAAAAAGTTATAGTTCCGTCACTGGATAAACGGATATATATTGTAACACCCTTAATTGGAACACTAATAAATAAAACATTAAAACGCGCGGAAGCATTTATCCCAAGAATTTATTATTATTTTTTATTTTTTTTATTAGCCCTCGCGTACCGCGAGGGACTCAGTCTCACCTTTCGCGTACCGCGAAGGAAAACGAAAATGGCCGTCCGAGAACCAGGTCTCTCGCGTACCGCGAGGGACCTGAGTAAACAGAAAGTTTACTCAGTTTGCCCAGCTCCAACACTTAACCATTTTTTCAACATTTTTCAATTCAACATGACACCAAAATTAACACATGGGTTTTAGTTTCAAAACATTCAACATCATTTAACACAAATTCTTATCAAAATCATCCATTTATGGATTTCTATTTATACCCCCAAACACCTTAACGCATACGAGAATCCGTCAAAACGCCTTAAACTTGACTTGGACTTCATCGGAGCTTTTCCTACATAACACCACACATATCACCATTAGTAATGAAGATAAAACATAACAAACAAGTAAAATCTACTTGTTTTCACCCATTCACCCATTTGACCCGTTTCCATCCAATTTGTCATTAGGCTACTTATCACTTGCTTATCACCTTGCAAGTTTCATTTATCATTCATATTTAACTCATTTTCATTTCCATTATGGCTCGTAGACCATAACTTTATCACCACATTTCCATTATGATTCTTAGATCATAATTTCATCACCCATTTCCATTATGGTGTTTAAACCATAACTTCTTTACCGCATTTCCATTATAGTAATACAACTATAACTACATTCATTCACTTATATACACATTCTTAACACTTAACACATTATGCATACCATATTGCATATAACACCATATATCAACAAGTAAAATCTACTTAATTTTTACCAATTAACCCATTTGACCCGTTTGCACCCAAATAGTCAAATAAGCTTCTTAACACTTGCTTTTCCACTACAAGTTTCATTCTCTTCGCATAACATTTCATAACCCAACTTTCCATATCCATTATGGCACTTCAGCCATAACCTCATATCCATTATGATACTTAGATCATAACCTCATATCCGTTATGGTATTTTAACCATAACCTCATATCCATTATGGTTTATAGATCATAACCTCATATCCATTATGATTCTTAGATCATAACCTCATATCCATTATGATTAATAGATCATAACCTCATTTACACATATCCATTATAGTATTACACTATAACTACATTCATTCATTACACATATCCATTATAGCATTCAACTATAACTACATTCATTCTTTTGCACATAACCATCATGGTATTACCACTAGAACCACATTCTTTTATTTGCACATATCCATTATAGCATTCAACTATAACTACATTCTTTCTTTTGCACATAATCATTATGGTATTACCACTATAATCACATTCTTTCATTTGCACATATCCATTATAGTTTTATCACTATAACTACATTCATACATTTTCACATTCTAGTTCATGCATAAACATACACTTCCATTTCAACACATAATATGTGTCATCACACATATACCACCCATTTATCAACATTACTAAGTAAGTGCATAGGCACTTACCTTTTGAGTTAGAAGATCCCGCACCACCTTCTAGCTTTGCAATTTGATTACCTAAACATATACACCTAGTTTAGTAATATATCATACATACATAATCACATTACAATTGAGTCCACAACTCAATTTTCATTTCCAACCCAAACTGACGCGTTTGGGTTATTCCCATAACCAAACACCTTCTTTCAATATAAACTCACCTACTTGAGTTTTCTTTCCAATACATTGACACTAATTTAATCAAAACATACGATAACGAGTTATTTTAAAACCAAATAATATCGTATGTAAATATCTTTTCAGACTTCGTTTCATATTTGAAATAAGTGAGCAAAGAAACGAATTTAAACATGCACATGATTTCAAATACGTAAAGGAATTTCCAACGAACTTGATGGAGTTAAATATTTTGAGATACTTAAAATAGAGTTAGACAACTATACAAAAATAAGGATTTAGATATCCACACTATAAAAATAGCCAAGTTCAATATCGGTACTATATAAATGGTAGAGATAAATATCCATACCTTAATTGTTTGTCACGAGCATTCGTAACGATATACATACTATTTATATTTGTTTTAGAGTTATGTATGGATTTTTATTATTTGATAGATTATAATAGTTATCTGATTTTTTCGTAGTAACTAATATTATGAATTTCTATAAAATATTTAGATTAAAAATGTTCTACTAAAAATATCTTATATAAATATATAATAACATCTTTTAAAGATGTTTAGAAACAATTTGTCAAATAAGAATTCTTTTTAAACTTAAATCTTTATTTAATAAAATATTAATATCAAAATATAATGTTGTTACCTTCTGTCATGGAAATATGGAATTAAGGTTTTGATTATTTACTGTTATTGGGTTGTCATTTGAAAAGTATTAAGTGAAAATGAAAATCAACTATTTTAATGATTAAGTATTAGTTTCCTAGACATTGCGGTATAAATTTGTATTTAAAATATATTTTTTTATCATAAGCTATACGAACATAAATTGAACCAGTTCTAACCGATCAATATCAATAAGATCTATAAACTAAAAATGCCAATTTTTATAAATATAAATTAACAAGAAAGATAAATAAATTATCAAATCGGTTAAACAATTAAAATTTATATAATAGGCACGACTTTTTATTAAAATGGTGTATGAAACTTTACACCCCATTGAAAATAAAGTAAATATATATGTGAATGATAAGTGAAAATCTAATTTAATAGATAAGATGAGGTAAGGAGATAAATTGAATACGCTCTTAAATCATAAAAAAATATCAAAACTAATTTAAATAAAAAAGAAATACAATATAGTTCTTATAACAAATCCCAAAATAATCTAATAAATTTAAAAAGTGAGCTGTTATTTGTTAAATAAAGTAGATTAAAAATAAAAATGCAATTTTAGAAAGAAAAATTAAATAAAAAGATAAAATGGTGTCTCAAAAATGGAAATAAAGGGATTTGAAAAGATTGAAAGGAAGCATTTGTAGCTTCATAGCTGTCCCAGACCCAACAAACGTACTCTGCAATTCCCTTCTCTTTCTTAGGTTCTTCCCCCTTCATCTTCCTCACACACACACACACACACACACACTAACACACAGCACCTGCAGAATCAATTTCTAAACTCGTTTCTTTTGTGCAGTTTCTTAGTACAACCATTCTAGGGTTTCTTGGTCTTCCTGGCACTCATCCGAAGTCCGGTCGCCGGAAAATTGAAGAATGAGCGCTTCTCGGTTCATAAAGTGTGTCACCGTCGGCGACGGAGCTGTCGGAAAGACTTGTATGCTCATTTCTTACACCAGCAACACTTTCCCCACAGTAAAGTCAATTCAACTCAATTTAATTTCTGTCATTGAGCTATTAACCTAATTTTAGGTCATTTTGTTTCAAAGTTAATTTAAATTCGCTTTTTATACTGATCTATATAATTGCTTTAATTTGAATCAGTTTGATTTTCTCAGATTTATGTCAATGAGATAGGGTTTTGTGCTAGTTTGAAAGGTTTTTTTGGCTTTTAGTTTCAATGGCTTATCTTTGATTAAATGTGAGTTTTTAGGTAATTTGTTCTTGATATGATATATCTGTTTGTGTTTAACTATAATTATTGCATTCTATGTTTTGCTCTCTTAAAATTTGATTACTTCTTTAAAGATTATAATTGTGGTAGATTAGATAAACTTTTGGCAAGGTTAATCTAGTTAATGAAATAGAAGTCCCTGTTTTAATCTCTTTTTGGTGAACTATATAAAAGGAAAATATGGGATTTAATTAAGGGAAAATTCACTGGTGAATAATTATAAGCCACATAAGGAAAAAAGTACACATAAGCAAAACAAACCGCATGTACCGCTTCCAAGATGTTTTAAAAAAAGTTCACAATTTTGTTCAAATTTAAAATGTGATGGGACGTTAATGTTTAAAAAATCGTTGAAGAACTTTTGTGAGAAAAAACGGAAAGTATGTTGGTTTTTAATGTGTAAAAATTGTTGATGAACTTTTATGAGAAAAAAACAGAAAGTTTGTTGGTTTTTTATGGTATTTTCCCTTATAAATATTAAATTTTTTGTATATTAAGTGATGTAAATGGAACATATATGAATCTTTGTTACTATTTAGTGATTACTTTTTTCAAATTTTACTTGAACTAAGAGGAAACAATGAAGAAAAAATCACTAAATATTAATAACCAAGTTTCGTAATTGTTCAATTCAAGTCAAATTATAGTAACAAAGATTCATATATGTTCTATTTAGGTCACTAAATTTAAAAAAAAAACTATAATGTTGGAACACTTTTTGAAAGTTGAGTGGCTTTAGAGAGACAAATTTTTTTTTGAATGACTTTAGTAGAATAGATGGGAACTTGGTTACTATTGGGTGAAATTTTGCCTTTAATTTAATTAAACTGTGTTCTTTCACCATAGAACATTCACTTTTTAACACTTTCTTGTATGTGTACTTTTCTGTTAACAGGACTACGTGCCGACTGTTTTCGATAATTTTAGTGCAAATGTGGTTGTCGATGGGAGCACCGTTAATCTTGGATTGTGGGACACTGCAGGTTGGTGGTTTGTAAATGACCTTTAGTTGTTGCAGGAATTTTAAGCAACAATCATTAGATCCATCATGAAACATTAACATGTGAAAAATGTGCACTTTCACCAAAAGTGCATGCAATGAATACTTGCAATCTTTTATCAATAAATTGGATTTATTTGTTTTGTCTCATTTTTTTGGGTATATTATAGATATTTGTTTATTTTTGGTTGGGACAGGGCAAGAAGATTACAATAGATTGAGACCTTTGAGTTATCGCGGTGCTGATGTTTTTATACTTGCTTTTTCTCTCATTAGCAAGGCCAGCTATGAAAATATCTCAAAAAAGGTGATTTGGTCTTTTACTCTTTTCTGCATTCTTTTAATTGTTTTATAAATAATTAATATTGTAAATTGGGAGTACAATAACAGTTATTAATAATAACTGTTATTGTAATCACAATTTAAAACACAAACCAGATTGACCCATATGTAAGTAAATTGGCCAGAATTGCCACCTCTAAATTAGTCCACTTTATGTATAGGGCTTATGTGTGATACTTGTCTTTCTTGTAAGAATAGTTGGTGTAAATAGTTCTTCACGATTGTGAAAAAAAAAATTAATGCCCCTGTGAAAAGATAATTATGGGAATGTAAATGACTTAAAAGAGACTTTTTTTTTCTTTTATATTTGTTCTCCCTAATTTAATAAAAAAATAGAAGACATGTAACTGATATTATGAGTTTTGATTCGACTTTCTTAACTCGATCTAGATTACATTTGTTGTAGATTTTTATCAAAAACAAATTTATACCCAAAAGTTTTTATTATGAAGTTATATGTGGATATCAAATTTACATAAAAAAAACTAAAATTTGTTTATGCATTTTAACATTTTCATTCTGTGGGTCCCGGTTGTATCGAGAGGATAGCTAAGATGTGAATGTGCTTGTGTCCCTGTGGGTCTCATGTACTTGTTTTTTGTTGCATTATGCAGTGGATTCCTGAATTGAGGCATTACGCACCCGGGGTTCCAATAATCCTTGTTGGAACAAAGCTAGGTTAGATTCTTCTATCCATATATACACATGATTAGTTGCAACTGTTTATCTATTGACCCTTGATTAGTCCCCATTTATAAAACCTTCATACCTGTGAAAATTTATCCACCCCTTATGAAATGCTTTTTTAACAAACTATATAAGTTTTTCGCGGTGTCCATTTTAGTTTAATAATGGAAATGACGATTTTTCTTGTAGATCTTCGTGACGATAAGCAGTTTTTTACAGACCATCCTGGTGCGGTTCCAATTACAACGGCTCAGGTTGACCCTATCGCATGTTTTCTATTTCCTTTTTCATCATGATGTGATTTTTTATACATAAAGTTGTATATATTTATAAATGAAATTCAATTATTTTTTTTGGTATTTCGACAGGGAGAGGAGTTGAAGAAGCTAATCGGTGCTCCTGCTTACATCGAGTGTAGCTCAAAAACACAGCAGGTGACGTTTCATTACCAAATATCTTAGTGAAAACCTATAGAAGTCGTAAATGGTAAATGGTAATTGGATTATAATATGGTTATCAGTTCACGGTCTGGTTTTGACGGTTTTTAAGTCAAACAGCTGATCTTGAAAAGACAAGTATTGTACTTTTGATTGTAATATGGTTATCATTTCTGCAGTGAAAAGATGAAACATTTTGACTCATAAAAAGTCAAACTTTATTTTGACTGAAACTTTACAATTATTTGTTTCTGCAGAATGTGAAGGCTGTCTTTGATGCAGCCATTAAAGTGGTATTGCAGCCTCCAAAGCAAAAGAAGAAAAAGAAGCGAAAGGGTCAAAAGGGGTGCTCCATATTGTGATTTTAGCACCAACAAAGTGAAATGTCAACCATGAGATGCTAATTACCTTTCTACCCTTTCTAAACTTTTACCTTTTATGTCTCAAGAAAACTAGTTGTGTTGTGCTAAATATGAAATAGATTGGAGGTGTTTGTAAGCTTTTATGTATATTGTTGAGGGTATTTTTGGTATTTGTAGTTTGCTCGGTTTGTGGTGAAATTAATTTGGTGTGGTATTTGTAACCGTAGTAATTATGCTTAATGACAATTATCTTGTTTCATTTTTTTTAGCAGCCGACGCCTAAGACCAGTGAAGGGTACTGATAAAATTTCCATCGTTAGACCCTTTGTCAATAAGTATTAGAAACATTTTAAGTTGATACAAAAGTATAACAATCCTAAAAATTTCATGTCAATATTATTTTAAGATAAAGAAACGTTTCCATATTTTAATGAATGATTCTATATTCTTTTTATTTGATGAATAATGATACAGTATCAACTTCATTTGAAGGATATTTATGTAGATTTAAGGTTAGGTTTAAAGGAAGTGTGCTTTGGTAAAATTTGAGAAATCATAGTAAATCTAGGGTAAAAAATTTGAGAAATCATAGTAAGCCATCGGGTTAAATTTTGGCATATGATAATTTATGTTCTGCTTTAGTGTGCTTATTGATTAAATTAATAAATTTTTTTCGATTACTAGAAAAGAAGGACGATTACAATAAAGTGACAGGTAAACGGGTGCGCAATATATAATATAAATATTTTCTTTCTTTTACACTAGACAATATACCAAATTAACTCGAACTTTTCTTTTCTAATTTTCTCACCTCTTTTCTTTTCTTTTATGTGCAATACTTTTTAAGTTCTTAAAAACATTTTTTTTCTCAATGATGATAACTAATTTCTTTTTATCATCATCATGAAGCCGATTAAAACGACTCACTTTCTCTTGATGATGATAATTTAGGTTCGATTTCTTGATCCCATTTTGTAATTTATGATGGTTATGGGTTGTGAAAATGGTCTTCTTATATGTCATTTTATTTTCTAAATACTTTTCCATAACCCTAGATGAAAAAGTGATGAGTTCTTATATAGTTTATGTTTGTATATCATGTGTTTATGTTTTTTCCTTACGTTAAAAGTAGCATGAATTGTTATATTATCTTATAGTTGTATTTTTCGAATTGTAGTATGTTATGCTCATTCTTTCAGTTTTCAACTGCTAAAGCTAAAAATCTAACAATATGGAATATAAACGTGATTTTAATCTATGACGCAATATTGTAATATATTTGGCGCATAATTATACATGACTCATTAGAACAATGAACCAACCCTGTAAAATTAGACACACAATTGTAATGAGTTGGATGCATCGTTATAAACATATGAATCAAAACACATTACAACATAATCAAAGTAGTGAAGTTGGGCACATTGTTATATAAATGTGTATCTAAATTAAATACATCATTGACTCAAACCTAAGAAGTTGGACGCACCGTTATAGTGGGTAGATGCACTGTTACATACATGCGTATTAAAACTCATTACAACAACGCATAAAATCTACAAAGTTGGACGCTTCGTTGTAATAAGCTAGAAACAATGTTATAATTTTAGGGTTCACAAAATATTACACATTAACCCCAAGTGTTTTGCCTGTCAGCCTTTATACGTGTTTCAAATATCCCAAGGTTTAAATAAGATATCGAAGATCCTATTTGTTTTACTCTTTATTTACAATTCCTTTTATATTGGGATTGTATATTTTCCATGTTTATTTTCTTTAAACCTTATTTATACTTGTAATCTCCTTTTGGTTAAAGCATTTAGAAATAAGAAATAGAAACAAATATCAGTTTCTTCATGGTATGAGAGTAGGCATCACGTCGCTCGAACCAACCCTAACCCTAATCCGCCCAATCAATATTCGTTCTTTCATCACCTTGCCACTGTTTGATTCCTGCAGCCGTCACCATGGTTGGACCAGATGGAAAACAAACAGAGGGTTCCGGGTCACACCAAGACACTATCGACCACAAACCGAAGGCTAAGGCAGTCTATGATGAGGCTGAAAACAGCCCCATTCCTAGGTTAAACAACGAACAATATCAACAATTCCTTGGTATGTTTGCTGGTAAGGGTTCTCCAGCCAAGAGTGACGTCCCACCCATCCTAACGGCAGGTGGGTTGTGGACTCAGGTGCTACCGATCACATAACCCATAGGTTAGATTGGTTTAATAATGATTTCAAAAACACATGTGAGCCACCTGTTACAATACCAAATGGCTCATCTATTCCGGTTGAGGGAAAAGGGTCATGTACCCTACCTAATGGAATATATATTAAGAATGTTTTATACGTCCCAAGCTCTACTTGCGATATCCTATCTGTCAGTCGTTTGTCAAAAGATTTGCAATGTGCTGTAACGTTTTTCCCTGAATTTTGTGTAATGCATACCTTAAACTCAAGGAGGTTAATTGGGGTGGGTAAGTGCAAGGAAGGACTTTATCGGATGAGCATGGTGGGAAGCAAGAGAAACACCATGGCGGTTAATTTTGATGTTTGGCATAAATGCTTGGGACATGCCTCAAGTGAGAAACTTTCTAGTTTTGACTTTGTTAAGAATAATTCTTCAAAGTTCAGTACTGTCAACTGTGATTCGTGTGCTAAAACCAAACATACCAGGTTACCCTTTCCTATTAGTTCTATTAAAACTAAGGACTGTTTTGAACTCCTACATTGTGATATTTGGGGGAAATACCGAACCTCATCTCTCACACAAGCAAATTATTTTCTTACCATCGTTGATGATTACAGTCGCTCAGTTTGGGTTTTCCTTTTTAAAACACAAACATGAAGTGAGTGACTGTTTGATTAACTTTCATAAAATGGTTAAAACCCAATTTGACAAAGCTGTCAAACGAATTCGGTGTGACAACGGTGGCGAATTCACCTCAAATCTTATGATCAGTTTTAATACAGATCAAGGAATTTTACTTGAAACCACTTGTCCACACACACCACAACAAAATGGTGTTGTTGAACGAAAACATCGTCACTTGCTCGAAACAGAAAGGGCATTAAAATTCGAAGCCAACCTATCTTCACGTTTTTGGGGCGAATGTATTTTGACAGCCGCATATGTAATTAACCGATTACCATCAGAAACAATTGGAAATAGAACGCCCTATGAAATTGTTTTTAATCGAAACCTGGATTATGAACACATGAAGATTTTTGGTTGTCTCGCTTATTATCGTAGCACCGAAACTGAGGGGATAAGTTCGAAGAAAGGGGAAAGCCGGACATATTTTTAGGTTACCATCCATGAACCAAAGGTTTCAAAATTTTTGATGTTCACAAAAACAAAATTATTATTTCATGGGATGTTCGGTTCATTTCACGAGTGTATTGAGGAACAAGAAATTTTTGAATTTCCTCCTTGGTATTATGACGAAACCCATGAGGCCCAAACAAGAAACCAACAAGATGGGCTTGGAACCCTAAATGATCACAACCCAGCCCCAACCACTACTGGGTCACATCCAGAAGTTCCTATTGGTAATAGTGGGCTTGATGCGTCCGATAACAGTGAGCCCTCCACTATTAAGGTTCTTGACAATGAGCATGGAGTTGATAACACTAATCACAGTGAGCCACAGGCAAACTTCTAGTTCGATACTCAAATACCGGTTAGAGAGAAAAGAGAATGGGTTAGATCTAAATGATTCGATGGTTTTGAAGTCCAACTTCCACCGTCCATCGATCCTGCAGCGGGTTAGATCTAAACGACTCGAGGTGCATAAAAAATCGGTTAAGGATCTAAAATCGGTTTTCAAACCGATTATTGAATCGGTTTGAAACTGGTTTAAACCAAACCAAACTAATTCAAACCTCTCTTAAAAGCAAATTTCAAACCGATTTAAAAATGGCCAAACCCTCTCTCAAACCGATTTCAAACCAAGCCGGTTTTAATTTTTGTTAATCAAACAGGTTCGGTTTAAAAAATCAATTTGTGCACCTCTAGCTATGAATATGAACCCGACCCAAAATAGAAATTTTTTCAAGTGGGGTTCTATGAGCCCATTCTAAAGCAACAAAGATTCAAATTTGTCACCGATTTTTTGTGACCGTCTTTGAGTCATGATATTATTTAGTCTTCAAATTAGTCAACGAATTCGAATAGTGGATTACAAATAAAATATTATTAAGAATAGTGATAAAAGTACTCAAACAAAACAATATTATCCCAATAATTAGAAATTTATATGATTTAGAAATTAACAAAACCGTTAAAAAAGTTATTGAAAAACGAAACCGAAAAGTTATTGTTTACAAAATAAATAAACGTACCGGGAACTTTGTATAAAAAACAAAACTTTTACGTAAACCCACGCGTTGCAAGAAAATAGCTAGTAATATTCCTACAGTTGGTTAAACTTTACTCAGGACTCGGTCATTTTCATAACGGGTCATTTTCATTTAAAATACATTTATTGTTACTCAAATTACATCAGAAGTCTTTCTAAGAACATTTATTGCTATTTAATGTTATTCAGTTTACCTCACGAATGCCTGCACACCGATCCGAGTAACACCGTCTCCAAGCCAAGATACGTCAACGCTACGCTTACCTGCAAAACAATCTAACGTACACACAAAGTCAGCTACGCTGAGTGAGTTCTAATAGTTTAATTTAATTAAAAGCCAACTCATCACAAAAGTTATTTAAACTTTACTCAGGACTCTCGGTCCTTATAAAATAGTTTCATAATTCATTAAGAATAGATAACCTTATCACCTGATATCCCATAACCGTTCACCACCCGAGACTCATCCCATAATAATAATAATCCCGCACTTTCATCGACATAGGTCGAACTCACTATACTAATAACTCGTACTCTAGCACACGTATTACCTCAACACTTGGTTAACCACAACAAAACCCTAGACCTTGACTTACTCGGCCTTAACTAAGGCTCTTACCAATCAACTGACACAACAGTTATCAATACCACATCAAAATCCTGACACAACGGTCAATCTAACTCTACTTGCCACATTAATATCGTCTACACATCACATTAATACTATTTCACACACAATAAATATAACATATCACTTGCATGCAAATTAACACATATGTAAGCATGCAAACACATATCTCATCACTGCACCCTCGTCAAGGCGTTCGACGCACCCTGAGCTCATCATTAACCTGTTAACAAATGTCACCGTTGGTGACTTCCCGACGAACCTCATCCTTCACAATTCCCGTTATCGTGTCATAAACATGACTACGCAAACGCATCACCCGCCGTGTCTCAAGGACAACAACATACCAAAACACAACTGAATTAAAAACATGCAATATCACTCTACTCATATATGACTCGTTAACTACACCTGCGCCCACACCTATCACTAGAACAACGTGGCATTTACGTAATCATAAACATTTAGCTTACAACCCGAATCTTCCCGACCGACCCTTAACATATCCCACATTCATAACTCATACCTCTAGCTAGCACATTCTCATGGACACACCATAGACCCTACGACTCCGTAATACTCATTTAATTTTATAAACACGTCAGATTAGAATCCGAAACTCTTAACTCGTTTAACAGATTAAGCTTGTCTCTTAAGTATGTACGATAGCTCCAAAAACATTGAAAACATTTAAAGAAGTGGGGGATTAGAAACTCACCGGTTGTGAAGCTTTCCTTCCGAATTCGCATACCCGTAAACTCGTAGTCCAACACGAACCTGTCATCAAATGAACTACCTAGATCAATCCTATTACCGCAATAACACTAACGCATCTATTTTGGACCAGCAGCTACAAGCTCGATCTAAATCGTCCCAAACCGTACAACCGACGCGCTCGCTCGCGTACAAAAGCCCTTAAATTAACTTTACCGAAAAAGGTTCCCGAAATTCGTTCACGACATTTTTCCCATATCCCAAAATACTCCATAAAAATGAATATAAAGCCCTTTGGGGTGATACCTTTGCGTACAAGCCGTTCTAAGCGGTTTTATATGAAACTGTTGAGCACCACGCGAGAGAAAAACTTGTTTTGCTCATATCTCGACCATATGAGCTCCATTTCGCGCGATCCACCTGACCTCAGAAAAATATTGGTGTCAGCCACCGCCTCCACCGCTGCTGCCAGAACGCATACTCGTCTTTCAGCACATTTGATTTTGCGCGTCAATATACGAGTAGCTTAAAACTGACCCAAATGAACTCCGTTTTAGGCGAATTATATGTCTACGCATCCGTATCGTCGAACCCTTTCAGACAAACCAGTTGCCGGAAAACGAAACAGTGGCCGGATTCGTCCATTTTCACGCGTCTGTCTTCGCGCTGCTCGAAAACCTATCAAACGGACTCAGAATTAGGCAAATACTATATATCCACGCGACCGTGTCGCCAAACCCTTTCTCCTGCTACCATCGCCGCTGACTTCCGCCGCCGGAATCGCGAACAGTGGCCGGAATACTCGCCGGATTTCTCGTTTTCGCTCAATTCCTTCACCTGTTGTCTCCAAGTAGCCATTTAGCGGCCTTAACACTGAAATTAAGAAATCCTAATCATATTCTAATGCAAAACGATCGAAAACAACGTAAACGAGATTACCTAAATGCATTAAGTATGCTCCCCGGTTGACATTTGCGCGTCACCGCCTTCATCTTCCTCGTCCAACCACCCTCGTAGCCGGATTCCCTCTTGTGGCTCCTTTGGCTGCCGTCGCACTCCCCTAGGTCAATAATGACCTAGGGTTTTCCCATAAAGTGGTATTTAAACCATTAGATGTTTCACTCGGGTCCCTGCGCTTCCTCCGGTATGCGTTTCGATATCGAATCATCTTTTAAATAAATGCTCGAACTTTTCGAGTTTATTAAATAAATTTGTATGTGCCAAAACCCGCTAACCAAACCTTTTAACAGAAAACCAGGTTATCCGTTTATCCAAATTATAAATTTACAGATTTTGGGATGTTACAAAAATGAAACCGCAGCAAACCCTTAAAAAAATAGCAAGTTAAAAAAATTAGAAAAAGAAAGCAATACCGTTTAAAAAAATTCATAACAACGTTGTACGCAAGTGCTTAGATAACCTGTACACTATCACTCGTAACTCTGTTACAATTGTGCATATGCCACATCACGTATCTCGGTTGGTAAAAAAAGAGAAAATAATATCCAATGTGTAAATGATAACTTTATTAAAGTTCAGATGCTGTAGTATAAATTTGTTAAAAGAAAAGTATTTTTTTTAATTCAAGGGCTTAAAAGTAAATCTCATATAGTTCAGGGGCTTAAAAGTAAAACTACGTAAAAAAACAAAATAGCTTATGCTAGCAACATTCATAGAGTACTTGTAGTGTATGCATGAACTCTTCTCCGTTTGAGAATTATTGTAATAGTTAGGCCTCTTTGGGGCTTGCTGACTCCAAGGGTTTTAGTCGAACCCCTATCCTATATGAGAAGGTTCATACATAACGAAAAAGATCATTTATGCTATTTATGAGTGGTGTTGGTACATCCAAATCCGGGTCGGGTCTTGTTGCTAAGTTGGTCTGGGTTCTAGCACTCCCGGGTTTGGACCTGAGCTGCAACAACAAAGGAGATCTACGTTATAGGGCCCGGGGGTTAGCCCCGAGGACACTCCGACGTTAAAATCAGCTTTTTGTATAAAGATGAACATATCAAACATGGATATGATGATAAACATATTTATAAGAGAGAGAATGAGAAGAGAAGGATAAAAAGTTAGAAACGAGAGATTTTTTTATGGCATCACTAGCAACATCATATAACCATGACAACCATTCTTTAGAGCTACAATGTATACTCCAGACTTTGGTCAACGGTATTCGAGCGCTAGAACTTGGCCGATTATATCATAATAATGCACCTCCATGTATAGTCGTATAGATGACTTGGTTGTACCTTACATAACATTTGACGAGCGAACTCAATATATATGTCTACCCTAACTAGATCTATGCCCTTAGTAAATCAACAAATTGATTTCGGCCCAATATGTTTATTTTATATTAGTTATAGTGTTTGAGCCCTCATAATCTAGACCAAAAGCCCAAATATGTTCCACAAATTCACTAAAAAATTTGGTTTTCCTCACTTTTTTGCTTAGAAATATTGATTTCGGCTCATTAGCTTTATTTCATATTAGTTATAGTGTTTGAGCTCCTTCTAATCCAGACCAAAAGCCCAAATCTGTTCCACAAATCCACTAAAAATTTGGTTTTTTTATCTATAATATTTTAAGCCCCCCAATTTAATTGTTCAAGTTCCACCACATATTGTTTTATTTTCTACTAGATTTGAGTGAGATTTATTGAAAATACTATAGGCTACAAGATTGTGTAATAATGAGATTAGTTTTACATTTAGCTAACCACTATGCCTGAAATGGTGTCCAGACATATATTAATCTTGAATAGACCGATCGATATTAGGACCAAAATAATACCGACCGGTCAATTTTGATCAGGCTTTTGGTTTAATTTTACTTCTCTTTCGGTCTTCGGTCCGGTTTTAAATTGATGCATAGTTGCACCCTTACATTATGTCAACTAATCAAGCAACAAGTTAAAGTTTATGTTAGAAAAAATGATAATATGATTTAGTTATTTGCGTGCTGATGCAAAGTGTTGTTGTTAAATCTCAATTTGTTGATATTTAAAATCAAATTACAATCCTTAGTGGTTGAATTTGATCAACATGTTTTTTTAGAAAAAAAACATAAAAATAGTCATTTTATTGGATGTGTTATTTCTCTACAAGCGTGTTAAAATAATTTCACACATAAAGTCATGCATGACTTATAATCGTGCAACTACTTTTACACGCATATGAATTTTTTAACCAATAATAGTGATGATCAGTGGCGGATCCAGGAATTTTGTTCGGGGGGTTCACTCTATATATTTTAAGGGGTTCACCCCAGTGTTTTTACATACCGTTCTATATAAATTTCGAAACTCGGGGGTTCCGGTGAACCCCCTCCGGTGAACGTAGGTCCGCCCCTGGTGATGATGTATGGACACATGAAAAGATATTTTGAAAGGATACATGTCAATAAGAAACGTAAATACTTAAATTTGATTCACAATCATTACTTATATGTAATGGAAAATACCTTTTTTTAGAGATACACAAGTAAAGTAGACACACAATGAATAATTCATATATCTCATATTGTATGGGTGGAATCATTTTGATATTATCATATAAATACTTAAATCCGATTTACAAATTATTACATATATATAATGGAAAATACCTTTTTTAGAGATACACAAGTAAAGTGCACACACAATGAATAATTCATATATCTCATATTCTATGGGTGAAATCATTTCGATATTATCATATAAATACTTAAATCTGATTTACAAATCAGTACTTATATGTAATGGAAATACCTTTTTTAGAGATACACAAGTAAAGTGGACACACGATGAATAATTCATATATCTCATATTGTATGGGTGAAATCATTTCGATATTATCATATAGATATAAAATGGCTACTTTGGGATCTTCTCTTTTTAATTATGAATAATAAGCTAATTTCACTAAACTATATAACTATTTAAATATTATACTTTTAGGGGAAAAAAATCATATATGTTACAAAGACATCAATGCAAAATAGTAGGTAATAGTTGGTGATTAGTCATTTTTGAAGTGTACCAAAACTTTAAAAAGAGAACTAGAAGAGTGGACCAAAGACTCCAAAAAGGAATAAAACATTATTTAACATGGTGGTCCTTTTAGTTTTTGTTGTTTTTTATCGATTATTCTAACATGATTGTTTTGTATTTAGGGTTTATTATTCATCTACATTAAAACAATTCTTTATGAAATAGAAATAACTCGTATAATGAAACCTAACAACATTGTGTTTTAAATCATACACTTATTTTCTAAGCACAAATGTAATTAGATCGGATCATCAAACAATCCTATATAAACTTCATAAGGTTTAAAAACTAGAAAGTTATACACTTGGAATCCTACACTTGCTGCTAAGTGATCCTATGATAAAGTTTTGACTAATACCTAAGTTAGATTCAGTTTTAAGGATACCCAATGAATGCCTTGTAGGAAAATTTGTGAAAATAACTTTTTCACTGAAAATGAGTTTTTCCTAACTTTGAACTTAAATAATTGTATTTATATATGGGGTATATAGATAATTATATATGGGTTTGTGTTCTACAATGTTAGAGCTTCGCAACGAACCAAACCACGCCCAAAACAGAGCTAAGATGAATGAGATATCGAGGCTCGAAGTTGTGTAGTTGGAACAACGACTTGTGCGAATTTCAGATACTACTACTCGTGCCCAAGTTACCACTCTCATGCACGAGTCATTCCGGTCAATGGTCTTCAACTAGTGTTGGATCAAGTTTAAATAATGGTCTTTAACTAATGTCATTATCTAGATGAAGCCTTGGTTAGACCAAGTTTAATTGTGTTTACTAATGTCATTATGTGGATGATGTTTTGGTTGGACTAAAGTTTAAGTGTGTTTATTACACACCAAAATACCCAAAAACACATATTGTTAGGAAATTATGTTAATTAAAATTAGAAAATAGAACTCTGTAACCGGGTCCACCGCCATCTTCATCTCTAACTTCTTCTTTTTTCATAACTCGAAAACACTTTTTACTTGGTGGAATTTCGGGCGCGAGTACTATCTCCGGCAATTCACACACTGTTCCAGTTGTTGTACATTGGAAGACATACAAGTTCATCTTAGAGGATGCGCAAAATTTGTTTTAAGAGACTCGTTTTGAACACAAATCCTTGATCAACACTAAAGATTAGTTCATTCGTTTTGCAGCCTAAGACTCGAACTTATTAAAGACTCCGACTAGATTCATATTTGTTATATACGTTTTGTATTTATATTTCTCCTTTTTCATTCAGTTTTGTACTCATGTATTTTTCATATATAATGAGAGTATCACTATTATTATTTTTAATAAAAAATGTTGTAGTGGTGATATCTCTTTATTCCGTATCTTTCATTTGATTTACTTATTTTATCACAACTTGTCCTTAAAATACTCCATCAATCTTCATTAAATTTAAAAGACAAATTGGTTTTTAATGATCAAAACTATGACTAATTGACTGATAATAATTCAAAATAACAATTTGGCTGGTGATAATCTTAACTTTCACTTTTGTTGTCAATGGCATTCCCAGTAGTAATGTCATCATATATTTACACTCGATTTACCTACGATTCCTACTTTATTTCACTTGTACGTTTCTTCATTTAATTTAAAATCGTCATTTTGAGCAAAAATAAGTGTAAATCTAGCCGATAATAATCCAAACCAATTTAAAAAGAACCTATTCACCCACCCTCTGAAGTTTTACAAACTTTTACATACAAATACTTGTTTCACCTTTATCCTATCCTAGATGAGGTTCAAATATTAACCAATATTTATGTGATAACCATGAAAATCACTCTCAAACATAGTGTTATGTATATGTAACAATGATCAATTTGTTAGTATTACATATGCGTAAACACTATGTGTCACGTATATGTAACATTATTTGGTACGTATATGTAAGACTTATCGTTTCCGTATTTATGTTCAAAATATATATGATTGTTTGATAGTGGTTAGCACGGTTATCATATAAAAAGTTGGTTAGCATTTGAGCCTTCCATATCCTAGTATTTAGATTTAAATTATCATCAAACAAATATTTATTGAAACTGAGAATTATCAATCTCCACCAATTTGATGATGACTTAACATTTATTTATTTATTTATTTATTGAATATTAAGCTGTAAAACTCCCGTACGAAACACTAACTTTAAGTTGCGTGTCTTCATGTTTATCTCTTTGGAATTATTTAATGGTATATATATTGCGGGGAGGTTCAAATAAGAAGTGTAACTAGGCTAAGAAGCAATATCATCTATTCAAATGGACGATCAAGGTAGAGATTTAAGTGTAGGAAAAATAAGGGGTGGAAGGGTGTTTAAGTAATAGCCATTTTTGTTGACTTTTTTCAACTTTCCTCACTTTTTTTAAACATTCATAACTTTTTCACTGGACATTATTTAAAAAAAAATACACCATAAAATCGAGCGTTTTTTTATCTTTAATTTGAGTATAGTATTGCTATATTTTTTGTAAAATCAAAACCGACACTTAATGAAATTGTGTTACTTTACGTAAATGCGCTGGTTGTAAAACAACACAATTTAGCACATTAAAAATTTGTTGGTTTCTAGTAAAACCGCACAATTTACGTAAATGTGATGGTTTCTTTAATTTGTGCTACTTTTAGTCTATTATTATGTGCCTCATTTCGTAGCATTCTTTAAAAATAAAAATTTAAAACATCTATACACCAACAAGACGGTTCAGTGGTTGGCAACAAAAAACTTATCCATCAAAATGTTGTTTTGTGCTAGTTTGATATACTAGTTTTGTTGTGTTGGTTTTGTTTGTGCTTGGTTAGCTAAGAATAGCAAGTGACACAATTAGCCGTGTTGTTTCTTAATAAAACATCACAATTAATTGTTATGTTTGGTGTTGTTTTATGATAAAGCAGCACAGTTCATTGTGTTACAATGCAACACGGTTAATTGTGATGTTTTACCATAAACCAGCATATTTACGTAAACTAGCACAATTTCATTAAGTGTCGATTTTGTTTTTACAAAAAAATATAGCAATACTATACTCGAATTAAAGGTAAAAAACGCTCGATTTTATGGTGTAATTTTTTTTTAAAATAAGGTCGTATGAAAAAGTTATGTACGTTTAAAAAAAGTGGGGGAATTTGAATAAAGTCAACAATTGTGGTTTTTCCAAGAATGCCCCTCCACCCCTTATTTTTCCTACACTTAAATCTCTACCATTGATCATCTAATGGAATGGATGAGATTGCTTCTTAGGCTTCTTAGCCAAATTACACTTTTTAGGGGAACCATTCCCTATATATTGTAAACCAAGAGTGACGAATGATTTTTTTTTTTAGTTTTATAAAATGTTTTGTTTATTTTATAACAACTCAAAGAATACTTGGAAGTTAAATAAATAACTAAGATGTAACGAACCAACTTTCAGTTTAATAAACTAATATGGCAATCATACCATAAGGGGTGTAAATAGCAATAATGGAAGTTAGAGGGTAGTTACAAAAGGTGGAAATGACTAGTTTTGATGCAACAAGTCAATATTACAACTGCAAGGACTAATCTTATAAATAAACCAAACCTGATTTTGGCGGAGGGTAAAAGTGCCGACACACACAATGGGGGGGGGGGTGTGTGTGTGTCATAATTTAGAGCGAGGGCGGGGCAAGGGAAGAGCAAATTGAAGCCTAAACTCAGTTGTTGCATGCTTGATTTGAAGGTGTTGGTCTGCACAATTCCTTCTAATCATCAAGTAAGTTCCTCCTCATCTTTTGAATCCACCAACTTTGATGTTCTTAGGGAGAAATAGATGTGGGGACTAAATTGAGTGGGTAAATGGTGTAATTGCATGATTAAAAGCATAAACCTAGTTTGTACTATGGTAGATGACATCCATTTATCACTTAATTTGGGGATTATGTAAAGTAGGGTTCTTGAGGGTTTTCAAATTAATGAGGTTAGATGGTGAATTGGGGGTTGGTAAATGTCTATGGTGTTAATAGACACAGAAATTAACAAGAAGCCTCAACAAAATTGGAGCTTTTGGTGAAACTTGGTGAGTCCTTAACGAGGCATTTGGGTTGAGGGATTGTTGGATGGGTGTTAAGGGTTTGATTCCATTGTTTGAGCCAAGGCAAATGAGGGTGATGATCATTTAGTCTTTAGAGAGTGATAGAGTCTCAATTGGTGTAGTAGTGAGACGTTTAGGTTACTAAACAAAATGATTTGTATAGGTGATTAAGTTGATAAAGTCGGAGCTCAACTAGAATCATCCATAGATAAAGGTAAATGTTTTGCACTTACTTACTAATGATAGGCGATAGTAAACACACATCAATGCCATACGTATTGAATTGTTGATAAATGTATGTATTTGATTATATGTTCTGGTGTAAATTTTACATGGTGAATGTGTAAGGGATGGGTGAAATTTGTGTTTGGAGTATAAGAAGTCCAAGTTGTTTTATCATGTATGAAGTCAATGGACTTCACTTAATGGGTGTGATGGGTGTATGAAGTTAAGGAACTTCACATGACAAATTATGGTGGGTGTCTTGTAGTCCATGAACTTCACTTAGGTGTATTGGTGGTTTATGTAAATTCACATGGGTTGTATTGGTGAATGAAATCTATAAACTCCGCTTGGGTGTCATTGAAGTTACGAACTTCAATATGGTATGTGTGGAACTTGAGATAATAATAATCTCACCAAAACGGGCGTGGGTTGGTTATTAAGGTGATTGAAGTCTATGAACTTCATATGTGAGATTGTTGAAGTCATGAACTTCATTAGAATGAATTGGGAAGGAATTGAGGTCGTTAGAACTTCACCAATGTAACACCTGCCACAAAAAATTTTCCAAGATTTGGCAAAAGGTAAAACTCTAAGGACTATGAGTGTAAATGTACCAAAAGCCTAGGGTTAAAAATGAAAGAAATTTGGGAATTTAAGTTGATACCGAACCGACATTGATTACCATATCGGGCTGAAGTGAAAATACGTTTTGATATCGGACCGATGCTAAACTCAGTCCAATAGCGAACCAACATCTAAGTTCATATCGGTCCGAATTGAATTAAGGTAAGATATCGGACCGACATTCATTCTCATATCGGTCCACACTGGAAGACTAAGTCGGTTATCAGACTGACATCAATCCATAACGGTCCGACAACCTCCTCTCAGCCGCAAAATGTGGTGTTGACACGTGTCCAATGACTCAACCCTAATGATGGGACATGGGTCTGGATATCAGACCGACATGGTCCACATATCGGTCTGATATTGCCGCCAAATATGTTCGGTCCAATCAGATTAAGAAATCTAGGGCTGACGTGGGTTTGGACGCATGTCGGACCGACATCCCTAGCCATATCGGTCCGACATGGGTCTGAATGGCAGCCTATAAATAGTTGATCGAATTCAGTCGATTTTCCTCCACAACTGATTCCAACTTCCAATTCTCGCTCCAGGTGATCTCTAGCCCACTCTCGACGATCCCGGTCCAACTCCAGCTCGTTGTAGTGCTCGGATTAATAAGAAACAATTGTAGAAGTGTTGTTAAGCTAGAAAAGTCAAGCTTAGAAGCTAGACATTAAGCTTTCGAATTTAGATGCTCATTCCTATTAAAAAGGTGAATACTTTATCTCTCTAGAAACGTATGTCAAACATTTTATTTACGAAAATGTCCAAATAAAGGTTAAGGGAGTAATGCTCAACGTTCATCTACGTTTAAGCATTCGGGCTATAGGTATACGTAAAACTTGCAAGGGATACACGGGACTCTGGTGAAAGTCTTGGATCGCGGGTGGGACTTCTCTTTTTAACAAATGAGGAGGCATGATCCCCCGTTGTTATAAAGACATACTACCGGTGTATATAGTGGTGCATACAGTCAAGACATGGACCTGCTGAATGTGTAGATTGAACTTAAAGTTGTGATTATCGAATTAATACTTGTTTGAGCCAAATGATTTTGCGTCAAGATATTGTATTCACTAGCGTTCGCGCTGATGTTTTATTTTCAAAATGTTTTCATGTAACGAATAAAAATGTGATGGGAAAAGTATGGAGGGCATATATGAAATCTGACCCATTAAATGAAAGGATGGAATGCACGTAGGATTCTCAGGCCTCGTGTAAAAGGAAATCCTAAAGAAACGAAAGGAGATAGGACCATGGAATTGATCAACCCTGAGTTGTACTATTTTCGGTGGCTTGTTATGTATTTGATTTCAAACTCTGTTTTGTAATCAAACCAAGAAGGGTATTTGAAACCCTATGTTTATGAATGTAAATATTAAACTTGTGTCCTTCCACTGAGTTTTGATATTTACAAATACAACCCTTGAGGTTGAGACAAATGATGAAACGATCCTTTTGAAAAAGACTTTCGCTGTATTTTATAAAAACTCTGAAATTAAAGAACATGTACGAATCGGGCTCACACACGTCCAAGGGGTGCCTGAGGTGGGGTGTGACAACCAACATTGGTGTAGAATGGATAATAAGAAGTGCTAAACCATATGACGTATATACAAGGTGATATATATATATATATATATATGGTAAATGTTGTCTTGAGGTGTAAATTGCAAATTGATTTGTAAGCAAAAAAGGTGACTTGTGTAGGGGATGGCGTAAGCTACATCAACCCTAGCGTAGCCTACGCTGGATTGGTTTTCCCTACGCCATGGGGCATGTGCTACGATGGCCTCCATGGGGCTTGTGCTACGCTGGCCCTATGATGACTTTTCATTTTGAGGTTTTTTTGTTTGGGTTTAACCCATGGGGGACTAAGGGAACTTGCATATATCATTACTAACATGTGTGTGGTGTTTGTGGTGTAGGAAAAGCTCCAGTATTAGCCTCAGGAAGCTCGTCGGGTGAAATTGGACTCTCAAGGAAACTTTGTCAGATTTTGGTGTTGGTTTACAGTTAGATCCTTGTAAAGCCTTTATGTTCTTATTGTTTTCGTTCAAACAACTTCACTGACTTGTTAATGGGTAGTTACCACCTTTTTGGGTGATGATGACGTAGTTTCATCAAGTGGTAGAGTTTGTAAACTTTAAAACCTGTCAATGTTTTTGTAAATTAATGTTTGGGAAACTAGCTTCCGTATGTTTTTCAAAAGTTTAAATTTGTTGTGAAATTCGGGTGTTACATAAGGTATAGAAATTAATCGCAACAAGAACACAAGGACGTATAACTTACTCTACTCGTGGTAGAAATCATTTTACGTCCACTCCTTAGTACAAGTGGATGTTAACAAGTCTATCTCACGTCCACTCCTTAATCCTTGATCAAGAGTTTTCTTCACCATCAACTTCTTTCTAAATTCGATAGAGATCACCATTTACAACTTTCACTAAGCTTGGTACCGATCACCAATAACTTACTCTACTCGTGGTAGAAATCATTTGTACTTTTCCTTGATCACAAATTGGAAGAGATCACCAATGAACAAGAATTACAAGTGCTTGAGTAAGTAGTGAGTTTCTCTCTTGCTTTTAATCTCCTCCTACTAATTGTTCTTGAGGTTGGTTTTGTATGTGCACAGTCATCTAAGAATGTATTATAAGAGGTGAGTTCAACTATTGGAAGAATAATTGTATAAATAAGCTTCAGGAGAGATAATAAAATTCGTTAGGACCACTACGGTGTAACACCCAAAATTTCAAACCGGTTTAAACTTTTAAAACAACGCGGAAGTTAGGTCCCAAAACGACAAATAACGTATCAACATGTTAAGTTTTACAAACACGAATTAAACTAACATAACTACCTTAATTAGTTTAAACAAAATACCAACAAGTTATCCATAACTTGTAATAACTACAAATAGTTTGCAACGAATCCACACGAGAATATTAACAAAAACAATTGTAAAACACAACCACGAGAATCCAATCCACTTGATGTGAGACCCGAGATCACTCTGGAGCTTTCCCTACATTTAAAACATTAATTTGAACATGGTTAGTATAGATAAGAAGTCTTAGGGACCTCCTACAAGTCCCTACAACAGCAACATGCCAAAACCCAAAATTTAGCCAGTTAGCATCCAACAGTCCAGATTGGCGTCTGACCAGCGTCCAAGACACCACTTTTAGCGTCCAAGACTCCAGCCCAGTTCAACAAACTCAAATTTGCAATTTTGGCATTTTCAACCCTCCCGACTTGACCCGTTTGCATTTTTAAGCCATTATTGAACATAAACTTATACTCCATATAAGCCTACCCTCATATACTAACATATATATTTGTTAGTACCACTACTCGTTTCTTGCTCATAAAGAGTTTAACACAAGTTCTATCAATCAAGTGAAGTTATAGGCCTCAAGACTCCAATGTGAGACTCATAACTTCAACACCAATTATGAGATCCTAAGATCCCGTTCACCACATATGAAGTTCTAGACCTCAACACACCATTATGAGGCTCGTGACTTCAACCACCAAATATGAGGTTCTAGGCCTCAATACACCGTTGTGAGGCTCATTACTTCAATCACCAAAAATGAAGTTCCAGGCCTCAATGCACCATTGTGAGGCTCATGACTTCAAACACCAATTGTGAGATTCCAAGATCTCAATCACCGACATGTGAAGTTCTAGGCCTCAATCACCATTGTGAGGCTCATGACTTCAAACACCAACTTTTTAATACCATAAATCCACATACCAGAATATAGTTTGACTCTTTACCAACTAAGTCAAATATACCAATACACCACATACCACATAATGGTTTAACTCTTTACCACCTAATTCAAATACACCAATACACCACATACCACATTTACATATTAGTTTGACTATTTACTACATAAGTCAAATTACACATATTTACCACATTTACACAATCAAGTTTGACTATTAACCACATAGTCTAATTACACCAATTTCAATATAATAGTTTGACCTTATCCATCTAAAGTCAAATTATACCAATTTTACCATTATCCACATTGGTTTGACTTATACCACATTAAGTCAATTTATATCAATTTCACCATTATCCACAATGGTTTGACTTATACCACACTAAGTCAATTTACAACAAATCATCACATTTAGTTTGACTATATTCCACATAGTTCAACTACACCAATCCCACCACATTCACACTTTACTTTGGTCATTTACCACATTACCACACATCAATATCTTAGTTTGACTAAATATCCACATCGAGTCAAACATACAATAACATGTAAATAACATACCACACATACTACTTACACAAAACTAGTTATCTAATACTAAGTAAGTGCAAAACACTTACCTTTGCCGATGAAGATTCCAATCGTTCCTCAAAGCTAACATCTTTAACGCCTTGATCACCTAAACATTCCACATGTTTTGGTAATCTAATTTACCCCAATACATACATTAATTGGAGTTTAACACCCACCCAAGATCATATGATCTTCACTATCATCTAATCTTGGTTTATTAATCTCCATACAAGCTCTTAACCATTAATAAACCAATTATACCCACTTTGACCCGTTAAGGGTTTCACCCAACTTCCACAATTTCATAAATTCATAAATCACCAAATCAATTGAGTTTTATACATGAAAATGTGTTTATGTTACACCACAAACACTTATCCATACTCAATTCACCATTTGAACACTTCTAATTATAAAACCCCCAAATTAGGTTCTCAAGAACCCTAATTTTGAAATCATCAAATCGATTTAGGTTTCTTATCAATTAATGTGTCTATTACCACCATAGACACTTACCAACCTTCAATTCATCATATAAACATCCCCAATTAGAAAACCCCCAAATCACCCTCAAGAACCCTAATTATTGAATCATCAAATTGGATGTTATCTTCCACCCTTAACCTTCGATCAAGCTAGATTATAACTATAAACAAGTTATTAACCATAATCAACCACCAATTCAGCCCCTAACTTGATTTATATAAAAACCCATGAACAAACACAATCCATGGTGAATCAAGAGATGAGAAGGCTACTTACTTGATGATTTGAGGAAGATAAGCTCACTAAATCCTTCAATTTCAAGCATGCAATATCATATTTAGCCATGGTTCTTCTCTCCCCCTTTTCTCCCTTGGAAAACCATGACACACAACAACACACCCAAATGTGTTTGTCAGAAATCCCCCACCTTAAAATCTGATTTTTAGAAAGTTACCAACAACCCCTAGACTTTCAAATCTGGCCCTTTTCACCCAAACTAGTAAAACTCCACTTTTCCAACAAACCTCCAACTTTCATTTTATTTTTAAACACCCCCTATAATATAAAGAATATATTATAAGGTAAACCCGGAAGTTGTTTCGTTACAGTTAATGCCATCTGCCATACGAACAAATGGGTTTTCTTCTTCCGAACAAATGGCCTTCTTTCCGAACAAATGGGTTTTCTCCTTCCAAACAAATGGCCTTCTGGTAGAGAAACCCAAAATCGGCTTGTTACATACGTTTGACTAGTGCATATTCGTAATGGTTCTTCTTCTATAATTTTTGTCTCTAGAATTCTATCCATTATAATGATTTAAAATCTAGTGTTTGCATAATCTCCGCCTTTAAACACTAGACGAATCAATTAGGTTTGACATGGAAAGGTAGAAAGAGACCAAATCCCAAATGGTAATGCATCTTTCCTACACAAGGGAAAACGTATTTATTTCACTATAACTTTGTGATGACAGGTACCTTCTTTAGAAAAAAAATTCCAGGGGCAGGACGACCGATCCATGGTCGGACCATACCATCAACCTTGTTTTGCTATTTTGAATCTAATTCCAGAAATTTGAGTTGCTTCCAAGTGGTTGATGCATAGCTGGATCGTGCCATCGACAGTGGTCATCCTTGGAAGTTTCTAGTACAACACTAGGAAATAACCTTGTTGATCGACCCATGTGTGGGAATGTGGTTTCGTGTATGCTTGGACTCTTTGATAATCGTGTAATGTCGCTTTCAGATTGAATTATTTCCGTGGTCTACACTAATATTCAATCAGATAAGAATAAGATATTCAAGAACAAATATGTGAAACTGGTAGGATTTTCGTGTATCTGATACTGACAAAAATTGACTTCTATATAGGGGTAAAATGATGTAATGATTCGTCATGACTGTTTACAGATAGCCGCCACAACCGTTAATCGTTTGGAAATTAACTGTTGTTTCAGTTTACTCTCGATGACCAACTTGGTCCAGATGACCAAATCTACTTCGGATGAACAAGTTAGTCCGGATGACTAACTTTTAAACCCAACCATGGGCGTTGCCCTTTGAACCCCACTAGGGGCTAGTACCCTGCTAACCATCGGCGCTGCCCCGGACCCCCGTTGTTCAGTGGACTTTTCCCCCTTAAAACAATAAGTTGTTATAAGCACCGGAAATCATAAGATCCTCAAATAAGTGCGCACACCATACTTACCAACTTATTTGATGTTTCACCGTGATTTCTCATTTAATCGTTAAGTAAATCCTATTACACAAAATAGCTATATGACACTAAAATCATTAACATTAGTATCGATCATGATCTTGATGTGTAGTCTTTAAAGATCCTTATTTTTGCTTGTTTGGTTGATACAGGGATTTTGAAGAAATCAAATGAGCATATAATTAATTTTGAATGATATTTGATTTATGATCTTATTCTAATACTCTCAAATACCAATGTCGGCTACCAATAGCATTTTTTTTATAAAAGATTAGAATCAGACCCTTGAGTTTCTTAATTTTCATAATGGCCCCTCAACTTTCTAAGTTTTTAAATATACCCTTCAAGTTTCTAAAATTTTAAATTTATCCCTGGACATATTTCTAAACTCTATCTCTCAAATTTCTAAACTCTCAAATGAATCCTCAAATTTCTTTTCTTTTTTCTTTTATTTTTTTATATTTGTTTGTAAAAATACTTTTTTTCTATTTTTTATTTTACTTTATTAATAAATTCTTTAACGAATTTGTCGTATGAGCTATAATTATGTACTTAAACACGTTAATATTACCATATGGTCCCGCCGTAATGCGCGGTTACGTTTGTGTCACCGCCACAACGCGCGTAACTAGGTTTGCAAACACGTCCTTACCCACGTTAATGTCATCGTGCGACTCCATCACAACGTGCGAGTCTTAACTTGTAAAATTTTGTTTTTTTCATGCGTTTACGCCTCCGCTCCAACGTTCGAATATAATAAGGTCTCAAATATTATCAATTCTCTTCCTGCAATGCTATGTTTTTGATTTTTTTATGCAAAATTTCGAAGACGTTGATTGATTTCGCCGTTAAATGTTTTGTTTTGTTTTTACTTTAATCTAATTTCTCTCATGAATTTGACAAATGTCGACATAACATGAGCGGGCGATAACTGAGTCATGTCGCAACGTGTGAGGAATCGACATACTTATTTCTATTAATATTTGGTTTAACGCCGCCGCTGCAACGCACGTGTCTTCAACTGTAACATCCCGAAAATCCGTGAACTAGTGGTTCGGGTTAGTGGACGACCCGAAAAGATAATTAATGTAATAATAAGCAAAGTTCTTGCGAAGGGTGCGTTGTAACAACAGAAAAAGGGGCGGTTAGTTGTGAAAGAGATAGTTTGGGACGGAAACGTGCGGGGCGAATTGAGAAGGACCCGAGACGTAAATAGCAAGTGGTATTTAAACCACTTAAACACAAACCTAGAGCCATATCAGCTCTAGGTGTGCGACGGATGGAAGGGGACACAAAGAGGGCAAAAAACTGACAACGAGGATGGTCGGACGGGAAAAGGAGGCGGTGACATGGTGGCTTTCAACCGGGAGTCTCTGAAACACATTGGGGTAATTCCGTTTACAGTAGTATACGTTGTTTATGATCGTTTTGTAAGATATTATGATTAGGAATTCTTAATTTCAGTGATAAGGCCGTTAGATGGCAAGTCGGGGACGAATGGTGAAAGAATCAAGCTAAAACAAGAATTCTCGGTGAAATTTCGGCCACTATTTGCGGTGCCGGAGGCGATGGTAGGGGGTCGAAGGGCTTGGCGACACGGTCGCGTGGACATATTATTTGCCCAATTCCGAGTTCGTTTGATAGGGGTTCGAGCAGTGCGAAGATAGACGCGTAAAATAAGTGATTCCGGCGACTGTTTCGTTTTTCGGCGACGGAAACTGGTTCGTCTGAAAGAGTTCAACGGTACGGACGCGTGGATATATAATTCGCCTAAAACGGAGTTCATTTGGGTCTGTTTTAAGCTACTCGTATATTGACGCGCAAAACCGAACGTGCTGAAAGATGAACCCGTGTTATGGCAGCAGCAGCTGTAACATTTCTGATTTCCTACCTATTTGAAATTTAATGTAACTCGTTTAAATTCCAATTCTAGTGCACTGGTTTAAGCTGTAAGTACCAAATATTAAATCTCAAAACAAATCCGCAAACCCTTTTTCGGGTATACATTTATATAAATTTTCAATCAAATACATACACAGATAGGTGCATTTACTTAATTAACAAAGAAGTTCACGACTAATTTAACCCCAAAGCAATGGAACCCTCAACACTCAAAATTCTAATTTCTAAAAACCCTAATTTTGACTTCTTGATTTATTTGACTTTCAAAAGTCAAAAGAGCCAAATCCGGATCGATTCAAGAATGTCGTCGATGGATCAGTGTCGAATTGGACTCCTCGAGGGTTCACCAACAGAAATCGACCCAATCTCGGCCCAAACAACAACCCAATTTGATCGATTTAGCGGGCAAGGTTCAAATTCAAATGAATTTGACTCCTGAAAGTCAAACCGTATCATTTTAAGTTTAATTCGTGTAAATAACGCGTATTCAATCCCAGAAATCATGCTCCAGTCGACCTCGAGTGAACCTGGACTACTATCAGACTCAATTCATTTCCAATTCAATGGAATAACGCGTAATCAGCCCCGCAAAAACGTTTCGGTCAAATTGAAATCAAATTGGTTAATTCGAATAAAATTAAACGAATTAAATCACACACCCTCACGCGTATACCACCACACAAACTCTCCCAACCTCTGGCGAACCCGCATTTCATCTCTGGAATCCTCTCGATCACGAAGAACAGTCGGAACCAACCTCGTAGCCGTCAACACTTGTTGCCCAATCTCAAAGTGTAAGTTTTACATCATTAGGATCGTAATCGAACCCTGATCGATAGCCCTATATCAATTCATACTAACAATACACATTCGAACAAATTTAAATTCTAGGGTTTTCCCTGTTCTTGGCGCTCATACTGATTTGGGCTTTGATCTGAAGTTGTGTTTTTTTAAAATTTTGATATCTATATAACCCAGCAAAACCACCTGGTCTGGCCGGCAAGTCACTGCGCCGCCGAACCAGGTGGCGTGGGTTCAAAACCCACCAAACCAGCCTTTTTACACGAACCATGAACATCAGACCCGGATACCTTTTCGTTGCGGGTTATCAGATATCTGAACGGGTCTTATACGCGAATAGCTCCCCTGGTCCAGCGGTATTCATGCAACACTCACACAGAATCCACCCGGGTTCGAACCGGTTGGCCTGTTTATATTTTTAAATACCGTTTTTAAAACTCTAAAAATTAAAAAAAAAATATTTTCATAAACCTTGAAATATTTATAATAGAATAAAAATAAGTTTTACAAATTTTGCATAAAAACCTATAGTTTTATGAATTTATACATTTAATGATTAATTTAAAATAAGTAATTATTTTGGATAATTTATTTTCAAAACTTGGTACAATTTTATATAAGGTTTCATAAGACTTAATCTTTATTTTCAAAATCATTAAAAATCAAATTTATAAATCCCCTATGTAAATTCATTTTATTATAAATTTATACCAAGGATTTGCATATTTAAAATTTAATGCTAAAATCTAGATAATTAAATTAATTGTCAAATAAAAATAATTGATTTAAATAAAATTTATAAAATATTAATTTTATTTAAAACAATCAATACTTATTTTTAAAGAAAAAATAAATAAATAAAAGTTAGTTATTACCAAGGTAAATATATTTTACTTTTTACACACCTTTATAAATAAATACTATTTTTACATATCTTTATAAATAAATAAATAAATTATTTAATTAAATAAGATAAATCACACAACTAATTTTATATAACTAAATTATTAAATAATAATTATTTAATTTATTTGGTTATTCAAACTCAAAACCTAGTTTAATTATTTTAGAACTATTTATTTAAATTTCTCATTTTGTAAAACTCCTCATTCAAATACGAACCACTAATACTTATCACTCCAACACTTGTCACACACAACCGATTCAATCCTACACTTAGACATAGACATAGACTATTGTACCCTCCAATAATTCAAATATACATTATACATTAGGTTAACGTGGTGAGTTGCAAGGATCAATTTACTACCTAGTCTCCCGTGTTTAGCTACACCTTGAACCAGGTGAGTATTACATAGCCCCTTTTTCTCTTTTACACTTTTTGGGGTGAAACATGAACACTATTCAAATCATTGTTTACACTTACACAAACTACACAAATACAAATCCTGTTTACATTCATGTGTGCAATTTGAGCTTTATGCCTGAGTGCTAGGTGTGCTAACTTTTGTGAACAACTTATGTGTAATCATTAACTATTCAAGCCGACGGTTTACAATGATAGATCTATTGAGTCTGAAAAACCCACTCAGGTAGGGTGATTGTTACCGACAACACAATTTGCATGCTAGTTACAAAGATTTGATTGTACTTGGTTACACAATAGTTGCTCTCCATAAATGCCTTATTTATCATGTTATGTAAGGATTTGTTTTACAATCTATATGCTAGTTATATACAAACCTGTGTTATATTCACCAACTTTTTAATTAACTTTATTTTATTCATGTTTCAGGTACTAATGTGTGAGTTTGATCAAGATGTGCTACACATAGGCTTTGGACTTAGCTAAATTAAATAAAGAAGTCTATGTATTGCATTTATGTTTCTTTCTTGGATTTGGTTTCGTTTGAACGTTTGCAATGAAATTTAACGATTAATATATTTCAATTTAGTCAACCTTGTGCTCATGAACAGTCAACATGTCCCGCCCCGATGATTCCGCCATCGGTCGGGGTGTGACAGCAGCGGTGGCGCCGGGGGCCGACACCAATATTTTTCTGAGGTCGGGAATATTCAGATGAATGCGTGGATAGGTGGATTGCGCGTAACGGAGTCCGTATGGTCAAGATATGAGCAAAACAAGTTTTCTTCTCGCGTGGTGCTCGGTAGTTTCGTACGAAACCGCTTATAACAGCTTGTACACAGAGGTATGACCCCATAAAACTTTATATTCATTGTTGGGGACCATTTTTGATATATGAGAAAAATGTAGGGAACGACTTTCGGGAACGTTTTTCGGTAATATTAATTTAAGGCTTTTTGTACGCGAATGAGCGCGACGGTTGTACGGTTTGGGACGATTTAGACCGAGCATGTAGATTGATGGTCGTGAGTAAGTGGGTTAGTGTCATAGAGGTCAAAGATTGATCTGGATGATTATTTTTATGACCGGTTCGCGTTGGACTACGCGTTTGCGGGTATGCGACTTACGGAAGAAAATCTTCGCAACCGGTGAGTTTCTAATCCCCCTCTTTTAATGTTCTAACGTTTTGGGTTATCGTACACACTGATGAAATAAGTTACTCTATTGAACATGTTAAGAATTTCGGGTTCTAACCCGAGGTGTTTTGAATACAAAATAATTGTTAAATGATCGTAGGGTCTATGGTGAGATCAGGGGAAATGTGTGAGTCAAGGGTATGGGTTATTAATCCGTGTCGTGCTAAGGGCCGCACGGAAAGAGTGGTGTCGTACATTAAATGCTTATGATATGTTGTGTGAGAAATATGTTATTATAGGGTTATGCGTGAGGTGTAAGTATAGTTAACAAGTCATGTAAATACTAGTATGTTGTTGTGTTGTGTGTTCGTCGGTGTATGTTTGCATCGTGTCATTATAGCACAGCAAACAGGAATTGTGAAGGATGAGGTTCGTCGGGAAGTCACCAACGGTGATATTTATTAGCGGGTTAATGATGAGCTCAGGGCGTGTGATGAGGGTGTAGTGATGAGGTATATGTTTACGTGGGTGTTTATATATGTGTAGTAATGCATGAAAACATTGAGTTATATTGATTATGCATGTGGGGATATTAATGTGATAACGTTAGTGTGACGTGTAGATGTTATCGTTGTGGTATAAAGAGTTAAATCGACAGTTGTGTCGAAATCATGACGTGACGTGTATAAGTATCGTGTCAGTTATTTGTGAGAGCCTTGGTTAAGGCCGGGTGTGTTAATGTCTAGAGTTTGTTGTGTTAATCAAGTGTCGGGTTGATGTTTGTTCTTGGGTATGAGTTATTAGTATGGTAAATTAAGTCTATGTCAATGAGGTGATAAGATTATTATTATGAGATGTCGTGGGATAACAAGGGGTTAACTATTCGTTAATGAATCGTAAAACTATTTTATAAGGACCAGAGGGTCCTGAGTGAAATAAACTAATAAACATGATGTGATGGTTTCTGTTCAACTTAAACTATTAGAACTCACTCAGTGTAGCTGACTTTGTGTGTGCGTTAGACGGTTTTGTAGGTAAGCGTAGCGTTGACGTATCTTTGCTTGAAGACGGTGTTACTCGGATTGGTGTGCAGGCATTCGTGATGTATATTTATTAACATAAAATGCTAATAAATGATTTTAGAAAGACTTCCGCTGTAATTGAGTTAATAATGAATGTGTTTTAAATGTGAGTGGCCCGTTATGAGAACCAACTGTAGGATGCCCGGGTTAGGGCCTTACATCAACGTCTAATACCCGTCACAACGCACGCGGTTAACTAACTAGTTGTTATCATCATCAAAAATCTATACTATATAATAAATAAAGGTTTTTTCATGCCACTTGTCGTCTCCACAATCATTCTTATCATTTTTTTTTCGCTTCTCTCTCTCTTATTAAATGCACATTCATGTTTTAACAATAATATATATTTAAAGAAAATATTAATTATACTAATAAAACATATTTATTTTAAATTATCTCTTATAAAACTTTGAAATGTAATTATATAACTTTTATTTTTAATCAAATATTAAATAGTACTTAATATATTTTCGAAACCAATTGTATATTAGGTTTTACATCTTTTGAGTTTTGTTTTATATCCTTAGTATATGATACATTTTTACGCGGTAAAATATACAAACAAAGATTTAAAATTTTTAATTATTGATATTTTTCACCTCGTATGTATACACGGGATCTAAACTAGTGTGCAATTATAATATGGCCATTTATGCACCAACGTGTCTTTCTTTTAATCTAAAACATACAAGTTATATAAAATGTTACAAGATCCAAACAAAGAAAATTTAAATAGAAAAGTTATACATAAAACTATTTTATTAAAATAAATTAAAAAATTATAAAACTCAAGACTAAACCTAATTGATTCAACTTATACTTCTATTGTCATTTTTAGTTTCTCATTATCTTGTTTAGTGCATATGATCTTTAGGCAATTGATCTAAATATCAGATACCTTCTGAAATTATATTGTTATGGTTATCTTATATGAGATGGTAATGGTGTATTCTTTTTAGTCAATCATAATTAGGTTTCGCCTTAAATCTATATTCTATACTATCTAATAAACAAGTAAATTAGGATGACACTTGTCACATTTCTAGGTCTCTTCATTCTCATTTTACCGCATCTCTCTCAGGGAGGTGGGAGTGGTACCCTCCCAACCAAATTACACTCTCAAAATAAACCAATAAAAAGATGTCATTTCATTTAGCCAAAGTACCCTCCTAAACTACCTTACATGGTGGAAGTGGTACCCTCCAAGTACCCTCAAACCCACCTAATTTTTCATATACACACACACATACTTCTTTCAGCGGGTATATATACCCGCTAAGTCTTCACTCCACTATCCTCCAAGTGCTACCCGTTTTAGTGGGAGTGGTACCCGCCGTTACCCACAAAGTTACCCGCTCCTACTCCCACCTCCCTCATATTAATAATTTACTCTACTATTTTAGATAACTAAATTAATTATTTGTTTTAATTTTTATCTACACATTTTTTTAATTTAAAATTGTGTTTATCATTAATTAATTTGTTCAATCATATTTTTATAATTTCTACAAACTAAAAATAATTTTATAGACAGCTAAAATTCAAATAAAAAAAATTTTAATCATATATTTAGATATTCACATTGTTTAATTTTGATATGTATTAATAAATAATACAAATTTGAATTGAGAAATATTTTGACAACTGAAATTGAAAGAATAAATTAAACTAGAAAGAATGATCTAACAAAAACTAATTTTATTGGAATCAAACATAAAAAAACGTTCGTATTTTCATTAAAAAAAAGAATGTATTTAGTAACGTATGGTTATGTATACTTAACAAGTTTAATCACAAACGTGTCTTTGAAATGACGATGACGCCAATGATTGTTACCAGGGTGAGGAGATTCCTAACGATAGCGTGGTCCTTGTGTTTTTTAATTTTTTATTTCAAAACTATTATTATTATTATTATTATAATAACAATAATAATGTATCATTTTTTATGAACAACATTTTTTTTATATAATTGACATTAATTTCCATGTTATATTACATATATAGGGAATAGATTATTTGAGAACTTTTAAATATTTTGATAACTCTGAGAACTCCTATCAATGGTTTATATTTTTTGAATTTTGTATTTTTTATATATTGTCGTGTATGTTTATGTACATAAAAAACAATCAAACTAATTTTTACATATGTTTTTATATTTTTATATTTTTACCTACACATGTGTAGGTTTTACTACCTACACATTTATAGGTAAAAAATTAAAAATATAAAAACATATGTAAAAATTAGTTTGATTATTTTTTATGTAAATAAACACACATGACAATATATAAAAAATAAAAAATTCAAAAAATATAAACCATTGATAAGATTTAGAGTTCTCAAATCCTAACCATATATATATATATATATATATATATATATATATATATATATATATATATATATATATATATATATATATATATATATAAGGGATGGTTCCCCTAATAAGTCTAATTTGGCTAAAAAGTCTAAGAAGCAATCTCATCAAATCAATTGGATGATCAATGGTAGAGATTTAAGTGTAGGGAAAATAAAGGGTGGAGAGACATTTTTGAAAAACCCACAATTGTTGACTTTTTTCAACTTCCCCTACTTTTTTTAAACATACATAACTTTTTCATACGACCTTATTTTTTTAAAAAAATTACACAATAAAATCAAGCGTTTTTTTAACTTTAATTCGAGTATAGTATTGCTATATTTTTTGTAAAAACAAAATCGACACTTAATGAAATTGTGCTACTTTAAGTAAATGTATTGGTTTCTTGTAAAACAGCACAATTAACTATGCTGTATTTTAAAACAGCATAATTAACTGTGCTGGTTTATCATAAAACTACACCAAACATAACAATTAATTATGTTGTTTTACTATAAAACATCACCAAAATAACACGTTAATTATGTAACTTGCTCTTCTTAGCTAACCAAGCACAAACAAAACAAGCACAAACAAAACCAGCATAACAAAACTAGTACATCAAACCAGCACAAAACAAATTTTTGATGCATAAGTTTTTTGTTGTCTACCAATGAACCGTTTTGTTGGTGTATAGATGCTTTAAATTTTTATTTTTAAAAAATGATACCAAATTAGGCATATAATAATTGAAAAAAAGTAGCACAAGTTAAAGAAACCGGCACATTTACGTAAAGTGTGCTGTTTTAACATAAACCAGCAAATTTTTAAAATGCTAAATTGTGCTGTTGTACTAGAAACCAACGTAAATTAGCATAATTTCATTAAGTGTCAATTTTATTTTTATAAAAAAATATAGCAATACTATACTCAAATTAAAGATAAAAAACGCTCGATTTTATGGTGTAAATTTAAAAAAAAAATAATGTCCTATGAAAAAGTTATGAACGTTTAAAAAAAGTGAGGGAAGTTGAAAAAAGTCAACAAAAGTGACTATTACTTAAATAACTTTCCACCCTAATTTTTACTACACTTAAATCTCTACCATTGATCATTCAATTGAATTGATGAGATTGATTCTTAGTCTTTTTAGCCAAATTGAACTTCTTATTTGAACCTCCTCCCATATATATGGTTCCCCTAAGAAGTACAATTTGGCTAAGAAGCCTAAGAATCAATCTCATCCATTCAAATATATGATTAAGTGTAGAGATTTAATTGTAGGAAAAACAAAGGGTGGAAGGGCATTCTTGGAAAACCTAATTGTTGACTTTTTTTTCAAATTCACTAACTTTTTTTAAACGTACATAACTTTTTCATACGACCTTATTTTTTAAAAAAATTACACCATAAAATCGAGCGATTTTTACCTTTAATTCGAGTATAATATTGCTATATTTTTTTGTAAAAACAAAATCAACACTTAATGAAAGTGTGTTACTTTACGTAAATGTGCTGGTTTATGGTAAAACAAAATAATTAGCCGTGCTACATTCTAAAACAGCACAATTAACTGTGCTACTTTATCATAAAACAACACCGAACATAATAATTAATTGTGTTGTTTTACTATAAAATAACACCAAAACAACACGGTTAATCGTGTAACTTGCTCCTTTTAGCTAAACAGACACAAACAAAACCAGCACAACAAAACTAGTATATCAAACCAGCATAAAACAACATTTTGATTAATAAGCTTTTTGTTGCCAACCACTGAACCGTTTGTTAGTGTATGGATGCTTTAAATTTTTATTTTTAAAAAATGCTACCAAATTAGGCACATATTAATTGACTAAAAGTAGCACAAATTAAAGAAACCAGCACATTTACGTAAAGTAGCATAATTTCATTAAGTGTCGATTTTGTTTTTACAAAAAAATATAGCAATGCTATACTCAAATTAAATATAAAAAAATGCTCGGTTTTTTGGTGTATTTTTTTTTTAAAAATAATGTCATATGAAAAAATTATGAACGTTTTAAAAAAGCGGGGGAAGTTGAAAAAAGTCAAGAAAAGTGTCTATTACTTAAATACCCGTCCACCCCTTATTTTACTACACTTAAATCTCTACCCTTGATCATCCAATTGAGTGGATGGGATTACTTCTTAGCCAAGTTGCACTTCTTATTTGAACCTCCCATATATATATATATATAGAAGTAGGATCATGTACAAAATACATTTAGTATAAAAAGTGTAGGAAACAATCTCAACCCTTGATCATACTGATTTAATGACTAAGATTAATTAGGGATTAATGATGGATAATTGAATATGGAATCCACTAGAAAGGGTAAAAGAGATAATTTGACACTTTTTTTGACTTTTTAAATTAAATAATAATTCCATCATTTTTTTTAAAATTAAATAACTTTTATATACTTCATTATTTTTTTTAAATTGTACCATAAAATCAAGATTTTTATTCTCTTTAATATGAGTACACTATCGATATATTTTTAAAAAATGATTTTTTTAAAAATCTTGTAAAAATTGGACTGCAGTAATAACGTATATGCGATAACAAGACGATGAAAAAAAACAACATATTGTAAGACGAGATAACAACACATTGTAAACGAGATAACAACACAGAAAAGAGTGTTGTTACAGTGTGCTGTTATCTTACTTTAATTGTGTTGATGCTGTTTTCACCGTGTTGTTTTCGAATATACATGTGTTGTTATAAGTGCAGTCCCATTTTACAATATTTTTAAGAAAAAAAAACTTTAAAAAATATATATATCAATACTATACTCATATTAAAGAGGATAAAATTCTCTATTTTATGGTATAACTTTTAAAAAAAATAATAATATATGTAAAAGTTATTTGAGTTTTAAAAAATTAGTGAAACTAGTATTTAATTGAAAAAGTCAATTGAGGATTTCAATTCTCTCCTTTGCCTTTTCATTGATTTCTATTCATGTACATGTGTCGCCTCGTTGATTCCTACACTTTTTATAATAAATGTATTTTGTACCGGATCCATCATCTACATATATATATATATATACACACACACACATATTAGTCGTCGAAAGTTGTATGAACAGTACTGGCCTGTGACCGGTCCACGTCGCACGTACAAGTTCTAATGCACATGGCACAAGTCGCTATTTCATGGTTTTATTTATTTTTTCTCTGAATGTTCACATTTTTTATTACATATCATTTGTTACAGAGTTTAATCCAAGGTGACAAGCAGCTCAGCTGGCCCGTTCCTTGGATTGAATCCCAACACCCCCTCCCCAGTCCCCTTGGGTTTGTTGAAGTCAGTAAAGCCATGTATTGACGTCATAACTATTTTTTTCTAATTTTTTAATTTAAAAATAAATTAATTTTTTTTTAACAATAAATACCCTATTTGGGGAGAACTCCTGATAATTTACACCAATCTGTATATGACGGGGCTTGAACCTTACACCACTTAACTCCAAATAGTTTTGCCATCAAACCCAACCCCCACTCGTAAAAAAAATCTTAATAATTTAGATCTCTATAACTAATTTAGGCTATAACTTTTAAAATATTAAATTTGTTTAAGTTCCAAATGTATTTTTGAACTGCGCAACAACGCATGCGGGTATGTCATATAAATTTATTCAAAAAGCGAATTTTCGTTAATACCAGTATACAGGTCGTCGAAACCAATTTGTATGAATGTTAACATCCTCGCCACAGCGCGCAGGTACAAGTCCATTTACCATTTTAAGTAAAACTTTTACTTTAAAAAAATACGCTTTCATCTTTGTAGGTCCTGAGCAGACCTGTAACACAGGTCCGCGGAGAAATCCTCCAAACAGTCCGGATTGAGAGGCGGAATATCTGGATCCGGTATCACTCTCGAATCAGAAATGATAGAGACGGGTGCGGGAATCACATACACGAACAGAAATATATAAAAGTGAAAAAGAACAGATAATTAAAAGCATAAAACGTATGATTCTTTGATTGAAATGAAAATAAAAGCTCATCATACACTAACAATTAGTCTCACACAGGGTGAGCTCCCCTAGGGTGGTGATTCCCTCTACAGACACGCACTCACTCCTATGACATAATCTGCTATATATAGGAGGCCAAGCACATGTGCCTTGTTTTCCAAGCCACCTGCCAAATAGGCCTGAAAAACAGGTTTCGAAACTACCTAGTTTTGATTGAACAAATGTTCAACCGAAACTAGTAGTTTCGATACTGTAGTTTCGATTGACAACACCAGTCTCAATGCTATACCCAACAATCTCCCCCTAGACTGATGCTATCGATTCTTGTCCGAGTCTGTCTTTCGTCTTCATAGATTGACTGATGATCCAATGTCTTTCTTTGTGATTCTCCCCCTCAAGTGTAGACCCTCCTATCTTGTATGCAATTGATAAAGGTTTGAATCCCAAGTATTTAACAGTAAATAACCATCTTTCTACAAAGATTCTTTACATTCTCGAATAGTTGATCAACTTGTGCCTTCTCTCCCCCTAAAAAAATGTCAATTTCAAGCGACGGCTCACTTTGTCTTGCATCTTCATAACACTTCTGATAATTTGAAGCCTTTCGTGGTAATTCTCCCCCTGAAGTGTAGAACCTCCTATTTATATGCAAAAGATAAGGGATCGAATCATCATATAATCAACAACCAATGATCCGGTTTGTAACAAATATTCTTGACTTTGCTACCCGCTGCCCAAACTTGAACTTTAATCAAAGGAAATAAGGCTAAATCAGGCAGAACATCGTGTGTATTGCCGAAGAAACGAAATTTTCGAAAACCCGAAAAGGTTGTCTCCAAGTTTTCTTCCAAAACTTCCCCCTTTCTATGCATTATCCTGTTAATTTTTTTATTGTTTTTTTAATATCCTGGAGAGTACTTGGACAGTTCTGTCTGTAGTTTCGATAGGCTCCACTTCGGTCGAAACAAGGCTAGTTTCAGTAGAGACATTATCGAAACAAGAAGTTTCGATAGAGAGATTCTTCAATCGAAACTAGTAGTTTCGATACCCTCTAGTTTCGATAGCCTAGTTTCGACAGCCTAGTTTTGATGTTTTTTACTTCTGATTTAGGGCTTTACCGGTAGTTTCGATAGAAAATGTTCAGCCGTCACATAGTTTCGATTGAGCATATTCAACCTTCAACCACTTCGGTAACCTCAATCCAGGTCTGAAAAATGCTTCAAGAGCCTTACATCTTCAGATTTTGACAGTGAGAATGTAGAACAGCAGTCATGAACCTGCTACACATCGATTTCTTCATGTTTAACGTCCCAATGGCGGGTTTTTCTCTGATTTTTGAGCATATTCGAGAGCAATAAGAGCCACAATGGCTCTGATACCAATTGTAGGTCCTGATTTCACTAAGAAATCACTCAGATGATCGATTACCCACACACAAAGGCGAAAACAGTGTGTATGGTGGTGTGACAGAGGATAGAAACAGATTTGTGGTGAAGATAACAGGCTAAACACACTCACAATCAACACAAATTTGATATGAAAATGTAAGAACATTGCAAATACAAAAAATGCAAATTGTATTCATTGAAGAACAATGAAAGAGAAGGTTTAGGGTTACCGCCGCTACTCACACCCTAAACATTCTCTAACTAGGCTATTTATAGTAGTTGACAAATATCGAAACTATGTCAACCGAAACTACTAGTTTCAGTTGAACATTTACAAGTGATGGACAAACCTGTCGAAACTACTATCTATCGAAACAACTAGTTTCGATTGAACAAACCTCAATCGAAACTAAGTAGTTTCGATGGCCCAGACTTAGACAAAATAAAGCAGTAAATTACATTAAAAGAAATTACATGAAAGTAAACTAAACTAGAATAGTGTTCAAAATACATTGATGTAATCAGCTTACAAAATACTAGACTCTACAAACTCCCCCTAAGATTGTAGTGTTGGTGGTGTAGGTTGTGGTGTTGCTTGTGGAGTGTCAAACAAAGACTCAGAAGAATATGATAAGTCTTCAAGTCTCGTCTTAATCTTCTTGTCTCTTGGCTCCTCCAATTCATAGTCTGATCCTGAATCAGCTTGTCTTTTGGAGGAGGATGCAGGTGGCTCAGTCATTTCATCAGACTCAGACTTGTAATAATCAGAGCCATATATCCCTGCATCCAGTGTCCCACTTGACTCTGCAACATCTTCTTCAGCCACTTGTATAATTGAAACTTGTACATCTTCAATAAGAGGAGCCTCAAACACAAGCTCATCAACATGTTGTTCTTCTTCTTGAACGATAGGGATTTCAACTTCGGCTTCAGCTTCAGCCTCTTGTTGGTTTCCTTGTTCTTGTTCCACCTCTACTTCTTCCTCCTCCTCGGATGATGAGGTTTCAATTTCTAGATCTGGATCTATGTCTGGAACGAACTCTTCTTCTTCTTCTCCACATGGCCAAAGAGGGGAATGCGAGCAATAGCTTTATTTGTTCTTTTGTTTGTACTCCTCATGTAGCTGAGAGTCTTGGCAATCACGTGATCAAATACAAATACATGTCCACCTTGTTGAAGCTCAGGATGAAGGTGGTTGATGATGATCTGCAGGAATCTTGGATACACAAGAAACTTCTCCTTAACTGCTCCTGTCAAGTTGTCCTTTAATTGTCTGAACACTAGACCAGCAAAATTGTAGTTCCTGCCCTTGATTAGACCCAGAATAGTAGAAGCCACCGTGATATTTGCTGAGTCGAAGCCACCCTTTCTGATTGATAGGCAATGAATGAATACATGCACTATATATCTCCAGTAACTTGGCAAGGAATTCTTTAGGATCTCACCACTTTTGAACTCATTAGGATGTCCCATTCTTCTGAAACACTCCTTAACATAGAAGCTTGGGAATTCTATTGGTGTCGCTGGGTCATCATTAAAATGCAATACCTCTCTAATAGTAGCTTCAGAGAAAAGGATATCTTGGTCATGAACAACTGCCCTGATGTGCTCCACATTTTCAACATCTATAATCTCTGCAGTTTCTCAGAATTGCCTGATTGATGTTTCGAAGACTGGGATGTTGTGACTTATGGCAAAACTGATGTTGGAGTTTGCTAGGAAAGTCAAGACCGGAACAAACTCGGCACTCTTTGGATCATTAGCATCAAGGAAAGCACAAACATTGTGCTTTTTAACAAATAATAGATCCATATCTACAAACACACAAGATTAATCAAGTTTGATACTTAGAGAAATTTCAGAATAAACCTGATCGAAACTCTTTGACCTAACACTTAGAAAATTTCTGAAACAAACCCTATCGAAACTACTAGTTTCGGGTGATTAAACTCAATCGAAACTATAAGTTTCGGTTAACACTTAGACAATTTCAGAAACATGCCTTATCGAAACTACTAGTTTCGGGTGAAGACACTTCAATCGAAACAACAAGTTTCGATACAAACACTTGAAAACTTTTAAACCATCAACCGAAACTAAGTAGTTTCGGGCACACAGACTTAAACACAATTTCAGAGGCTCAGGCATATTGGGAATCGAAACACTAGTTTCGATTGAAAACTGTTCAAATTTTGAAAAACCTTTTTAAGAGAAAAACACCCTTTTTATCGAAACTACCGGTTTGGATGCTCAAACCCTCAACAGATAGCTAATTTCAAGGACATAGAATCAAAGACTCAAGGGCATATACATACACAAAAAGAAACAGTTATCAAACAGTTGAGAAAGATAATCTAGAGGGTAAGTGTAGCCTGTAAGTGTCGAAACTCCATCTTACTGAGATTTCAAAGATAAATCTGCAAATATGAACACACAAATGTAAGTTATCGACAATGATAAGTCTATAAACAAAAACTAAGCCATGATCGGCCATGAAAATGAGGTGACAGTCGTAAAAATCTTTCAAACTCAAACCCTAGGTCTGACAGTTTGAAAATAATGCACATTCGAATCAGAAATCAGTACCTGATGCAGATGACGACGGTGACAACGGGAGAATCAGGTTATTAAAGCTGATTTTGCAACTTAGACTGAGGATTTGAGAGAGTTTGTGTGTGAAAATGGAGGTGTGAATGATTCGAAGAGTGAAAAGTAAACTTGACGAAGACGAAACCTTATTATGAAGGTATTTAATTTTCTCATGTGACAAATGACTAAAATGCCCCTGTCGAAACTACTAGTTTCGATAGGGCAATGTAGTTTCGGATGACTGGTAGTTTCGGGTAAATGAGGTAATTTCGGGTGACTGGGGTAGTTTCGGGTAACTCATGAAGTTTCGATAACCATAGAGCAGATATAGCTTTAAAAATAAACTAAAATAAAAATAAAAATAAAAAATAAAAAACTATTCACAAGATATTTACACTTATTTTCTTGGAAAAGATCCAACATGAGATCAGATCTGGTCAGTCTCTTGAAACACTTCATTTTGCAATCAACTACTGTGAGTCCCTAAGGATAGCTGATATTTGTGCAAAGTAAACCCGAACATTTGTTTGTACATAGTTTTTTTTTATGTGATTATATGGTACCATTTAAGCAAAATACAAGGTGTACCCCACATATTAAAATAAAATGGTTTTGAAACCTATCAGTTCTCAAGAAATATCCATATTCATTCTATCATCTCTTTCTGATTAACCAATGTACCATCTTAGTAATTTCAAAATACCACCAAAATAAAATAAGAACTCCAAGTGGATTAGAAGATTTAAAATGAAAAATATCCAAGTAGATATTAAAAAGGTACGAACATTCTAGATCTTTGCGTAAACAAAACAGAAGAAGTCGTAAAATTATCCAAGCGGATAGGAAAATGTTGTACACCCGAGATCTTTGCGTAAGCAAAACAGACAGGGTCAAATCATCCAAGTGGATGGGAAAAAGATGAACACCCGAGATCTTTGCATAAGCAAAACATACGGGGTCATCGGCGATAAATATCGTTACTTTGACGGTCACCTAGCGTATGAATAGGAATCCAACACGTGAGACTGTATCTGATTGAATTGGTTTTCTTAGATAGCTAAAATATGTTAGATGGTTCAATAATGGGTTCAAACACACAAATATAAGATAAGATTTAAATTTTCACACTACTTACAATCTTTACTCTCATTTTTACACTATTTTTACACCGACATAACTTTTTATATATTTTTCAATTTACCTTTACGACATGAGAATCAAACCGTTAAACGGATATTATTTTATTTATTTATATTCAAATTCAAATACTCCTGCAGTCGTCGGTGGTGGTAGTTATATTTTGAACGGATATGACGGTTTCCGGTCACTCTTCCTTCGTCTTCATTAATTTCACTCACGCCACTCAAATTTAATATCATTTAACCGACCCACCGTTTTTCGCGGGAAATATTTTTATGTCCGCCGACGCTTTCATCAATTCTGTCCCCCCCCCCCCCTCTCACCTTCCACTTGTTTGCATTTTTATCAGAGAACCCATTTGATTTGACCAACTTTTTCATCGAACTTTATAAAAAGAAAAAAAAAACCCTAATTGAGATTTTGTTTTTTTTAATAAATTATTTGGTAGTTGGAGCAGGTGGGTTCGTTGATTTTGGGGGCAACTTCATCTGATTTTGAATAACGATGGAGTTGCATCACAAATTATTCATGATTTTGGGTTAGTTTTTCTTATTTATTTTAATTTTTTTTATTTTGGTTTGTTTGTTCTTTTTGTTGGTTCCCCCAATTTGATGTTCTGATTTTGTCGGTGGTAGGTTTTCTTTTTTATTTTTTTTAAAAAAATTTTTAATTAATTAATTTTGAATTTTTGCAGGTGGGGTTTCTTGAGAATTTATATTTTTTGGAATTTAGCAAAAAAAAAGGATTTTGAGATCCTTATAATTCCAATTTGCAGATAAAAGGTTGATCTGGTGGTTTTTAGTGAATGTTTTGGCAGTGGCTCTGCAAATTTAGGGACAAGATAGGATATGTTTAAGAGGAATTTGCAGAGTTTTTGTTAATTTAAAGGAAAAAAGAATGACATTTGAGGCAGTGGATCATAATCATCATGAGCATGAGCATGAGCATGAGCATGAGCATGAGCATCAAGGGGTTGAAACCAAGAATGTTTTGGTGGGAATTCGGTTTGATGAATGTGGGAGGGAGCTTCTTGATTGGGCTATGGTGAAAGTTGCAGATGCAGGTGATCGTGTGATCGCGATTAATGTTTGTCGGAATTCGGGTAGGATTTGATTGATTTTTGTTGATGGGTATGGTTGGAATTTCATGAAATGGAAGTTTGAAGTTTTGGTTTCTGATTTCTTTGATGTTTTTGCAGATTCTGTGTCTAAGTATAAGAGTTTGTTGGATGATTATTTGGCTGATTATGAAGGCCTTTGTGATCACAAACAGGTACTTTATTTTCAAGATTTGTTTTTTACAGTGGTTATTTATAGGAGGAAGAACTTAGACTAACACTAAACTAAATAAAAATATAAAAATCTTGAAATTTGGGAGAAATCCCATATTGATAAATGCATGGTAGTTGAGAGCACAAAAGGCGCTAGCCTAGGCGCTCAGGCGAGACGAGGCGCATCCATACCACATTGCGTCCATCAAGGCGGTCACGTCATCAGACGAGGAATCCGGATAAATTCTGGTTGAATTCCGGCCAAAACTGTTCTGAAACATCTAAAAATGGCTTGGAACATGTCTAAACCAGCCTAATGATTCCGGCCAAAACTGGTCTGAAACATCTAAATATGTCCTGGAACATGTCTAAACCAGGCTAATGATTCCGGTAAAATTCCGGCCAAAACTGGTCTGAAACATCTAAAAATGGCCTGGAGCATGTCTAAACTAGCCTAAAACATGTCCAAAACCACTAAAAATGGCCCTTTTTTACTGTGCGTCTTGTGCCTAGGCGATAGGATCACTCTTTGTGCCTTGAGCCTTTGACTACTATGGGTAAATGGACCGAAGTGGACAAAAATCTAAGATCTTTTAAAATTTGAACATCTTCTAACAATTGTGTTGTTTGGTTTAGATCATAGTTACCGAATTCGCTCAAGGAGCCGCGATCCGCGAATTGGTTCGCGCTGTACCCAATCGAAAATCGTTTCGATCCCAGTCGCTATGGTACGGCGTACCAAATCGGTATGGTACGGCGAACCAAATCGATACAATTCGCTGTACCAAGTTTCAATTCCAATCGTACCGAACACTAATCAATTCGCGATTTTGGTCAAGAATTCGGTCGTTGTAGAATTTTAGGGGTCGGTAACTACGGGAATTAGCTCCTCACTAACCACTAACCATATACTTCACCGATTTTGAACCGAGTTCATAGTTACTTACGGGAATTAGCTCCTCACTAACCATATACTTCACCGATTTTGGATTTTGGATTGTTATGTTTATGTTTTTTTTTTCTATTTTGGATTTTGGATTAAATGGTATTTGAATTTTGAAGTTATGTTATTATTTGTAATTTGGCAAATATTATATTTTATTTGAACTTATGTTTTATTCGGGTACATCGAACCGAACTACATGGTACACCGTACCGGTTCGTACCGAAATGAACCTACCCCCCTCCGTACCGAATACGTTAACTCTAGCGAATTGCGTACCCGAACCGCGTACCCGTACCGGAGCGAACCGCGTATTCGGTAACTATGGTTTAGATGTTGAGTGGCATTTGTTCAGTTTTTTGTTCATTAAGAAAGAAAAGATGGAAAGTTGAATTTTGAACATGTGATTTTCAGGTGGATCTTACCGGGCAGGTATTAAGAGGGAATTCAGTAAGAAAAGTTTTGGTTAGAGAAGCAAAGTTTTATTCTGCAGCTGCTGTTATTGTTGGGGTCAGCAAGATCAGGGCTTTCGGGTAAGTAGATCATAGAAAAGAAAAAAATTACTCTTTTTCGTTTAAAAATTCAAATGAAAAGGTTCGGTTTTGCTTCAGACTATGCAGGTAAAAAATGGGATGTTATTTTTTAATTTTTTAATTCTGCAGGGGTTGGCTTTCAATTGCCAAATATTGTGCCAAGAAACTACCTTTAGCTACTGAAGTATTGGCTCTGCATAACGGGAAAGTTGTTTTCAAGAGGTTTTCCAATGGCGAACTTTCGGGTATTGTTTTTTCCTAAGGTGTCAAAACCTGATCATGAGCGCAGGTCAAAACGGGTTGGGTAAAAATATAACCGAGTTGGGTAACGGGTCAAAACGAGTTGGATCAAAATGGGTCAAATATCCCCAATTCATCATTTCCCAACACAACAACTAAACATTTGTACCATATGCATTGTAAACAAAGAAAAAAAAAGTTATAATTTTGCTACATAATAATGGAAGAACACATAACAGTTTTGCTACATAGAAGGAAAATTACATTTTTGCCATTAGTTTGGAAGTGGGCTAGTGAGTAGTGTCCTTATGACTTTTGGGTGGGGGGCCCTTCTCACTTTTGGGATAAAAGAATAACAATTTTGTTAAAAAAATTTCTGCATCTAACAATCATTAAATATATTTTTTTTTCTTTCAAAAGTGTCTATGAGAGATCCAAACCCAAGTTTCTACTTAATCGAGAACACGCATCTTAAAGATACTCAGTCAGAGTTTTGTAAATCCGAGGCATCAGATATGGGTAGACACGGTTATGAAGGGGTTCAAAGTTTAAAAGACGAAGATTTAGGCCCGTTTGAATTGAGAAAAAAAGCTTTGAGCTCGGTGTCTGTGGTGTTAGAAGACTTTGCACATCAAAGACCGGGCTGGCCTCTACTTCGGGCCAGTAGTGTGTTAACCCCATCAGCAAGGGAAGCTAGAAAAATGTCAGTGGTGAAGTGGGTCATGAACCTGCCAAACCGGTCTGCACCAGGAACCCCTAGGACCACCTCTTCATCTAGCACTGAAATTAGCCCAAAGAGTTTGGGATCTGATTCAAGATCTGAATGCAGCATATTTACAAATACAAGTAATGAAAGTAACACACCAAAGAGTCATGAGTTGCCTGAAATCTTGAATCTTTTACTCAAAACTAACTCGTCTCGCTGCCAATGGATTGGGTTTGATCTACTCAAAGCCTCGACTTCTCACTTTGCATCAGGTAGTTACGCGTTCTCAAGTTATCTTTTTTTTGGTATATTCTGAAGAGTGTTGTGTTGTGTTTCTTGATTTTTAGTGCATATTTCAAGAAACCGGAAACCGTACAAACTGATCTGGGAATGATTTTGTATTTTCCAAAGTTATAGCCTTTTTTTCTTGCTTATCAAATTTCTTGATTCTGAGTGCATGTATCAAGAAACCTAACAAACTGATCTGGAAATGATTTGATATTTTCTGAAGTCAAAGTCAACCCAATTTTTTCGTTACTGATTCTTGATTTTTAGTGCATATATTAATAAACATAACAAACTGATCAGGGAATGACTTAATACTTTCTAAAGTTGTCTTTTTTTTTTGCTTGCTGAGTTTCTTGATTCTTATGAATTTAGGGGTGTGAATTAATTACTGATACGACATAAACCTAACACGAAATTTGCGGGTTTGGGTTAAGTATAAATGGGTTCGGGTCAGTTTCAGGTCGAACACGTTAACCCATATAGCTAAACATGTCGTGTTTGTGTCAACCCGCCGAGTTCATGGGTGGTTTATCCCATTTTTTTAATTATTTTTTTTTTAAAATTTGTGTCTTAAATTAAATGGGTTGGAAATTTTACGCCAAAATTTAAAACTCAAAAGAGAAATTGACATAAGATTTATACAATTAAAGTGTAATGGTTTTACATACATTTGTATTTATTGTTATAAACTTGTAATTTTAAAGTGTTAATATTCGTGTCGTGTTCAGGTTCATATGTCTGACACGATTTTCGGGTTAACACGACCCGTTTAGCACCCCTAACATATGATTGATTAGATATTTTCTAAAACTTGTGTTTTTGGCAGAGAATCTGATCGGGAAAGGTGGTTGTCATTGCGTATATAAAGGGATATTTCCCGATGGGAAGTCGGCTGCTGTCAAGATCAGAAAGTCTTCAAAAGAAGCATGGAAAGATTATATCCTAGAAATCGACATTATGACATCACTAGATCACAAAAACATCACACCACTTTTAGGCATATGTGTGGAGGATGACAACTTAATCTCTGTTTATGATCTCGTTCCTAGAGGAAGCCTAGAGGACAATTTACATGGTGTGTCTTCATTAGAAAACCAAAACGGTCGTGTTCTTAGTAAGTTTCATCTAAATCTGTATAATGATCATGATGTTTTTTTTATTATATTCAGGTGTAATGAAGGATAGATCTGTTTTATCATGGGAAATAAGACTGAATATAGCCATTGGAGTTGCTGAGGCTTTAAACTATTTGCATAAAGAATGCCTAAGGCCCGTTATTCATCGCGACATCAAGTCCTCAAACATTCTTCTCTCTGATGAATTCGAGCCACAGGTACGTGCCTAGAATTGTAACGTGTTTTTCAGGCGTAAATTTAACTTATTTACATATGAATCAATCAACTCGGGATACGTTTGATCTTTAACGAGTGAAATCAACATAATTTATCTTTTAGAAAATAGTATTTTTAATGCATAAACACTTGAAGTCATATTGTTTAAACATACTTAACACCCTAAATATTTATAAAATAATTAAAAAGTTTAGGCAAAAAGTATTTCCGAACCTTAAAGGGGTGGTGTAGTGGTAAGCACCTTATTTCCTTCTAGCAAAGGTCCCAGGTTCTAATCCTGCTTCCACTAGTTCCCTAACAAGGTCCCGTGAGTTCTCCGGTACCAGGTTCTCATGGTTACAAAAAAATAGAAGGTATTTCTGGTCAATGGGTTAACCAATCCCATGTTGACCCTGACCAAAAAAATGACCCATTTTGGTCTATCACCAAAACTATCAACCTGTCGGTTTTCTATCCTTTTAACTAATGCCTTCTGGATTCTTACCCGCGATCTCATTTCTGCAGCTGTCAGATTTTGGGCTCGCGATATGGGGACCAACAACTTTGCCATTCCTGAGTAACAGCGATGTGGTTGGGACGTTTGGGTATCTCGCCCCCGAGTATTTTATGTACGGGAAAGTTAGTGAAAAGATTGATGTTTACTCTTTCGGGGTCGTTCTTCTAGAACTTTTAACAAGAAAACGACCCATAAGTTCGGATCCCGTTAAAGGCGAAGATAGTTTAGTCATGTGGGTGAGTATCTCGAGCCCTTTCTTGAAATCTTGTAAACCAATTAAAAGCTTTACAGTCATTTTTTCGGTTCTAATCATATCAAGTATAGTCTGGCAAAACTGAAGGTAGAGCCTTGACTCTGATGCCATGTAAAAGTAGATTGATATTTTAACTGAATGTGTTATTATAATGGACGGGAAACCCTCAATATCTATACAGTGAAAAACCCTAGAGAAACCTATCTTGGACTCATGGGCTAAATACAACTAAACCCTGATATTAAACTACTGATAATTATAATTAACACTAACCATGTCAAGTATAATGTAGGCAAAACCAAAGCTAGAAAAGGGTGATCTAGCAAGCATATTGGATGTTGACTTGGACCAAGAAGTCAACAAAAGTCAAATAGTCCGAATGGCTCTGGCAGCAACACTTTGTCTCACCCGTTCGGCTAGAAGACGTCCCACCATGAGCCAGGTTTAAATGAGTTGAAAATCATCCAAAGTGTTATTTAATTTTTAAATCATATAATATTATTTTAATTGTTTGGATTAACAAAATGTTGGCAGGTTATAAGAATACTAAGAGGAGAGCATGATTTGGATGAGATGGCAACTCAAAATGATTGGGAAGTGTCATGTAACAATGATGAACATGATCATGATCATGATGATGGTGATGATGGAAATGATGATGAAGTTTATCCAGAATCAAATGCAGAGTCTCACTTGAGTCTTGCGTTTCTTGACATTGACGAAAAGTCAACGACGTGGTTTGGTGGTGTGGATGTGAACCAAAAAGCCCGTCGTTCGTTAGAAGGATATTTGAGGGGAAGGTGGAGTCGATCTTCGAGTTTCGATTAGCTTCCTTTCTGTATAGAGGGAAATGTATATACTAAATAGTTATGTATGTATAGTTGAGAATGTATAAACATTAAAAAGATTATCCCAAGGTTTATTTTTTATAAACTTAAGGGAATAAAAGTATAAAACATTTATAAATATTGTTGCCTCATTTGATATTACGAACTTTGTATCTTGGTGAAAAAGACTCAAATTTGACCTAAATGGTAATTTTATGTAATCAACCACCTAAATGTTTTGATCAACCACCAAGTGAGGAAATGAACTTAATTGATTATTGAAATATGTTTAGATAATTGAAACAGGTCAAAGTTTGAAAATGGTGAAACTTGATGAAAATAGTGTTTTGTCTAAATTAGACTAAAAATGCGAAAATGGTGTATTAGCTAGTTTAATTAGTAAGAATTTGTTTAAGTGATCCTTTGTATCTACTATAATATGATTAGGGTAACTTTTGGGTGCATTGATAATGGTCTAATGTGGTTTGTGCATTTTTTTTTTCATTAACCGGTGTCAAAACAAAATTAAAATTGTATATATCCTCTTCACCAAAAACAAAATTGCATATATTCCTCCCTTTAATAAGAAAGTTTTCAAAATTATTTTATTTTATTAAAAATAAATTATAGAATGATTATTTTACCTTTATTTTTACTAAAGCTTTAAAATTTCTCAAAATTTTTTATTTTCCCAATTTTAAATAGCTTTTTTGTCCTTTTTTCATTTTTTTCATTTTTTTATTTTGTTAATAAGTTTTTTACTTTCCCCAAAAAAATTATCTTTTTTACGTTTTTACTATGTTTTTTGTGTTTTTTCATTATTTTTTTATCTATGGTCAATCTACTTTTCTTTATCACTAGTTTTTGGAATAATAGTCATAAACAATACGAGTAACAATCATCAAAATGAAAATACATGACAAAGTTTTAATCCATTACGGTACCAAAAATCTTGACATAAAACAATCACCAAAATCGACATCACAATCTCCAAAATGCAAAAAAGCAAATGTCAAAGTTTTGACTCATTATGCATATATTGGGTACGGTTCAAATGATAACTAATATTTATGTGATAACCATGATAACTACTCTTAAACATAGTGTTACGTATATGTAACAATTATCATTCAGTTAGTGTAACATATACATAACACTATGTGACACGTATATGTAAAATTATGTGATACGTATATGTAAGACTCCTCATTTTCGTAGTTATGTTCAAGATATACGTTCAAAGAGTATTTAACAATTAAAAGAAAAAATAATTTGTAAATTATATGATTGTTTAAGAGTGGTTAACTGTAGCATCCATGATTTTCCTACCTCATTTTAATTTTTATTTATTTATTCTATACAATAATGACATTCCTTTCAATCCCGTACTTACTCATCAAAGTGTCACATAAATTTTTATTTTATTAATTCAAAGTTCCAACCTTGTAAATTTAATATTATTTTCTATATATATAACATATGTACCTATAATTATATATATGTTGTATAACAACGACCTAATAGCAACCAATATACAAAGTATGTAAACATAAGAAGGAAGAGAATGAGATAAAAGGGAGAAGTCTTTTATTAGAGATATCTCATATCAAGTACAAGAGCCACTATATATAGTGCTAATATAATTAATACAGACATAAGTAATATAGGAGTTAGGAACTTGGATAGTCACCATAATAACATATTCATAACACTCCCCCTTGACAATCCACTCAATATACTTGGAGATGATGTCTCGTTAAAAACCTTGCCAGGAAAATCCAGTGGGACAAAACCATAGCTAAGGGAAAAATAGTGCAACGCGCATTATACACAATTAACAATATACTTCAGGATGATGTTAAATCAGTACTTCAGGACTGTCGTATAAACTGATGCTACTGGATCAGTTATGTTGCCTCATTAAAAACCTTACTAAGAAAACCCAATGACACAAAACTTAGTGAAGGGAAAAAGAGTGCAACATGTATAATACTCCCCCTCATTAATATATCCTTTAATTGATATGTGTTGAATTTCTATGAAATTTGCTGAAAACTCCAATAGTCAATGATTTGCTGCTTGTTCTCTTGATGTGCAATTCCTTATGCTGACGAATGTTGTATGATTTTCAAGTAAAACTTCTGTTGCCTCCTCTTGTAAGCGAATACCACAAGATCCACAGCCATTTGTGTTAACATTACATGCATTCTGCAAGACTAACTAAAGTTGTTTCAATGGGTTAGTAAAATACAAACCCATACTTGTGTACCGTAAAGGTTTTAATACTTCATTATCTCATCATTGTGTATAATATAAATGATATATCTAATCATGACTAGCAAGAAAACCTTAATTCATCACTTGCAATTCACTATGGTACTTCTTCTTCTATGATAGGAGATGATAAGTGTCAAGCAATATGACATTATTAAATGTACTTATAGGATGAGCTTTGCCTATATACGTTAACATCTTCTGGATGTAACTTGATTGATGGATAAAACTATCATTATACAAATGTTTTATCTCTTCATGAGATAGAGTGATATTATCAACATATAGTATAATACTTACAAACATCATATTGCTCTTTTAACAAAACATATGGACTACCTACATCATATTTATATATATCTTATCTGAGATAATCACTAAGCCGATTATACCACACTCGACTTGACTATTTTAATCCATATATATAAACTGTTAACTTTATATGATACATTTCTTAAGATTTTATATAAATGCTTCAGGCATTTATAATCAATCAAAGACTTCTTTCATATCTTCACCAATTATGCATGTGCATTCATTCTTTAAAAGTTTTGATACATAAACTTTATCTTTTAGAAAATAATTACAAATCGATAACAATGGATTCATTTCCAATCTATATTGTACTTACTATCATTGGCATACCATAATCACCATGTTGAATTTATTTCTTGCATGTTTATTAGTGCACAAGGATTACATCTTTCAGATGTTTGAAATAACTTTTAAACATTCAATCGCTTTAGAAAACTCATAAGGAGTTCCAATCAATTCAATAACGTATACAACAAACATAATGTATACGGATCCGAATCTGTATACAACAATCATAATGTTCTCGAGAACTTACTCTACATGATTATAGTAGTATAAATCCTTGAGGGATTTTCTTGTAAGTTTTGATATCATGTGTCTCATAACATTTTAAGATGTATATCAATTCTCTCTTGTATTACCAGACTAATGAGATGTTGGAAGTCATTGCATCCATCACTAGAGAATGTGTCTCCTCATAATTAATTATAGGTCTTTGCGAAAATCCTTGTGCCACTAATTTTGCCTTCTATCTTTTTCATTTTTTCTTTCCCACAACTTATATCCAACATGTTTACAACTTCATGTATTTGGACTGCTAGTCCAAACCATTTCTATTTTGTGAAAGAATACAATTCTGTCTCATTTGCATATTTTCATTTTGGCCAATCATTTCTGTTTTTCATACATAGGCAGATCTTAATTAATGATCCTCGTCGTTTCAAGCGCTGCATTATATTAAAAAGTATATGTAACACACCACTTTTAAAAACAAAACTTTAACGCGCGGAAGACTAAATCCCCAGAAATTTTTTTTTTTTTTTTTTTTTTTTTTTTTTTTTTTTTTTTGACTCTCGCGTACCGCGAGGTATTTCGACCACCTCCCTCGCGTACCGCGAGGGAGTTCCAAAATAGCCCTCGCCGGATTTCCTTGTCTCTCGCGTACCGCGAGAGAAACCTCTCAGGTTCTTCGCGTACCGCGAGGCACCAGATTTCCAGTGAGTTTCCCCAGTTTCAGCAGATTTCCTACTTAACCATTTTTCCCATTTTTTTCAAACCCAACAACACCAAAACTCTCCCAACACCTGGGTTTTGACCAAAAACACATATGACCAAATAACATATCACCAAAACACAATTTAAGCATCAAATCACCATATACAAGTAATTTCCCAAAATCCTCAAAACCACCAAAAACATGTACGAGAACCCGCGATCACCTTGGACTTGACTTGGACTACTTCGGAGCTTTTCCTACAACCATATAAACATATCACCATTAGTAATGAGATATATATCATAACAATAAGTAATTTCTACTTATTTCATTCATTCACCCATTTTGACCCGTTTACATTCAAATTGATGATTGTTTGCATACCACTTGTATTTCACCTACAAGTTTCATTTACTCTTTACATTATCTTTTCATTTAAGACACAAAGGTCATAACATTCTTTCCATTCTTCATCTTGGTACATAGACCAAGATCTTACCCCATTTCCATTATGGTTCTTTGACCATAACCTCCCCCTTTTTCCATTATGATTCTTGATCATAACCTCCTCTTTTCCATTATGATTCTTTGATCATAACCTCCTCTTTTCCATTATGATTCTTTGATCATAACCTCCTCTTTTCCATTATGATTCTTTGATCATAACCTCCACATTTTCAATATAGTATTATAACCATATTTACATTCATACATACACTTATGCATAATCAATACTTTTCATGTATCATTCATACTATGCACAACATAACACATACATCACATATCACATTACTAAGTAAGTGCAAAGGCACTTACCTTGCGGATTTGAAGATCCCGCACTTCCTTCTAGTTTAGCAATTTGATTACCTAAACATATACACCTAGTTTAGTAATCTAAACATACATAAAAATTCACTTTAAAACTGAGTTCACACCCAATTTCCCATTTCCAACCCAAATTGACCCGTTTGGGTTATCCTCATAACCAAACACCCTCTTTCACCACAAACTCACCTACTTGAGTTTCATTAACTTAATCTTAACACTAATTCTTCTTTCAAAAATCATTATTAAGTTAATTTGGTGTTTGTTCAAGTGTCTAACATCTTAAAAACACTTATTCTTCATTAATTCAACATTCTAGCCTCATGATCCAAACACCCCAATTTTCACCATATGAACCCTAACTTCTCATAATCAAAATCAAAGGGTTCTAGGATGTAAATCATCATTCTTTAACTTTAGTTTAGCTAGATTATCAATAATCTAACACTAATTCATCACATGCATACTCGATTTTCGGATTTCTTCAAAACCCACCAAATATCACATTCAAAGTGAAATCAAAGGAAAGAAATCACTTACTTGATGTTAGGAGAGTGATGTGCAAGCCAAAACCCCCCACAAATCAAACTCTAAATGCACGATTTGAGCTTCAATTGAGATTTCTCCTTTTTCTTCTCTTGAACATAAACGACCTCAAACACAAATGAGGTTTATTTTGACTTTTGCTAGTCAAAATGGCAGATTTTGCCATTTACACATTTGGCCCCTTAACTTCCATTTCACTCATTTCATTCCATAGTTAGTTAAAACTAACATAACTTCATTATTAACTTGAAACCCACTTATTTCAACTTATTTCATAAATATTATTTTCACCATAATATTTATTAAAATGCTTTATTTATTTGAAAACGAAACCCGGATTTTGGTTCGTTACAAATCACCTCCCCTTATTTGGGTTTCGTCCCCGAAACCCGACTTCACATAAAAAGGTTCGGATAATGTTTAAGCATTTCTTCCTCGGTTTCCCAAGTCATTTCCGCTCCCTTTCTATGTTTCCACCTCACCAAAACTTGGCTAATCTCTTTATTGCGCAAGCGCTTCACTTTTCTATCCAAGATTGCCACCGGCTCTTCCACATAATCCAACTTTTCATCTAATTCGATATCGTCCAAAGGGACAAAAGTAGATTCATCCGCCAAACACTTCCGCAAATGAGACACATGAAATGTGTTATGAAGTCTACTTAGTCCCTCCGGTAGCTCCAAACGATAAGCTACCGTACCCACCTTTGCTATCACCTTAAACGGTCCGACGAAACGAGGACTTAACTTCCCCCGTTTCCTAAACCGTATCACCCCTTTCCAAGGAGAGACTTTCAAAAGCACAAAGTCCCCCACTTGAAACTCAATCGCCCGTTTCCTATTATCCGCATAAGACTTTTGGCGATCTTGAGCCGCCTTCAAGCGTGCTCTAATTTGGTCAATACTATCATTAGTTTCCTTGACCACTTCGACACTACCAAGCTCCCGTTGACCAATCTCACCCCAACACACGGGTGTTCGACACTTTCTCCCATACAATGCCTCAAAAGGCGGCATACCAATGCTAGAATGGTAACTATTATTGTATGCAAATTCCGCCAACGGTAAATGGTCGTCCCAACTACCCCCAAAATCCAAAGCACACGCGCGTAACATATCCTCGAGCGTTTGAATCGTACGCTCGCTTTGCCCATCCGTTTGTGGATGATAAGCGGTGCTGAGGTTCAACCTTGTCCCCATATCCTCATGGAATTTCTTCCAAAAACGAGAAGTGAATCTCGTATCCCGGTCCGAAATAATTGACACCGGCACCCCATGGCGTGACACAATTTCTTTCACATAGATTCCCGCCAATCTATCCGAAGAATACGTTTCCTTTATAGGAAGGAAATGTGCACTCTTCGTCAACCGGTCCACTACTACCCATATCGCATCATAACCCTTTCGAGTCTTTGGTAGTTTAGTGATCAAATCCATGGTTATATTTTCCCATTTCCAAAGCGGTATTTCAAGCGGTTGGAGCTTTCCATACGGCTTTTGGTGTTCCGCCTTCACTCTTTAACACGTGAGACACCTCTCAACATACTTAACAACATCACGCCTCATTCCCGGCCACCAAAAATGACACTTTAAATCATAAAACATCTTCGTGGCCCCCGGATGGATAGAATATTTGGATTTATGCGCCTCATCTAAAATAGTTGTCAATACACTTGACAACCTAGGAATCCAAATCCTATCAAAGCATGTCTTCAAGCCCATGCTATTTTCACCAAGCTTATCAACATAAGCAACCATCCGCTCTTTCTTCAAGTCACCACCAAGTGCTAACACTTGGGCCTCCCGGATTTCATCAATAAGAGATGATGAAATTGTCATCTTAAATGACTTCACCTTGATAGGTGAATGACTTGACTTTCTACTAAGCGCATCCGCCACAACATTCGCTTTACCCGGATGATAAAGTATCTCACAATCATAATCCTTAACCAATTCAAGCCACCGCCTTTGCCTCATGTTGAGGTCCTTTTGGTCAAAGAAGTACTTGAGACTTTTGTGATCCGTGTAGATCGTACACTTAGCCCCATACAAATAATGCCTCCAAATCTTGAGTGCGAAAACCACGGCCGCAAGCTCTAAATCATGGGTAGGGTAATTCACCTCGTGAACCTTCAATTGCCTAGACGCGTAGGCAATCACTTTCCCCCTTTGCATCAAAACACACCCCAACCCCGAATGTGAGGCATCTGAATACACAACAAAATCTTCGGTCCCGTCCGGCAAGGATAAAACAGGCGCCTTAGTCAACTTTTCTTTCAAGAGTTGAAAGGCAGATTCTTGCTCGGGACTCCAAACAAACTTTGTCTCCTTACGAGTCAACTTCGTCATCGGCAAAGCAATCCGAGAGAAGTTTTCGATGAACCTCCGATAATAACCCGCTAACCCCAAGAAACTTCTAATTTCCGAAGGCGTCTTCGGTGATGACCATTCTTTAACCGCCATAATCTTGGATGGGTCAACGGTAATTCCTCTTTCATTAATCACATGACCCAAGAATTGGATCTCGCGCAACCAAAATGCGCACTTGGAGAATTTAGCATAAAGCTTCTCCTTTTGCAAGACTTCAAGAATCTCACGCAAATGACAAGCGTGATCACCCTCGCTCCTTGAATAGATGAGAAGATCGTCAATAAATACAATGACCGAACGATCAAGGAACGGTCTACACACCCGGTTCATGAGATCCATGAAAACCGCAGGTGCGTTGGTCAAACCGAAAGGCATAACCGTAAACTCATAGTGACCGTAACGAGTGCGAAAAGCTGTCTTATGAACATCCTCTTCCTTCACTTTCAATTGATGATACCCGGACTTCAAGTCAATCTTAGAAAACCATGACGCCCCTTGTAATTGGTCGAAAAGATCGTCAATCCTAGGTAATGGGTACCTATTTTTCACTGTCAACTTGTTCAACTCCCGGTAATCCATACACATTCTCATGCTCCCATCCTTCTTTTTGACGAAGAGAACGGGCGCACCCCAAGGTGAAACACTTGGGCGTATGAAACCCTTGTCAAGAAACTCTTGTAATTGCTCCATGAGTTCTTTCATTTCTGGCGGTGCCAATCTATAAGGCGCTTTAGCTACCGGTTTAGCACCCGGCATCAAGTCAATTCCAAACTCTATCTCCCTATCCGGCGGAATCCCCGGTAACTCGTCAGGAAATATATCTACGAATTGGTTCACGACCGGTACATCGTGAATCTCCTTTACTCTTTCATTCACATCCGCGACACAAGCCATGAACGCCTTGCACCCACGCGCCATGTACTTGGTCGCCTTCACATAAGTGCACAACCTTACTTTACCCTTTTTATCACCTTCTATGTAGATGGACTCTCCCGACGGGGAAACAAGTTGGATCACCTTTGGTCCACATAAAATACTCGCCTTATTCTTTGACAACCAATCCATCCCCACAATAACATCAAAGTCTCCCATAGCCATAGGAATCAAATCAATAAAGAAAGTTTCGCCCCCCGCTCTCAACTTACAATCTCTAAAAATGTCGAAGACAAGGAAACTCTTATCATTAGCCGCTTCGATTTCTAAGGGTTCATCTAACTTGCTACTTACAAAAGAGGAATGCTTAACAATTTTCAAGGAAACAAAAGAACGGCTAGCCCCCGAATCAAATAGAACTAGTGCAGGTAATGAGTTAATCTTGAATGTACCTGACACCACCTCCGAGTTGTTCTTTGCCTCTTCCGCCGAAATGTGGAAGGCTCTTCCTTTTGGCTTTGGCGTCTCCACTTTCTTTCCACTTCCACCTTGCTTTAACTCGGGACAATCCGCCCTAGTGTGCCCGGGTTTATAACAATTGTAGCATATATGCACTTGGCTTGAACACTGGTGAGCAAAATGCCCCGACTTTCCACATTTATAGCAGTTTAGAGATCCCTTCCGGCACTCCCCAATGTGCTCCCTTCCACAAATTTTGCACCCCCGCGACGAAGGCTTGATGAACTGCTTCTTACTAGGGCTCCCGCCCTTTATCTTATTCACCACTTGATCCACTATTTCACGTTTTCTCTTTTCTCCCCTAGCTTCTTGCCTCCTCAACTCCACCTCTCTTTCCCGACACCTGTTTATTAAGTCTACAAGTGTGGTAAATGAGGATGGAGATATGCTATCCCTGAACTCCACCGTCAGCATAGCATAAAACCTGTCAATCTTGGCTTTCTCGGTCGACACCACATCTGGACAGAACTTGGCCCGATCGAAGAAAGTCCCAGCTAATTCATCAATAGTCTCTGTCGTCTGCCTCATGAGGAGAAACTCCTCGGTCATCCTGTCAATAGCGGCCTGTGGGCAATGGTACTTTAGGAATGCCGCTTTAAACTCCTCCCATGACATGGAGGTCACCCCTCTTTCACCCCTCTCCTTTCGGAGATTTAGCAGCCACTCCTTAGCCCGCCCAGTCAATAGTGGCACGCTAAACATCACTCTATCCTCGGGTTTACACCTTGTCGTCTCAAAATTTGACTCCATGTCTACCACCCACCTGTGGCTCAGAATCGGGTCCACTTGCCCGTTATATTCCTTGGGCTTGATCACCATGAAATCCTTCAGTGTACAACCCCGAGGTTCCTTATCTTTCTCTTTCATGACCTCTTCGAGAGAGAGCTTTATAGTTCCCCTCATTTCCTCCATTAAGAGATTTGTGGCTTGCTCAAACGCCTTGGCCACTTCTTCCTTTATCATATCTTGGATCCTCGGATCCAACGGTTCTTCGTTCACATCAACATTTTCGTGGTGGTCTCTCTCGTCCGTCATCTCTTAACTGAGAAATAGAAACAAACACCTTAACACCCTTATACTATCAATACCTTAAATACTTATCACACTTACACCCCTATATGTATTTAGTATACGTATACTTATCTACTTATATACATACATACATATATAATCACCTTCACCTAATCCTTGTAAATGTTCATTGTCATATGGTTATTATAAAGACCCTTGCACATCTCGTCCTATTAATCATATTGGCCAGACATGATTAATAATACGTTATGCCCAATTGTAATTATCATATTCATATAACAAGTCACAAGACAAGTTTCGGCACACATAACACATTGTCATTCAATCGTGCACATACATATACACCATATGTAACCATCATTAATCATAACATTACTAACCTCTCATTTCCGAAAGCTCCGAGTCTTAGTCAAGTCCTTCTTGGATTCTCGTATCATTCCCCCCCCTCCATATCAAGAGCATCCGGTTTGAGTTTGGTGCCACCCACACCAAATCCCTCAAACCATTGCTCTGATACCAAGTTGTAACACACCACTTTTAAAAACAAAACTTTAACGCGCGGAAGACTAAATCCCCAGAAATTTTTTTTTTTTTTTTTTTTTTTTTTTTTTTTTTTTTTTGACTCTCGCGTACCGCGAGGTATTTCGACCACCTCCCTCGCGTACCGCGAGGGAGTTCCAAAATAGCCCTCGCCGGATTTCCTTGTCTCTCGCGTACCGCGAGAGAAACCTCTCAGGTTCTTCGCGTACCGCGAGGCACCAGATTTCCAGTGAGTTTCCCCAGTTTCAGCAGATTTCCTACTTAACCATTTTTCCCATTTTTTTCAAACCCAACAACACCAAAACTCTCCCAACACCTGGGTTTTGACCAAAAACACATATGACCAAATAACATATCACCAAAACACAATTTAAGCATCAAATCACCATATACAAGTAATTTCCCAAAATCCTCAAAACCACCAAAAACATGTACGAGAACCCGCGATCACCTTGGACTTGACTTGGACTACTTCGGAGCTTTTCCTACAACCATATAAACATATCACCATTAGTAATGAGATATATATCATAACAATAAGTAATTTCTACTTATTTCATTCATTCACCCATTTTGACCCGTTTACATTCAAATTGATGATTGTTTGCATACCACTTGTATTTCACCTACAAGTTTCATTTACTCTTTACATTATCTTTTCATTTAAGACACAAAGGTCATAACATTCTTTCCATTCTTCATCTTGGTACATAGACCAAGATCTTACCCCATTTCCATTATGGTTCTTTGACCATAACCTCCCCCTTTTTCCATTATGATTCTTGATCATAACCTCCTCTTTTCCATTATGATTCTTTGATCATAACCTCCTCTTTTCCATTATGATTCTTTGATCATAACCTCCTCTTTTCCATTATGATTCTTTGATCATAACCTCCACATTTTCAATATAGTATTATAACCATATTTACATTCATACATACACTTATGCATAATCAATACTTTTCATGTATCATTCATACTATGCACAACATAACACATACATCACATATCACATTACTAAGTAAGTGCAAAGGCACTTACCTTGCGGATTTGAAGATCCCGCACTTCCTTCTAGTTTAGCAATTTGATTACCTAAACATATACACCTAGTTTAGTAATCTAAACATACATAAAAATTCACTTTAAAACTGAGTTCACACCCAATTTCCCATTTCCAACCCAAATTGACCCGTTTGGGTTATCCTCATAACCAAACACCCTCTTTCACCACAAACTCACCTACTTGAGTTTCATTAACTTAATCTTAACACTAATTCTTCTTTCAAAAATCATTATTAAGTTAATTTGGTGTTTGTTCAAGTGTCTAACATCTTAAAAACACTTATTCTTCATTAATTCAACATTCTAGCCTCATGATCCAAACACCCCAATTTTCACCATATGAACCCTAACTTCTCATAATCAAAATCAAAGGGTTCTAGGATGTAAATCATCATTCTTTAACTTTAGTTTAGCTAGATTATCAATAATCTAACACTAATTCATCACATGCATACTCGATTTTCGGATTTCTTCAAAACCCACCAAATATCACATTCAAAGTGAAATCAAAGGAAAGAAATCACTTACTTGATGTTAGGAGAGTGATGTGCAAGCCAAAACCCCCACAAATCAAACTCTAAATGCACGATTTGAGCTTCAATTGAGATTTCTCCTTTTTCTTCTCTTGAACATAAACGACCTCAAACACAAATGAGGTTTATTTTGACTTTTGCTAGTCAAAATGGCAGATTTTGCCATTTACACATTTGGCCCCTTAACTTCCATTTCACTCATTTCATTCCATAGTTAGTTAAAACTAACATAACTTCATTATTAACTTGAAACCCACTTATTTCAACTTATTTCATAAATATTATTTTCACCATAATATTTATTAAAATGCTTTATTTATTTGAAAACGAAACCCGGATTTTGGTTCGTTACAGTATAACGATGTCGATTTTGTTTCGATTCCATACATTTCTAGACATGACATAATTTACCGAGATCTCTTTATTTTTAGGTACCTGAGTTTCTTCTGGAACCATCATGTCTAGTGTCTCTTCAGGAGACCATTCTAATGTACCTCGACTTAACCATCTTAATTACTTGCTCCTTTTCTGAGGTTTTTTATTCTTGGAATTGACTAGTCTATCACGCTGCAGACGTGCCATAGACTCATTATCAATATGTGATTGTCCTTCTTGGAGACTAAAATTAATTGGAGCATTAGCAACTGGCATATGTGACTTAGTCACTCTTTTGAAGGTCGGTTAATGTGTCTGGTAACTGATTCTTATCTTGGTAAATGAATTATCTTTCGAACTTCCGGTTCACATTGTTTAGTTTGAGGATCAACGATAATTCATTCAAACTCATTCTCTTTTCAGCTGCTTTTAATCTCCCCCTAATGTTAGGATGTTAATTCATTAAGTGAAAACCAGTATATTGAGCAATAAATGAATCATTTCTACTATTCATACCCAACATATATTCTTAACCTCTTTTGAGGTCCCAGCTTTGTGCGTTGTGGAGGATCAGTTTCAATACTTATACCGCATAACCAAAAATCTTAGATGGAAAATATTTGGTTCCTGACCTAAAATCAACTGTAATGGGGAGGAAATGTTAAAACTCATTGGCTTGATGTGAATTAATGCTACTGCATGCAAAATCACATGTAACAAAATATATACATGAACTTTTGCTCTCATAATTGGCTTTACAATCAATCAAATACGTTTGCTGATCGTTTTCAACAAAGCAATTCGTACATTAGAAAGTTCAACACTTATTCCAATAATCATTAGTAACTTGGGAATTCAATTCGTCATTATTACCAAAATAAATATGATAATCTGGAAAAATGTGCTTGTATCTCATTAGCTAAGCAACAAATCATGCAAACTTCTGGATGCAAATTTGATAACCATTTAGACGATGCATCAATTCAAAACACTAAACGGTATCATGTAGTGATGTATGCGTACATCTTTATTACTTCCAGAATATATCTATAGAAATTCACACTCTACTTTAGTTGGTAAATAATTAAATTCCCTTGAGAGCAAACATTACATGTTTAATTCTCAATTCAGGTTCTTCAATATGCTTGACATCATCATTGACTCGGGATGGTCTAACCGGTCATGTCAATTAATTAAATAATTATGATCCATAAACTTCTGGTTATGATCATATATGCTTTAGCTGCACTCGTGTTTGTTTAATACACAATGAAAAAATATGAAAGAATAGTGTATTATTATTTTAAACAATCTTGTCATATCAACTTTTTATGCTTTCCAAACTTTATTCTCATATAATCACTCTCTTAATTTTCCACTGTGGTGGTCAATCTCATTATTGTCATGATTATCAATACAAATTCTCAGTTATGTCCATGATAATTACCTTTATACCGATCAATATGTAGTAACATTCACTTTAGGGAATGTAGTAGAAACAAACAAGTTTCATGGGTTTTCATTCTTTATCCGGACATACAATTTCGATAAATACATAAAGAACATATTTGAAGCATGACAATTTCGATAAACACATATATACTCGAACTGCAGGTCGAAGAATAATTTATCCATGTGAAAGTCTTCATTTCAAAATTCTCTTTTTAATAGTTTGACAATTTCTCTCAATGATATTTAAATCATCTCTGTAAAATGCTATTATGATAAGCTATTAGAGTGAAATTTTGATACATAGACATGGTTAATTTTATCAAACTTATACCTCTCATTTTCAAATATCTATTGAGTCGATTGTAACATATACGACCGTTTTTTTTTAGACTATATAAAATCTCTTGAGATTCATAAAACACATCTCGAGGTATTGTTTTTAATGCTTTGGGTATATTAAATCTTGTTTTGGATTTTCATTATAAATAATCTTTTCATCATATAAATTGAGAAATATTACATGTCCGAGTCATGCAGATCTTATTGGTCTTGAATTTTATGACCTTTTGTAAACAAATCATGAGATTTAGAAAGTATGACATTTTGGATGTAGAGGCAAATTATACAATACAAGACATTATATTATTGCATCATATAAAACAAGTTATATTCTTTTTTATAATTTTTTTAATTAAATTGCATTGATGATATTCTTGCAATAAAAAAAACTATACATCATTTTAATATGTTTTGTATCCATCAAAAGTTATTGACTTTCAATGCTTGTAGAACTTGTTCAAGACGAAAAATATAGTAACAACAATGCATATAATTTTTGTACGTAACATGAACTACAAAACCAACCAACCAAGTGACATACTTTTGGTTATATAATATTATAATCAATAATAAATATGGTTTAGTGAGGTGATAATTTAAAGACAACTTTTAGTTGACGTGACATTTCATATCAATGCTAAGTTAAACCAATCCATATTTCAACAGATACGTCATATTCAATTACATGTAGAAAGAATGTAAATCTCAACTCAAACCATAAAATTACAATTTAATGATGAAACAATATTCATGAATGCATAACATGATAATCAATTCATGACTTGATTTTATTCTAATTTATCTTAGTTTAAAATCTCTAGAATTAGCCAACGAGTTCAACTACTAAAACAAACAAATAGAATCAAATTATATACTTCTAAGTAAATATTAGGGAATACTTCACCAAATAGTAACCAAGTTTCTCAAGTGTTTCATTTAAATACCTTAAATTTTTTTTGTCCCTTTAAAGTCACTCAACTTTCACTAAGTGTTTCAATCCTATGTAATATTTTTATAAATGTTTATTTTTTTTAAATTGAATGAGGCAAATGAAATATATATGAATATTAGTTACTGACAACTCTTGACCAACTTGGTTAATATTGTGTAAAGTTTTTTTTCAATTAGATATTGACAACTCAGGTTATAATAATTTTCAACTCAGGTTATATATAATGTAAAAACACAACTATAACAATCTTAAGGTAAGTAAATTTTGATAATCCTCTTTAATGTCATAAATAGAAGTTATGAATAATTATTTTCTTTCAAACACATCAATTGCAAATAAATTTAAATAATGCATGTCAAATATATGTGACCGCTACTCTAAAGTTAATTACTTAATTAATATGTTAATTATCACATTTGAAACTATCATCGTAATGTAATATTGAATTGCTATGAATATGAAACATCAAAATAATTTGTTCATAATAAATTGTCTTTAAATCTACAAGAGTTTTCCTTTTCTTTTTAGTTATTTTTTCATAACAATGATTATGAATTTAGTAAGATATACATAATATTATATAATATGATTTATTAGACAAATGAAACTTTCATTATTATAGTATGTAAGACATAATTAGCATCAACCAATTTTTAAGAAAATAAATCTACAGTTGATAAATAATATCATAGTTTGAAAATCTTTGCTAGTATATTTTTATTTGATAGTAAAAGATGATAATTTTAACAAATATAAATCTCTTTGTCCAATAACGCATTAATAAAATTTAACTAAAATAAAAATATAATTCTCGACATAATCCAAAATTGTATGAATTACAATATGGATTTTTGTTTGAATGAATTAAGACAAGAACAAAGACTTTTTACCTTATTATGATCCAATTCCAAATAGCAACTCGTGCTGATAACGTGTTGTATAACAACGACCTAATAGCAACCAATATACAAAGTATGTAAAATAAGAAGGAAGACAATGAGAGAAAAGGGAGAAGTCTTTTATTAGAGATATCTCATACCAAGTACAAGGGCCACTATATATAGTGTTAATATAATTAGTACAAACATAAGTAATATGAGAGTTAGGAACCTGGATAGTCACCATAATAACATATTTATAACAATATATACATATATATGTATATATACTTATTTATAAAAATTAAAAAAAAAAAAATAAAGTTTATGAACTTTAATATATATATATATATATATATATGGGAAGTATTAAATACAAAGTGGGCATAACGTACGAAGTGATTATAAACCATTGATCTAAGAATCTAAGGGTTAAGATCAAAAGCGCGCCTAGTCAGATTGTTTTTAAGCGTGAAAAGAGTATGAAAGGGTAAAATGGGTATAGTCTACATTTGTTGACTTTTTTCAAGTTCTCCCATTTTTTTAAAACACATATAACTTTTTTATACGACATTATTTTTTTAAAAAATTACACCATAAAATCGAGCATTTTATTCTCTTTAATTTGAGTACACTTTTGCTATATATATATATATATATATATTTTAAAAAAAACGACTTTTTTTTTAAATGTTGATGTGCTGAGAGTGATTACGCGATTGCGTGATTAAGTGATTAATTTATGAAAATGTGTTGTTATACAACATGCGTGATAACGTGATTATACAAATGTTTTGATGTGCTGAGAGTGATTATGTGATTATACAAATGTTGATGCGTGATTATAGCGCGGGCGCATTTACCCCTCGCCTACTGAACACGTGTCGCATCCTGATGACTTCGTACACTTCATACGCTAAAACACTTTGTACGATAACCGGCCTATATATATATATATATATAAGTAAATATGTAGTTTTGATCATATTCAATCAACCATTTATAATTTATAACTTTATAAAAAAAACCACACATTTAATTTTATCTTATTTTAATCTAATCCCTAAAAGTCAAACACCATATTAAATATAATAAATATGTGGTCATAATTTGGTTTACACATTTAAATGTGGTTTACATTTGATCTTTTTCACATATATATATATAGGGGCATGTTCTTTTGAGAACCAACTATATGTTGAGAACCGAAAGAACCGCACAAAACGTGTACATATCGCTTTAGTGAAAAAAGTAAAATTCAAAAACAATGTTTTATTTATCTCTTCCCACTCTTAGTTTGAGTTTATCTCCTCTCTCCTGAATTTTTTTAAGAAAAGTATAAAAATATGCATATATGCATTCATTTGTGCATATAGTGTGAGTGCATATATGCATTTAAAAAAACGACTATAAATTCGAGGTCTTTTAAAACCAAACCTTAAACATATTGAAATGTACATGAATTCTAGTCAATTTATATTATAAATAGAGGAAGAGTTAATGCGGTTCTCACGGTTCTTAACATATTGTTGGTTCTCAAAAGAACATACCCCTATATATATATATATATATATATATATATATATATATATATATATATATATAGTATATATATATATATATAAGTATATATGTAGTTTTGATCATATTAAATCAATCATTTATAATTTATAACTTTATAAAAAAATAGAGTTTTCACATTATAAAATAATTATAATTTAAATAATGTTAAGTTTTTATAAATGTTATAAAAACAAGGGCAATGTTATAAATAAGCATAACTTGAAAATATGACCCCGCGCGTTGCGGCAGGATCGTACGGTGATATTAACGTGTTTAAATACATAATTAAAGCCCATACGATGCATCGGAGGTTAGGCGCGTTGCAGAGACGACAATAACGTGAGTAATCACATAAAAGAAACGTATGAGGTTGTCACGACTCGGTCATGAAGATCAAAAAATTAGATAAAATGCGGCACGAATAAAGCCTGAGATTGAAACAACATCTTTGTTAAAGAAAGTAGTAATCAAGTAAAAAAATAGAATTTTTTTTACAAACGAATATAAAAAGGTAAAAAAAAAAAGAAAAAAAAATTATGGGATAAATTTGAAAGTTTAGAAATTTTAGCGATCGAGTTAAAAGCGCCTATTAAAAATATATTACAGGTGTAAAGTTGAAATTTATAAATTTAAAAGATAGAGTTTAAAAATATGTCAATGGGTAAACCTGAAACTTAAAAAATAATTCGGGTTTAAAGTGTAAATTTTATAAAAATGAGAAAGTGTGGTGGAAAATTGGTAGGTGTCTTAATGTTTAAAGTGTAAATTTTATTTTATAAAAATGAGGGAGTGTGGTGGAAAGGTAGGTGGCCCTTCTTGATTGGGCGCCGACCTTTCCATTTGTGTTAGTTAGGAATGGCTTTTATCAAAAGAATCAGAGATTGAACCATCTAATTTCATTGAACCCGTCTAATTCCCTTGAAGTCTTGAATCCTCCCAATTCAATTGAACCCTTAATGTGAACCCCCACCCCCATCCCCATCCCCAATTTGGTCTTCTTCCCCTTGATGTTTGAACACTCCCCTAATTTTGACTTTCCTAAGTCAAACCCAACAACAAATTCGAGTAAATAATGTAAAATTGAAACTGTTAAGGCTGAGCGATCCTTCGGATACGTAATGCGACCAAAATCAAATGTACCTGACAAAGCAATTAAAGCAAAATCAAACGATTGAACACAAACCGTTCCATAACCGCCCCCTAATCAAACCCACAATCAAATCATACGTTTCGTGTGAAATTGGGATTTAATATCAACCCATGGCTATGCGCGACCTCCCTTTGATACTCACTGATCACTCAAATCCTCCCCAGAACACCTCTATTTCACGATTAACCTCCGAAGAACCCGGACCCTAACCACTAGTCGTTCTCTTCCATTTCGCAACCATTTCAGGTAAATGTTATACCTACGGACTCGTTTTCATTCAGGGAACGAAAGACCTATGCTTTCGTGGTCAATCGAGGGCCGGTCGGACTGCATTGGGGGCTAGGGTTTGCGGGTTGGGTGAATTGGGGAAGAAGGGGTCTAATGGATTGTTTGTTATAGGATTTAAGAACTAGTTACCTACATGGCTTTCAGCCCAGATCGGATCGTTTGTGCGCATCGGTCCCACATGAGGGAACCGGGTACGACCCCGGTTCGCACCAACATTTTTTTAAAACCCATTTTCAGCCTCCTTTTTGTTACTTTCATTATATAAATCAATGTTCTAATTTTTATAAAACTTATAAAAGTATTCAATAACTTTTATAAAAACAGGAAAATATAAAATGATGTTTTAGTCATTTTATATTATAAACATTGTGAATTCCTAAATAAACAAATGATTTATTTAAACAGACCTAATTATGTTGTTTATTTATAAAATAGTAACGATCATTAAACAAATTATAATTAAATTGTTTAAACATTATTAACTCACATTTTAAACTTATAAATAATTATTTTGACAAAGAATAATTAGTTAAAATATTTTAAACTTTATTGAAACACTTAAATAATTAAATAGTTAAATAATTATACGAATTCAAATTAGTTTCACTTAAAGCTTATATTTATATCCCTTTTATGAATCCTTTAAGTATAAGAAATTACTTAAATAGTTTAAATAATTATTTTATCTACATAGAACAATTATTTAAACATTTTTTATTCCATAAACTATTTATTAATTATTTTTAGAATAATTATCTAAATAAATTCAATCATATTATTATAATTAATTAGAAATTCTAATTAATTCTACTTTACCACTATTATTTCAATATTTATGATACATATATATATATATATATGCATTCCTAAAAACTTGTACAAATCCTATAACCAATCCCAAATTCCAAGAATCCACTGAAACTCAACTATGTTTAGAATTCTTTATTTTCATTTCCTTTAGACATACATTGATTCTAGAATACAAATTAACTGTGTAGGTTGATTGTGAGGAGTTCTCACGGGGCCTATCTATCATTTACAATTCATACAACCTACTAGTTTCATGACAGGTGAGTTTGCATAGCCCCTTTTTTCTTTTTATACTTTTGGGGTAAAACATGTCTACAATTACATTACATACACAATTCAATACCTATGTTCTTATGAAAATGTATTATGCTTTATGTTATAAACTGCTTGGTGACCATACGTGTGTTCATGTTAGTACAATCATTAGTACCTTTTATGATCATTTATACGGGAATCCGATACATTACTTAACACAAAACCTTGTCGGGTTTTGTGTATACATTTTGGAACTTCACGCAATCGGGGGGATTGTGCATACTTTTACATGGCTTGATTATATATTTTAGAACCTTGTATGTTTTCACATTTATGCTTTAGACACGCTTTAAACATATTGAATTGTAAACCTTCTTCAACTTTTGTTGGTGTCAAAACCTATGTTACTCAACAACTACTTGTAGTTGACATTTACTTACATGTTTCAGGTGCACTCGTTTGAGGACCATGCTTGATCATTTAGGGCTATGGACTTAGTATTAATAAATTTGAATTTTGATTATGTTATGTTACATTTGAACAATATGTTTCTATTTTCCTTGTAACGAATATTTAACATGATGAATAAACATTGAATGCATTTAATAGTTGATCATGTGCTTTTAAACAACCGCGTGTGCCCCAGCGTATAATCCGTCGTCGGTCGGGGTGTGAGAAATTGGTATCAGAGCCATGGTTATAGGGAATTAGGTTATTAGAAACCAATGACCTATTCTATAACCTTAGGATTCCCTTGTGTGATTATCCTACATATTATCTAATATATTACATTACATGTTATGTGCTATGTTACTTGATAACTTATATGTTTATAAAAACTACTACTCATGTGATACCTTATTTACTACACTATTTTGATTAGTCTGCATAATACCTATTTGATATCACTAAATGATATCCTAAGTCTTGCCACACACTTATTCACATCTAGGACTTTATACATTTTCATCTTTACACCTCATCACTTGTGGAAAATTTAAACACTCAGGCCTAATGCTTATTGAAATTTTAAAATTCCATCAAAGTTTTGGGTTCTAAAAATTAGTAGAGAACATGTGCAATCCGGAAAGATGAATGTATGTACTTTGGGTCTTCTGTCTAGGTGAAGACGTGAGTGAGCGGGCAAATCGGAAAGGAGGAGTGGCAATGAGGGAGACGTGGAGCGCGAGACACTTGTACTATTTAAACATTCACATCTATTCTTCTCTTTCACAAATTCAATCTTGTTTGGTTAAATTTAGTATAGAATATAGATTAATTGTACTCGTTTGATAAGCAATTAATCATAACCTCCTCTCTAAATGTAGTCCCATTTAGAAAAGGATTTTTAATGTGGTATGACACCCTCCCTCTAATAATTCAATTCAACTTTAACAATGTGCCTACCATCTAAAGAAAATATTCAAGACACGACTGTCTCAAGGTGATTACAATATGATATTATCACTAATGAAAGAAGTTACAAATACTTGCACATTTTAATACACCTCAAAGCTTTTATAAAAGATTTTAAATTTTATAAATAGGAACTAAAGTAAAAAAAAATTCAAAATTAAAAAATTATTAACAAAATGGTTTGATCCATTAAGGATATGGAAATACTTTTTGAAACAAATAAAGACCATCTTTTTGGACTACAAAAAACTTACTTAACGACATCGTTTGACTCCATACAACAACTAATGCAAGATCTATGTGATCTCTAGAGGGTGTCGATGCACCCACTGAAGTTCATCTCAACAGTGATAAATTTGTAATATTTTAATATAGGCACCTTTTCAAATATTTAGAATACCCCATGACCTCCGATGATCAGCATGAACCAAGAGAGATGGAAGAGTGAAGGAGAGCATTCATCCATGAAGGTTTAAATGACTTTTACAGAGTTGTTGAGATTCTCGAGGATGTCTAGGAAGTTGGTGAGGAAATAAGATATTTTCAAATGTATTTAACAAAACATTTCATATTAACCCCTTAGTTCAATTTAAATTTATAAATTAAACCTTTTAGTTTGATTTGATTTATAAACAACTCTAAAGTTAAACATTTTATTTTGGGTATAAATCATTATTAATTAAATTAAGTAGATAAATAATGTGTTTTTTAAATTAGTTAATAAATTTATAAATGTTTTTTTTATTATTTTACACAAGTGGTCATTGTTTTTATTTTGGTTTATTATAGTTTAAAAAAAACTATTTCATATTTAGGTGAGCCGCATAATTAGCAAAATCATATTTCTTGTCCGTACATGTTTGAGTTTGATCAAACATGTTGTCAAATTCATTATATTATTTAGTAAATAAGTATTTAGTTTTACAATATTGTTAAGTAATAAGTATAAGTTATCTTAAACCGACTAGTTTTGACCCGACTTATATTTTCCCTATCTATTTTGTGCCCCCACATACGAAAATTCCTGGATCTACCACCGGTAAAGAGTGACATGATACATGGGGTTGACAGAAATCAAGAGAAGTCTAATGTTGCATATGAGTCCATGGATGCACCTCAATATGTACTTTTCTGTCATATGTTGTATTTTTGGGTTTCTGATTTAACTAATTATGACATGATGACTCGGGGCGGATTTACATAGAGCCTCGAAATTTTAGTAGAAAGCTATGTAGAAAAACTTGAGTGAACCCTTTAAAAAATATATGGTGAACCCTTTAAAAAAGTTGAAAACTGGTCAAGGTCAAAAAAATTCAAGTCGCCGGAGAAGGTAACCGGATTTGCAGGTTCGCGGAGGTCAAAATTGATTTCAGGGAAGATGGGTTAACTTAAATGTTTTGAAAAGTAGATGGTGCTCTGGTCAAGAAAAACTAAAAAGGTCAAACTAAAAGATTAGACAAGCGGACCTGAAATGTTTTAAAAACTAAATTTAACAATGAAATATAAAAATTAAAATAGTAAAATAATGTTTTGAAGTTGAATGTTGCGTTGTTTGTACTTTATTTTCTTACTATTTAATATGTTTTTACTTTTTGTTATCTTAAAACACTTATTTTTGCGATCAATATTTTGTGAGTAAGTAATTTTTAATAAAGTAAAGTACACGGATAGTCCATGTGTTTATCAAAATTTTGGATTTGGTTCATAACTTTTCAAAAGTACATGGATGGCCCATGTGGTTTGCACTTTGTAACGCATTTAGTCCCCAACCAACAAATCTAAAGGTTTTAGAAGATCCAAATTAGAGACTAAATGCGTTACAAAGTGTAAACCGCATGGACCATACATGTACTTTTGGCAATGTTTGGGGACTAAATGCGTTACAAAGTGCAAACCCCATGGATCATCCATGTACTTTTGAAAAGGTAGGGACCAAATCCAAAATTTTGGTAAACCAGAGGACTATCCTTGTACTTTACTCTTTTTAATATGAGAGAACTTATATTTTAGTGTAGGAAATAAAATAGTAAAAAAATAGTTATGCATATAGTTTTATTTTTTATATTTATTTATCCCATCGCCGGTTCTTAAATCCGGTCCGACGACCGTAAAGCAACCTGATTGATGTCCGGTCCGGTTCTGAAAAAATTACTTACAAGTTCCAAGAGATATTATGGATTGTATATTTTTTTATTTTACAAAATTACAATTTCAATATTGTATTATATTTTACAAAATTACAATTTCTAAAAGATTTAGACCTCATATTTATAGTCCGTCAGACTGTTTTGGTTTAATTATTATAAAATGATTTCTCTTTTTTTAACCGGTCCATCTTACCCGCACAATCAAACCGAACCGGAATTTTTTATGTCCAGCCTATGAATTTGAAGCATTTAAAAACAGTGAACCCCTGAAAAAAATTTATGTATCCGCCACTGATGATGACATCCCTTAACTTGAGATGAATTATTATAGATGAAAGTACATTACCACATACAAAAATGAACAATAAAAATATATCATTAAAACTCCTATTCATACATTACCTAATAAATAAAAATGAATAAGTTAACAAACATAACATAAATGATCTTCTAAATACAACCATACTATCTATGCCACATAAGATCACATGATGGCACATGCACCTGTGTTCTCATCACTAAAAGCCGTGGTGTACCGGACCTCGGTTGAGTTGGCACGCGCCAAATGGTTCATAGACGGGTCTTGATCATATCTTACATATCCAGCTGACGCCTTCTTGTCATACACACCTTGCGCATAAGGGTGTGCCACCACGTCATATGGTACATAGGGCCACAACTCCACTTTCTTCCCGGTCCGGTGAGCCACACGAGACACAACCTTGTGTGGCTCGACGAACCCGATGACCGTGAGCTTGTGTTGCTTTGGCTCTATGATCACCGACGTCACACCCTTCATACCTTCAACTGATCTCCTTACTTTCCTCTCACATCCTTCACAATCGATCTTTACTTTAATCTCCACCGTCTATTTTATTTCAATAATAATTATAAACATAAAATTAGTTAAATAATTTCTCATTCAGGTGGAACCCACATGATCAGTAACAATAAGATTGTTGAAATTGAGGGCCCACTATATGTCTAAATATCTAAGAGTTGTTGGGAGCATTATATACAACTATTCATATCCTCATTTATGTCCTCAATAATACAATCACTTTAAAAAATAGTTAATATAATTGGAAACCAATTTATTTTTATTTTTTTGAAAAATTAACTCAACTAGTTTTATCCCCCCGCGCGTTGCGGCGGAGAATTTTGTGATTTGTCAGTATTTTGATGTTTTTGCAGATAGGGGTACTTAGCGATAATATATATTTTCAAAAGATCTTAATATGATGTTATTTACATCAGTAAAAGTAGTTAGCCCAACTGTTATATTACAAAAGACGGCTGTTGGGCCATCATGTCTTCTTCGGTTTGCTGATCTCGGGCTCTCGGTTGGTCTCAGCTGGGGTATCGTGCCCTTTTTGTTTCGTCGATCTCATCAACTACATGTAGTATGTTTTTTTATTAATGCAACTGTTGTTTATGCATAATGGAATTGTACTTTTTGTTTACCTGTTGTTAGGGGCGTTTTGGTGCTGAATTGCTTCCTATTGTTGTTGGTGGTGTAGGTGGTTTTGGTGCCGGTGGAGTCATTGTGGGTGTTCTAGCTAATGTTGCTACTTCCAAATCTGCCTCAACGACTCTGTTGATTGTGCATTTGAGGTTCAATGTACGTGTCTTTTTGGGCTTGGATGTAAAATTTCTTAATCTTTCCTTTGATGGCTTGAAGGGGTGGTGGTATTGTTGTGGTGTATGTGAAACCCTTTTCAATCTGCAGATCTGTTTACCAAGCAGAATTTGTACAGCCTCGTTAAACATGGTTGCAGTTACACTTCCTGTATCATCAGTGGTGTTGACAACCACACAAAACCTGTTTGTTTGAACATGTTAGGTCATATTTTTTGTTGTATAAAATCTAGTCTAATCTGTCATAAAATTTTGGCCGGAATATATGATATCTGAAACTTCATTTATGAAGAATGCGTTATAGAATAAAAAATAGAAAGTGTCTTTGATCAATACTAGCAAAAATGCAAAATATCTTTGATCAATACTTGAAGCAAAAATGCAAAGTATCTTTGATCAATACTTGCAGCAAAATGCAAAGCATGATCTAAAACATGCAATAAATGGATAATAATAATAATAATAATAACAATAGTATAGTAAGTAAACCATAATTTCTATTTGAAATATAAATTTTTTTTAAAGCACTTTTTAATGAGTTTTAATGTTGTAAAGAATTTCCAATATTCGATTATGACATAAATGATTGCAAATGAGGTAAATAACTTATCATAATATACTCTGAATATTTGATAGCCAACAAAATGTACCAATATAGTGCAAACCTATTAGGAAAACAAACAACGGTTTTGAACTCATGACATGTATGTTAGAGACATTTCAGTTAACCATTCGAAAAAAGAATTTATGTTTGCAGATGGCCCTGAACTTAAAATTCCAATCTGAGATTTTAATGACATTTATAAAGGAAATGAGTTACAGTGCCTTACAGGTGCCTTGAATTATCGTGTTTTTCATGAGACGGGCAGGCCCATTTCTCCCCGCTTTCATAGACTGTTTGTAGACAGTCTGGACACGCATTGTTATACCCGTTTTTGTCGGTTACAATCTCTGTCACAGATGCCACGCATGTGAGTGTTTTGCCCTGCAGTGACAGATGTGTTAGTTTCTAGAGGAATCCATGAGACAAATGTCCTCCATGAGGCAAGTCAAGTCCCTGAATTAAACAAAGTTTAAAAAAAAATACATACGTTGATGCAATCTAACATTGACAATTTGGATTGTTCAAAAAATGACATAACATACAACTCACCATTATGTGGTCATGCGGATTAAGAATACCCATATAAACCTCAAAATTAGCAAGTGAACCAGACAACGGCTGAACATTCACACTGCACTTATTTTCATCCAAGTTAAATGTTGCCAAGGCCCTCTATCGACAAAGTGTTTCCAGTTCATCAATGTGCTTATTTCCACCATAATATCTGCAAAAAAAAGTACAGCGAATCAATAAAAGTATTGGATAAACAAAATTAATGAACTATAATGATAATTTTCAGCAAATCAATAAATGTATTAGATAAGTAAAATTAATAAAATATGATGACAGTTTTCACCTTTTGCCAGGAAGTCCTTCAAAATATTTATTATTAAGGCATGAACCAACTACTTTCATAACAGCTTGGGATGTGAAATTCTCTTATGCAATAAGCTCTAAACTTCTAAACTGTGTTGCTTCTTATTGTATATATTATTTCACTAACTTTAGGATCAACATTACTTAATTCTTGATCTACAAAGCTACTTCCACTACCTATGGAAGTAAAAAAGAAAAACTAAAAGGTAACAATTTATTATGTTTTGTGAATGTGAATATCAATATCAACCATCAATTTTAAACAGATGTTCTCCATAAACATCACATCAATACAATTGAAAATGTAGAAAAATAATGTAGCAAACTTACACATTTCTTATGGGTAATAACATGATATTAAAAGGCGTATGCATTTATGAGAAATTACCTTCTTCAGGAACTGTGAGCGGAAAAGAAGGGGTGGATGGCCTTCCAGTAGCCAAGCTACCTTCAATTTTTAAAGATCTACATGCCTTAAATGATCCAAGATTCGCTTGGCGAAGAAACACACCGACACCAGGTCCTTTTGGGAGGAAATTAGACTCCCTAATCGATACATGTTGTTGAAGTGAAACCATGATAACTCCAGGTATGCATACTGCTTAACACACATTCATAACCAATCACAAACAACAAATGGAAACAAAATTAGAACCATTTGACACCATCTGCATAAAAACATCTGAAAACTAAAATACAGGTCGCTTAGAGAAGAGCTGCAATACATACCGAATAACAACAGTAGAGATTCTGATAAGTGTTAGTTTCATACAGGTAACTTGAAAAAAAAAAGGCATAACTCAAACATTGCTCATCAGGGTATCCAAACAGCTGTCAATCAATAAGTGTAAGTAGTTAATTGAAAGTGGAAAGGACTGTTTCTGCATATGTTTCTAAAGGACGCATAAATATCATAACAGGTAATTTTTTTAGCGCGACCACTGTTGGCTGTTCTGCAGCTGTCATTACGTCTCTGTCAAGGCGCGGGATGACTTCTTCACTTTTTCATCCTAAACTACACATGGATTCTATAATACCAATTTGAAACCAACCTGCAGGAACATATACAATTTAGAGTAGTGAATCTGGCTTTTTGTGATAATCTTCTATTAAATTCTTATTTTCATTTAATATTCACTTTTTCTGATGGCACTGAAATTACGACATTCTTTGGGATCCAATTTCAATCAAAACTATTATATCACTGACAGTTTTCAATGACACTTGACTATGTTAAAACAACTACTCTGAAGCTATGACATTTTTTTGGGATCCGGTTCAATAAGAGACGTAATCAGCCACAAAAGTTGACATCATAGGTTAGCATATAGAGTAAAGCAAAAGTTATGCCTTTTGATTAACAAATGACAATATTCTCTCTCGTATCCTTCACTCATCTCTGTCTATCTTCTACAAAATACCCCCAATTTCAACCTGTTTCAATTCCAAAATTATATAACCTTTAAAGGAGCCAAAAACAACAATAACACAATAAAAATCGATAGTCAAACGCCACAAATAAAGCAAAATCGAACCTGGAATTTCGAACGTGGGTCCGGGAACGGCAGAGGATGGCGTGATTTTAGGGTTTACACGACAAACTGAAGCGATTGCTGCTCCTCTCCGTTTGCAATTGAAACCCTAATTAGGAAAACAGAACAATCGAAACCATTAAAAGGCAGATCAGATTGGCGGTGGAAAAGGAAGATAATGGTCACATACCTGTTCGGAATCTTGACAGTTGCCGGTAGCGTGCTTCCCGCCAGTAATCGTCTCCAAAACGACACCACCGCCTCTGCGATGTCGTCTCTAAAATACCACAGTCGCCGTCGACCATGATCGCCTTCTCCTTCTCTCTTTCTCTGATCTGCTTCTTAATGGTTTCGATTGTTCTGTTTTCCAGAAAGAAAGAAGATAATGGTCACATATCTGTTCGGAATCTTGACGGTTGCCGGTAGCGTGCTTCCCGCCAGTAACCGTCTCCAAAACGACACCACCGCCTCTGCGATGTCGTCTCTAAACGGTGGACCATGATCGCCTTCTCCTCTCTTTCTGGATTTCTTTCTTTTTTGAACGGTGTGTCTCTCTCTCTCTGTATTTCTATCAGGCCTTGGAAGTAATAAAGCAGCCAAAAAGAAAAGGTTTGTACTCAACGCAAAATGAATTGTAATTCCCTGTTGTAACTATTCATTTCGATGGGTTTTAAATAAGTTGGTAATTTCAATTTTAATATATTAAAGTTGATAATTGCATTTGTGAAAACCTTTTTAGAAAGTTTGGTTTATTTTGTAAGCCCTTGAGTTTGAAATGTTTGCAATAGAGTCCCTGATCTTTGAACACTTTTTACAAACCATTAGGGTGGCTGGAGTGGATGGCGGGTACACCGTCGCAAGTGTAGAGGGTACATGTGGGCGGGTAGGGTGGTGGGTATATGAACCCGATGAAAGTTTGGAAATTGAAGGAGAAATAGCCGTTAAAAAAAATTTAAAAATTAAAAAAAGCACAATTCACCAACCGGGCGGCTCGTCCAACATGGACTCCCCAACAAACCGAAGCTTTGTGTAAGGCTCGGTGCCATATTTTCGAAGACCCGACATAAACGAAGATGCAACACCATCTAGACCAACACGGAAACCAAAGAAGTCATCTGAGTCGCCGTCAAACAAAGGAAGTTTGGGCGAACAAATTGCATGCTATGCGAATGTTTGTGAGGATATGATGAATAAATTCTTTGATTCAAGAAAGCAAAAAAGACGACGACATACGGGTTTTAGTGGAGGAGCAACGAGCGGCCCGAGATTTGAAACTATTTACGGATCCGCACGACCATCTAACCGGAACGATGTTGGAACTAATCCTAAAACGGAAACTTGAAATAGTCGTAAAGTATGATTGGTCATGTGATTTTTATTTTTTTAGGTGTTTTTTTAACTTGTTTTTATTTATTGTTATGTATTTTTCATTAATTAATTAATTTTTTATTTTTAAATTTGGTTATCAATTTGTTTTAATTTAAAAAAAAGAGTTAAGTGCTTTTTGCATTCTTGTGGTTTGCTAAAAATTGTCATTTGAATCCAAATGTTTCATAAAAATTGCTATTTGAATCCATTTGACTACCTCTAATTAACACCGTTAAATTTTTCCGTTAAACCTTCTCCACTTAAGGTTATTTCAGTCAAAACAATTAAAAAAATAAAGAACCAGCCCACATGAAGGGTTTTATGCGTTCAATCTCTCTAGCTAATCGCAAAAAAGGAATTCCTACCCTCAAAATCAATCTCTTTCGTCCCCATAATCAATAACAAACGTAATGGCCGCAATCGTAATTTCGTCCCCAAAAACAATCGCAAGTAATGTTTGAAGAACTCTGGTTTGTTTGTCGCCACCACAGTCGCTATCACCATTGCATTATCGAATGTAATCGACCCTAACTCAAGTATAATGCATCTTCATCGTCCGTAGGGCCACGAACAAACCAAAGTTCTTCAAACATTACTTGCGATTGTTTTTGGGGGTGAAATTACGATTGCGGCTACTACGTTTGTTGTTGACTATGGGGACGAAAGAGATTGATTTTGAGGGTGGGAATTCGTTTTTTGCGATTACCTAAAGAGATTGAACGCATAAAACCCCTCATGTGGTCTGATTCTTTATTTTTTAATTGTTTTAACTGAAATAACCTAAAGTGGGGAATGGTTTAACGGAAAATGTTAACGATATTAATTAGGTGTAGTCAAATAGATTCAAATGACAATTTTTATGAAACCTTTGGATTCAAATGGCAATATTTAAACTTTTGGATTCAAATTGCAATTTTTAACAAACCATAGGGATGAAAAAGACACTTAACTCTAAAAAAAATAGGAGGGTTGGAGGGTACCACTCCCACCATGGAGGGTACTTTAAGATGGTAGTTTAGCCAAGTGAGTGGCATCTTCTAATTGATCTAATTTGGTAGAGTACTTTGGGTTGGAGGGTACCACTCCCACCACCCTTAGAGACTGATTGAACTGTTCAAACTAAAGCAAGTTGATTGATTCAAAATCCAATTGTTCGGTTCATGGTTTGGTTTAGCATTTAACGGTTCGTTCCTGTTTGGAACTTGAAACCGTCCTTGTAAACAAAACCGACCCTTTAACCTTTATTATTTAAATATGTTTTTTTTTACAATATGGAGTTGTGTACATATATTATAATCATAAACAATCTCTATCATTATTAAGTTTTTAATACAAACTAATGACTTTGAAAAAAAAACGGTCTAAGTCGTAAAAATTGAACTATTTAACCACCAAACTCGTAAAACTAGTATGTTCGCCCCCATCCACCCAACTCACTTGGTTTGGTTTGTCATTCCTAAAATCTTAGTTAGTTGTTCGACCTAGAACTTTCGTCAAAACCGGTTCAACTCAATTGTAGACACCCCTAGATTGTGGTTATAATAATTTTGTTATGAAGAAAATGATTAATGAAGATTGATAAAGGGATTAGGTGCAATTAGGGATGGTAATTCGTGTTGGGTTTGGATTTACGCGATGGCATCACGTAGTGGCTAGCTTTCTGTATTTTCATAGAATTTTAAAAATTGTTTTAAGTTGACATGTAAGTTCTTAAATTGTATGATAAATTCAAATAAAAATATCTTATAAGAAATTCTTAATGTGTTTGGTATTTAATCTCTTGTATTCGCTTGACACTTCTCGAGGTATGTGTGCTAGTAATTCTGTGATGGGTTATGGTAAGAAACCCCTAGTAAGTTATAACGAAGTTTAAGTTTGTCATGTTATTTGTAATATTATTGACAAACTACTTATATCACTGCTACGAAGAATCAATATTTTACATATTTTTCAAAGAAAAAACTTTGTAGTTTGTTAAACTACGATATTGATGTAGGATCATTATCTTGCATAAATCAGGTTTTTTAAAGAAAAAACTTTGTACTGATTGCAGTTCGTACATGTGGATTTACCGTTACAAAATAACTGAACTAGTTGACTATTTATAGACAAATACAATTGACCTATACATTAGTTTCTAGAATGTTTTAGAATGTCAGGCGAGCATAACAACTTAACTAACTTCTCTTTGTAGTTGGTTGATCTCCGGAGTAGGTCTTCATAAAAGAAACACAAAGTGGTCCGGATGAGTTAAGTTCTAGTCTGGATGAACATTTTGTTCGTCCGGTGTAGAAGACTCATCCAAAGTACTTTACCTTCTACTCTTGATCGGTTGTTCTTCTTTAATCTGAAGTAAATGTAGACTGTCAGGATTTGATCTTCATCTGGGGTGTCTCTTCATCCATAGTGAAGTCTTCATCCGGAACAGTACTCGCACTTGATAATCTTCACACATTTATTCAGAGTACTATCCTCTGGAGTAACTTATTCATCCGGAGTAAACCTTACTCCTCCGGACTTGGTGATATTTTGATAACACCAGCCTTATACTTGACTTTACAATCTCCCTAGGTTAAGACTAACAAAAACTCACTCATCTTCTTCTAACATCAGCAAACTCTCTAATGCATTTGTAGGCAAAGTCAAATTCTGCTTGATCTTAAGGATAATCTAGAATCTTCATTCATTCAAGAGGCAAGAGAACTTCAATACTTAACCATTGATATAAGCAGAGTCATATAATCCGTTTGGTTTCTGATCACCTCTCTATACTACCAATCTGCATTCTCTAAATGATAATACATCCTTGCAAATGGTTGCAAAGATCCACTGTTTCTTGTTTCTTTCAAAAGTTTCATTGTGCTATGGTAGAATGGCAAATATGCCTTAAATAATACAAATAAAAATATACTTTGTGACTGACAAATAAATTTTATATTGAATACACAACCTAATATAAATAAAATTTATAGAAAATATAAAAATAAACTGAATATAACGTTGCATTAGTAAAACTATTATGGACCAACGTCCATGAATAGTCAGGCACACAAGGTGCTCAATTTTTTTTCTTTTTCATCATATAATATAAATAATTTACGTTTTTAACCCGTTTAATTATGTATTAATTTCGTTTTCTATAATAACTTTTGTTTGTTATCTTTTTTTTTTATAAACGGGAGGCGGCGTTTTTTTGTCAATGTTGTGATATAATTTTTTTTAAACGGAGTTTTATTCAAAATTAAGTATTTTTTGGTATAGTAGCCCATAACGAGTGTCGTTGCCGTTATGGTACCATAATGACCCGAACCTATTATTAGTGAATATTATTGCCTGTATTAGTGTTATCGGTGTCGGTATTCACTTTTATGTTCTTCGACGGCTCGAACCAACGGCCAAACTCTTGCCGCTGGGTGTTAGTGAAAAACAACCACACTCCCGCAACAAGGCACGGGTGTTCGTTTATACAACGTTAGTCAACTCTTTTTTTCGTTTTACGTAGATACATCACGTCACGAAGCGCGAGGACGAGAATTAACTAGTTGAATTTATACATAAAGTAAATATTACACATTATTATAAAAAAATTATAAAATAAAAATAAAAGTATTGTTATGTGATAGACTGACAGCAACACCCTTTCAGGATATCCAAGCGTCATCTGATCCCATTTTACCCATAAACTTCCATCCTTTCCTAGGGTTAGGGTTTTCTCCGGCCTTCCGATTCCGACCGATCAAGCCACCATGTCGTCGTCATCGAAGGTCATCGTTCTGAAAAGCTCCGACGGAGAAACCTTCGAGGTTGAAGAGGCGGTGGCGCTGGAGTCGCAAACGATTAAGCATATGATCGAAGATGACTGTGCCGACACCGTTATTCCTCTCCCCAATGTCACAAGCAAGATCCTCTCGAAGGTTATAGAGTACTGCAAGAAGCACGTCGAGACGCCGAAGACCGAGGAGAAGGCAACTGAAGACGATCTGAAATCGTTTGATGCTGAGTTTATTAAAGTGGATCAGGGCACTCTCTTTGACCTAATTCTGGTATTCTTATCGTTTAATTTTGTTCTGACTGATTATAAAAATTTGGTAACTTGATGTTTAAATAGAAAGGAATGACAGAATCAACTCTAAACAATGTAAAATTTTATATTTTGTAAAGGCACATTGGGTTTTAATAATCCTAATTATAACTTACTGAACCGATACTAATCGATACCGGCAATTTAATTGGTAAGTGAAAGTTAGGATTGCGACCGGTATGGATTATTAAAATTCAGTTTGTCTTTTATAAAACACGAGCTATAGATTCAATATAGATGAGTGTATAAACCCTTGGGATACTTGATATATGCAAACAATAAATATACATCATAAAATGATTACAACAACTACAGTTAAATGAAACTAACATTTATCAATGATTATTTTTATTGATTCTAGACATTGTGAGTCTTTTATCTTAGCTATGTGAGTGAAAGTAAGTACCACGCCAGTGGTGTTTCACGATTGACATGATTTTTAGTTTAATGAAAGTAGATACGCCACTAAGGATTCATTTATCTCAGCTGTAGGCTTAATTGTTTTATGACATGTATACATAGTTGTCAAGGCGCAAAAACTGCGAGGGCTTTTGATACAAACCCAACCCAGATCACTAGTGAGTCGGAGCTGACCCAATTGATGGAGCCGCCAAATGGGTTTGACCCAGCCCTCCCACAAGCCTTCTAATGCTCAGCCATGTTCTACTTAGTTGGGGGGGGGGGTGTTATTAACTGATTTAGTAACTGCTTTGGTTTACTTTAAAATCTCTATTCCTGCTTTATTTTACTTGTCATGTTTAATTTGGATTTTCTAAGTCTATTGTAACTGGAGAATCGACATCTCGAATTGGCTAACCATGTACCTTGAATTCATTAATTTAAATCTTTCAATTCCAGTTCCTATCACCTTTTTAAGCGAGGCACATAATGTAAAAAATACCATATTTAGGGGTTTTAGACAAGTTTTAAGCTTGTTTAGGGCTAGTTTAGGCTTTATTTAAGGTTGATTCCAGCCTTGATAAGGGGTTTTAGACAAGTTCAAAGATTTTTTTGGCCGGAAAACACGCCCGATAGCCTGAAACTGCATCTATCCAGGCGAGGCGCATTCCCTGTGCTGCGGCTCACACCCTTTTGACAACATAGCATGTATATAGAGGTGTAATACAATTGGGAAAATAGCTGCTTTCATGATTTTTTCATGAAACTATTGATCCCCGTTCTGTTTTGTCAGGGACGTATACTTTGTGCATCATGATGCTGTGGCATCTTGTATTTTACTTTTGGTTGCCCTTTTCTTTTGCATCCATGGCTTTATAATCATGTTTTAATCTCATTTGTCAACTTGTTAATTTTAGATTCATAGCGTCTTAACATCATCTCGTTTTGCTTTCTTTGTGTTGCCTTTCTCGGTTAATGATTGATTTGGGTGATAATTCTCTGGTTCAGGCTGCTAATTATCTGAACATCAAGAGCTTACTGGATCTAACATGCCAAACAGTGGCAGACATGATAAAGGGAAAGACCCCTGAAGAGATTCGCAAGACGTTCAATATCAAGAATGATTTCACACCAGAGGAAGAAGAGGAGGTTCGCAGGGAGAACGCTTGGGCGTTCGAGTAAAATCAAGTATGTTAAACTAAATTTATTTTCTAATTCAAGTAGTAGTAGTATATAATGCGGGTTCTTTTATGATTTTCGTAGGAAACTTCAAACATCCTTAATGTGGTCTCTGTTTGAATTCTACTGCTTTTATTCCGTCGGTCTTAATTTTCTTTTAACCACTTGTTTCGACGTTATAAAGATCGTATTAAACCACACCCAAAAATATGTTGGGTTCATGGTCCTGTAGGTCTGATCAAATTCTATTTGAATGAATTGTTTGAATTTTGGGTTCATTATTTTGGTTGGTTATGATTCCAGATGAGCATGTTGGTTACAATGTAATGCTCAGAATGATACATTTGGTTATGATTAGCAAAATGGGTGGGTCAGGTTGGGTAACGAATCATATTGGTTCCGGTAAAACGGGTCGATTTAAAAAAAAGGTTCAATTTGGTTCGGCCAAGAACGAGTTCGGCCAAAATAGGTTCGGGGAGGTTCGAGTCAGAATAGACGTATTAAAAAGGTATGTAATGATCAAAGTTATCAAAATATAACCAGAAATTATTATAAAATCTATCAATTTATGAAATTTGTATTTTAGGATCTAATATAAAAAAATTTCCTTATGATTGTGCACTAATAACCAGAGTGCTAGATCAGAAAAGAAATATATGCATCTAAAGTTTAAAAATAAACCCCAAGAACAAAAACTGGGCAACTCAATCATGGTCATCAAATCCAAGTAGTTTACTATATAGCTTAGAGGTGCAACTTGCTTTGCAGTGGACCTGGTTCCAACGCATTTGAATCCTGTAGTTTCTACCCGCTTCCTATTATTTAGTTTTACACTAGACCAGAACCGGTCAAAACCCGGCCAAAAACTGTTCAAAAGTTTTACACTAGATCCGAACCGGGCCAAAAACCGTTCAAACTAGAAAAAACCTAGTCAACAACCCAACCCGGAACCGGAACAGGTTCCATTGGGTACCGGTCAAAGCCAACCTGGTTCTGGTTCCAAAAAACCTGGTTTGTGCACCTCTTCAATGACAATATATTGATATATGTTTTAACTAGGTTAGAAACTCGTGTATTGCACGGGTTGAATAAATAAAATATTAAATAAAAAAGACTTAGATTATGAAATTTAATAGTTTAGCAAACCATTAATAAAAGATGTTTAAATGTAAACCCAAATTGCCAAACAACAATTTCAATTTAGTTATAGTAGTTGAACCACCGTTACCAAACAAAGTGATATGGATGTAACACCTAAGGTATAGTTTCAATATTAACATTCTCTCATACATATAAACTAGTACATGCATGATCCTATATCCGTTACTTATTATCCATCAGATTCGCGGTACTAAGTATACCCGTTTACTAACTTATGTGGTTTACACGTTGCAATTCCCATCGCCTAAAACCCCATCCTAAACTCATTTCAAAAACGGACTTGACTTCAAATATCTTATACCCAACCATACTTCTATCAGTTAGTTTCTAACAACTTTAATATACTAGTTATTATGTTTTGTAAAATTAAATATATTTGGTTTTGATTTGGGTAAACAAGTCCGGACAATCGACCAGGCACGGGTCCTAAACATGCAAGTTTTTTTTAGAACCCTCATTACTCACCCCAAATGTTTCAAGTTTACCCATTGAGTTCATGTTGTTTAGCCATCCTTAAGCTTTTACGTTTAGTAATACTAGCTAAATACACGATGAAGCTTTTTATATGCTAAAGGTAAAGAGCATGTTCGGTTTAGATGGCTGGTTCCAAGTTTCAAACTGTATAAATCTCAACATGTCAAAACCAACATAACCATAATTAGGGGTGTTTAAACGAATCGAATCGAATTATTCGAATTTGGAGTTTTTTTTCTGGATTCGAATTCGATTCGAATAATAAATCACTCAAACCGATTCGAATGAGCTTATTCGAATCAAATCGAATTCGAATCTATTCGAATAAACCGACTTACTATTTTACTTTATTTAAAAAAAATTAAAAAGTTACAAATACTCAGTCCGGTATATCCAAATTATGCATAAAATTTTTATGGATTTGAATTTAAAGCTCATACCAAACTTTAAAAAAAACCCAAATCAACCAAAATAAAAGGATATTATATATTTAAAAAATAAAAAATTATATAATATATAAATTCGGTTTATTCGAATCGAATTAGGGACTTTAGGATTCGAATTCGAATTCGACTTCGACTTATTTATTCGATTCGAATAAATAAGCCAAAATTCGAAATCAAAATTTTTATTCGAATTCGGTTCAAATCGAATGGGATTCGAATAATGAACACCCCTAACCATAATCCATAATGTAATAAAGCAATGTCTTTAATTGATACCAAAATACCCTCCATGCTATAATTGCATTACACTCATAACATCAAGAATTTACAATCTTGTAACGAAAGCACACACAACGAGCATTCGACTATTCTTACGCATGAAAAGTATGTAAGCTTGCAATTACTTTTTAATCAATCAGGCAAGGCAGTTCCTCTCTCAAGATTGTTCTTAATCTCGAGTGTGTATCTGCCAAAAGCGCGTTCAATCTTCTTATTGAAATGCTCGTTACGGTCATTAATGGAGTCGATGTCCTTCTCTTCATGAAACTTCCTTCTCCTACTAAATGCACTCCTCTTCTCATCTTTGTCCTTGAGCTCTTTCACCATCCTCTCAATCTTATCGTCTGAAACTTTAGGTGCCTGTTGTAAAAACATGAATCTTGTGAAATTTTTTCTTCTCACCCAGTAGTAACCAAGCTTCTCATATGTTCTACTAAAGTCACTCAACTTTCATTAGGTGTTCTAATCTTGTGAATTTTTTTATGCATTATTTTTCTTTTAAATTAAGTGACTTAAATGAAACACATGAATCTTGGTTACTATTTAGTGATTTTTTTTTCTATTCGACTTAAATTGAACAATTATTAAACTGACTATTATTTAGGGATTTTTTTGTTCACTATTACCTCCTCATTCAAGTTAAATTTCAAAAAAACAATCACTAAATAGTAACCAAGATTGATATATGTTCCATTTAGATCATTTAATTTAAAACATTTCACAAGATTAGAACACCTGATGAAAGTTGAGTGATTGTAGAGAGACAAAAGAATTAAGTGACTTTACTGAAAACAGGTAAGAAACTTGGGTTACTCGTGTTAAGTTTTCCCTCAAAAGGTCAAAATAATACCCGAAACACGGTAAATATGAATTCTTGAATTTACCTTTCCATATTGCAAACTTGAAGCTTCTCTGTAGAATTCTGGATCTGCTTCCTTCATTTTATTGTATTCTTCAAGGTCAACATCAATCTTCTTTGTCCTTTTCTTGTGTGCATCATATAAGGTTTTCTGATTAAATACTGTTCAAAATAAACAGCCCAACATTAGATTTTGGTAGATATTCAAAAATCTATTTTTTTGGGACCGTTCAGCGAAAACTAACAAGGCCCCACCAATACCCCGCTAACTAGTGGGACCAGGTAAAACACAACTTACACTGCGCAGGTAAACTTCAAGGGGTTATAGAAAGAAACCACTGGAAGCTGGATACGAACCCAAGACCTCGGCCAAATAGAAATCGAGCGTGCACCACTGTGCCCACCCCTTGAAGGTTCCAAAAAAAAAAGAATATAAATTTGATATTTATAAAAAGATGAATTAAAAAATCGTGACCAAGATTATTATAAACCAAAATTATTGATTAAAAACATTTAACACATAATTGAAACAAAAATCATACTAGACATAGTTTCATAGTAGAACAAATCAATATAAGTATATAAAAAGCAAGAAGGTTATAATAAAAATAAACTTGTCCTTTTCAATTACAAAATTCAAACAAGTATATGAACTAAGTTTAAGTGGTCAAAAGTCATTAACTATTAATTGTTGATAGCAGATAAATGGATATGAAATTACATACCATCCCAACCGGCTGGAGCAGGTTCCTTTTCCCATTTTTTGTACTTCGCTTCTGCCATCTGCTGCGTATCTAACATATACGCTTCTTTCATATCCAACCCGTTTGCTACTAAAAGTTTCCCAATCTTTTTCTTCCTCTCATCCATCCACTTCTGTTTAGAAATTCCTCTCGACTCTTCTGGACCTTCCATTCTTTTCTTTTCTGCCACCATGTCACTTTGATTGGCTTTCCTTGCCTCATTCTACATACATCATGTATGATATATTCAACACAAAAAGATGGCATAAATATTACTACAAATTCATTAAAAAAAAGGTACTTAGTTAGTTAATTACCATCTTCAGCCTTAACTCAAATAATTTCTTTTGTTTCCCTGTAAGCTTAGTGGGGTCCACTTGTGGTTGATCCTCATGGGTGTTGTTGTCATCGCCACTTGGATGATCATCAGGTTCACTTTTTTCATTCTCATGAAGCTCAGTTTGAACAGATGTTGGAACTGAAGTAGGCTGAGAATTTCTCATTTCAGCTTTCAAGCCAGCTAAGATAATAGCAATTAGTAAAACTTTTGATCAATCCACTCCAAATCCCTAAATTTTTTCATCTTAATAAGAAAACCAACAAGAGTTTTAAAAAAGCAACATGCATTATCCACTCAGATGTGAATTGTAATTTAAGAACTTGTCTAACTTCCCATGTATCCTTGACTGTTTAATATATTTCCACGATTAAACTACTTAGTAACCCGTGGATAACAACTAAGTAGAGATATATAGAGCACTAACAAGAAGTTAAAATTAATATCATTAATAATTTAGAAAATAAAAAACAGAAAAAGAGGCTTAGTTTGACATGTAAGCAATGCAAAGGCACACTAACAAGAAGTTAAAATTAATATCATTAGTAATTTGTTTCTTTGTCACAAACAAGTAAACAACTACATAAAATTTTAGAAATGCAATAAACAGAAGCAAAATCTCGACATGTTTCATCAAAATAAAGCGAAACTTCCCTTTAAGACTATCCAATCAGATTCGAAAAGCAGCACAACTTAGTCCCACGGATGAGCACAGATCCCTATAAGTTTGGAATCATAGTAGTCAAAGGCTCAAGGCGCTTAAAAAACAGACCATTTTAGGATGTTTGGGCTAGTTTAGACACATTCCAGGCCATTTTTAGATGTTTCAGACCAGTTTTGGCCGGAATCCTCGCCTGAGCACCGTGATGGACCCAGGGCGGTATGACTGTGCCTCGCAACTACTATGTTTGAAATAGCAATTGAAACGGGCGCATCACTTATAATTTTGTGAAACGGTGGATACAAACATATTTGACAGTAATCAAACTGTTGACTAAATAGAAATAAAGATTTCATAAAAGAATGTTTCCATCCAATTCATAAACCAAAATATTTTCGGATTCAACAAAAACATTACTTGATTCATTTTATTGTTTAAAATTTGAAAGAAAAAAAAATGCTAGGGCATCTTCAAAAGGAGCAAGCATTTAGTAAAGTTAACTAGAACACAAAACAATCAAGATACAAAGAATGCCAATAGTAAGAAACTGATTATATGCTTAATTGTTCATATTAAAGCTAAACTACTACATGAAACAAAATGAGGAGATTTAAGCTAACCTGGTTCATTTTTAGCAGCCAATTTCTTGGCCTCAGCAATAACTTTGAAGCAATATTCACTACATTCATGGTAAGGATTTGATGAATTTCTGCAATCTGGATGTACTCCAGTCATCTTTTTGGCTGCAGATGGTGGAAATAATCACAAATCGTACATATGAATACAAATTTAACTAATCAAATTCAATAAAAAAAAACCCCTAAAATACTAGTTTCGTAGCTTGACCTAATCACAAGTTGTTAGAACACAATCCAAAATCAATGCAGAGTTGGATTCCATATAGGTTTTGGTATGGTGTAAATGTATACACGAATTTAGAAGAAAATACCTTGGAATATTGATCGGATGAAGATGAGTGACGGAAACCCTAGATTGGGTGTTTAACACGGTCTGTGTTTATTAGGCTTCCGAATAACAGTTGCATGTTTGAGAATTCCCGCGCGATGCGGCGGGGAACAACAGTTAGGTCGGTGATTTTATGGGTGTGAACATAGCAGTTCGATCAGTTTTGAGCCATAATCATAACCAAAATTTTCAGTTAAGATATTTAAAATACCTATCAGTTTCTATTATTTCGGTTTTGGTTAATCGGTTATGAACATTTGGTCGGTTCGGTTTTCGATTAATAACCAAATTTTTAACTTGAGCTGGAAATATTGACTTGAGTTGAAGTACTAAAGAAAAAGAACCCACTATTATCGGTTATGAACATTGGGTCGGTTAATGTCAGTTAAAGCTCGGGCCGGGTTGGTCTAAACCAGGGTTGTGTCGTATCAGTGTTTACCAGTGTTCCAATATATATATAGAGGGTGTTCGCGCGATGTGATGGGAAACACAGACACTGGTAATCATGTAACGTTTTTTTAATAAAAAAAATGTTGCAATATCATACTCAAATTAAAGAAAATAAAATGCTCGCTTTATTGGTGTAATTAAAAAAAATACGTATAAAAAAGTTATGGCCGTTTAAAATTATGAGGGGAGATGGTAGTTACTGTATGAATAACTTTCATTTTCAGTTTTTTTAAGCATTAGAAGGTTATACTATGTGAAGGTGTTGTCACACCCAGCCAAGACGGAAACACAAGAGGGCGACAAAATTGAATCATTACACATGATTAAAAGAAATTTCTATTAATTGAATAATTGATTACAAAAAATCAAATAAGACAAGCCGAACAAATAAATCTTTTTTTTTTGTTAATTCTAGCGTCCACTAAAGCATGAGTCATTGAAATCCTAGCGTGATCGAAGCATCAACTTAGTTTCTATTACCTGAAAAAATGCTAAAATAGGTCAACTAAAAAGTTGATGAGAACATAGGTTTAAGTAGATACATAGTAATAGATAACAAGGATTTACAAATCATAAACAAGTTTCAATAACAAGTAAACCAACTTTTATACATCGATTCAACCAAACCTAATGACAAGATTGGGTTCCCATAGTATTGATATAGCATGAATAACAAGTTTTGCAGTTTCTGTATATCTAGTTTCAAGTTGATATCGTATCTCGTCAACTCAAGAACTAGATCGGCTTGTCAGGCTCATAGATCTATGACTTACTCCCGTTGGCTTATCACAAGTTAATGGTTGTAAAGTGTGTATAAAACCGTTTAAGTTTACAAGTATAGAAAGTTGTTATTAAAATTGCAAAAGTAGTATTTGAGTTTGATATAGTTTAAACAACATTTGATATACGAGCATGTTTTCCACCCCAAAGATAAAAAGTAAAAGGTCTATATATCTCACCTTGCAATAGGTAGATATAATTTTATCCTGGTAGTAACTTGGTTACAAGAATGCCTTAAGGATTAAACCCTAAGTAAGTTATAGTGCAAGTTAGTTTAGAATTTAAGTTTAGAATAGACAAAGGTTGATATTGTAAATAGAGGAAGTGGTTGTCGCATACTAGAGTGGTTATCGTCCCAGAGTAGTACCTCCAACAAAAGCGTTCCCAGGAAAGAGTTAGTTGGATCAATACCCTGTCTTTTCTAGCCAGAACTTTCTGTTTGTCAAATAACTACATACCGGTTGGATGGTTACTCTATTGGTATACTAGACCAAGTTTAGGGTTTATTTGGTAAGTTTAGAAAGTATAGGGGCTAAAGTGTAATATGATTTTAGTTGGGATTCAAATGAATAACTTAAATATTAAAGGGTTATAATTGAAAAAGTAAAGAGTTTGAATACAAACATGATTCAAGAATGGATAGAGAGTAAAAATGAATCAAAGCTTAGATTTTTATATAAAAAGTTTGAATGCGATTAAAAGACTTATGAGTATAATAAAATTCTGCATTTTTATAATTTATAACATGTTAAAAAAATCACTTATTTTATAATAAAATTCGTAGCTTTTATAAAAATTATGAATATCATGAAAGTTTGCAAAAAGAGAGGTTTTTGAAGGCTTTTGACAGCTTTGCGCACCGATCTTGCACGGGTTGTTTGAGGGACTTAAACTATGAACCAGAAGACGTGTGAGTAGGCTTTTCGACCCGGACACCTTAAACTTGATTTTCAAAAAAGAAACACTTGAAAAAGTACTGTTTTAAGGGAGTTATGGCCCCGAGAAGATAGGGTGGCGAATCTGTCAAAAATTCAGCATTATAGTTTTTATGTTTTAGAGAAAAGTTGTTATTTTTATTGATTAAATCAAGCTTTGATAGCCTTGATCTATGATTATAACATGTAAGTGTTAGGGAATCATAGATCTAAAGTTGTTTTGGTAAAAACATTAAATGAATTAAAGATAAAAATTTATGAACATGATGACTAGAACTAACTTGCGAATAAGGAACGATTTTGGATCTTCAAAGAGGGGGTAAGGGGAACGACTTTGGGCAGCCTTGGGGCTCTAGATTTCGCAAGAATGGCCGTTTATTTTTAAGAATTTAATAACATTAATGACTAGATAATTACAAGTCCATAATGATTACAAGTGTTAGTTTTATGTTGAATTATATAAAAGGTTTAATAGGTTTAGGATAATTATTGTTTAAGTTAAAGAATATATATATAGGGGCATGTTCTTTTGAGAACCAACCATATGTTGAGAACCGAAAGAACCGCACAAAACGTGTACATATCGCTTTAGTGAAAAAAAAGTAAAATTCAACAACAATGTTTTATTTATCTCTTACCACTCTTAGTTTGAGTTTATCTCCTCTCTCCTGAATTTTTTTAAGAAAAATATAAAAATATGCAAATATGCATTCATTTGTGCATATAGTGTGAGTGCATATATGCATTTAAAAAAACGACCATAAATTCGAGGTCTTTTAAAACCAAACCTTAAACATATTGAAATGTATATGAATTCTAGTCAATTTATATTATAAATATAGGAAGAGTTAATGCGGTTCTCATGGTTTTTAACATATTGTTGGTTCTCAAAAGAACATACCCCTATATATATATATATATATATATTTAGATAGGGGAAGGATCAAGAGAAAACCACAAAGTTAGGCAAAAACCAAGAAAGCCACTAAAACAATATGTAATACTATGGGTTACGTATACGTAACCGCAATTTTTTTGTTTTCTGTTTACGTATACGTAAGCCAATATTTAAATGATTTTTTGGTAAAAATGTATAATATTACATTGATACTCTTATAAATAAATAAAAATAAAAAATAATACAAAAAAATATATTATTATATGATTGGTTAAAATTGGTTTTTTAGTGGTTTTCGCTTAACTTTGTGGTTTTCTCTCGAACCCTCCCATATATATATATATATATATATATATATATATATATATATATATATATATATAGGGTTAGGTTATAGTAAAAAAAAAATTAAAAATAAGAAGGGTAAGAAGAATTCTGAGCTTGACATGTGTCATTTTATTGTTTTTAAAGGGAGGGCATAATGGTCAATGTGTAATACAAGGTCTGATATTACACAATGACCAGACCTGATATTACACAACGAACTGATATTACACAATGAGCATATTACACAATGACTTGACATATTTGAGCGAATTACACAATAATGAGCGAATTACACAATGAGTTGTAAACGCAAAACAAAATGATGAATACATATAACACAATGATGAAAAATATTTGACACAATGACCTGACTAATTATACAATGAACTTGTATTACACAATGACCTGACTAATTACACAACGACTAGATATTACACAATGACCAGACGTGGTATAACACAATGAATTTGTATTACACAATGAACTTGTATTACCCAATGAACTTGTATTACACAATGACCTGACTGATTACACAATGACCTGACTAATTACACAATGAACTTGTATTACACAATGAACTTGTATTACACAATGACCTGACTAATTACACAATGACTAGATATTACACAATGACCGGACGTGATTTTACACAATGAATTTGTATTACACAATGAACTTGTATTACCCAATGAACTTGTATTACACAGTGACCTGACTAATTACACAATGAACTTATATTACACAATGACTAGATATTACACAATGACCAGACGTTGTATTACATAATGAACTTGTATTACACAATGAACTTGTATTACACAATGACCTGACTAATTACACAATGACCTGAATAATTACACAATGACCTGACTAATTACACAATAAACTTGTATTACACAATGACCTGACTAATTACACAATGACCAGACGTGGTATTACACAATGAACTTGTATTACACAATGAACTTGTATTACACAATAACCTGACTAATTACACAATGAAAATGTATTACACAATGACCCGACTAATTAGACAATGAACTTGTATTACACAATGACCTGACTAATTACACAATTAGCTAGAAAACGTAAAAGACAATGATAAATACATATAACACAATGAACTTGTAGTACACAATGAAGTTGTATTACATAATGACCTGACTAATTACACAATGAGCTGGAAAGCGTAATTTTTTTTCGTTTTTGTTTATAACGACACTATACTCGTTTTAAAGATAAAAAACGCTTGTTTTTATGGTGTAATTTTTTTGAAAAAATAATGCCGTATGTAAAAGTTATAAACGTTTAAAAATGAGGGGGAACTTGATAAAAAAGTTAACAAAAATGCTCAAGACTAAAATACCATTTCAACAACTTTTTCTCTTGTGATTTAATCTCAACCATTAAATTTTTCTCTTGTAAAAATAAACCTCACAACAAGTTTAAAATCCCTGTCACAAATCGATTGCATAAATTGAAAAGAAATACAATTTAAAATTAAAGTGTAGGTGATTGATAGCTAACTTGGATCAATGGTGTACAATTAGGGCGGGAAGATACTTTAGGGTCAATTAGGCTCACTAATGGTGAGTTATGGTCTTTAATGCCCATTTTTATTACAGTACAACAAAAGTCGGTCGCAAAACACTCGCAGAAATTGCGACCACATGCCCGGTCGCTAAAATCAGTCGCCATTTCGGTCGCAATAGACCATTACACACGGAGGTATATGCAACGGATGTTTCGGTCGCAAAATGGGTATTTGCGACCATTTTGCGACCGAAACGACGGTCGCAATTGCCCAGTTTTCTAGTAGTGGAAGACAGGATTTGGGATTTGATTAAGTTTAACTTACTTGCCTAGTGAAATCACACCACTTAATGAACGCACCATGCTTTCCCGTTTCCATATTCTCAGCAAACTCCTACATGAACGCTCCATGATTTTGATCCATAGAGGTTCGTAACCGAGCTGTAACATTACCCTGAATGTGTTTTCCAACCCTATTTCATTTCAGAGAGTTATCAAATGTGAAACACACCACTTTTTAAAAGAACAAAACTTTAACGCGCGTAAGTCTTAACCCAGGAAATTTTTTTTTTTTACCTCTCGCGTAGCGCGAGGAAACAGGCTTCCTCCCTCGCGATACGCGAGGGAGTCAAAATTCCAGAAAGTTTCATTTTCAGCAGTTTTCACACTTAGCCATTTTTCCAACTTTTTCCAAAATACAAGACAACAATTTTGCCCAACACATGGGTTTTAATCAAAAACCCCTTCAACCACATGATCACAACCCAAAAACATGTTTTGTTTATCAAATTACATTCAAAAAGGGGAATTCCACCAAATCATCAAAACATGAAAATATGCATACGAGGATCCGCCAACGCCTTGGACTTGACTTTGACTACCTCGGAGCTTTTCCTACATTCACCACACATATCACCATTAGTAATGAAGATAAATTCATAACAAACAAGTAAATTCCTACTTGTTTCACCCATTCACCCATTTGACCCGTTTCCACCCAAATTGTCATTTAGGCTACATATTCTTGCACCCTTACTACAAGTTTCAATTATGATCAACACATGATCCATTTCCATTATGGCACAAAGGCCATAACTCCTTTTCATTTATGATCAACACATGATCCATTTCCAATATGGCACAAGGCCATATCTCCGTTTCATTTATGATCAACACATGATCCATTTCCAATATGGCACAAAGGCCATAACTCCTTTTCATTTATGATCAACACATGATCCATTTCCAATATAGGTTAACCCTATAACCACATTCATTCATTGCACATACTAAATCATTCACAATTTATCATATCACAAGTATACACACAACCACATAACTCATAATCCATAAAATTCACCATTTATCATCAATACTAAGTAAGTGCATAGGCACTTACCTTTTGGGTTAGACGACTCCGCTCCGCCTTCTAGACCCACAATTTGATTGCCTAAACATACACACCTAGTTTAGTAATCTAATCATTCATTCAAAACACATACAATTGAGTTTACCACCCAAATTTCCATTTTCAACCCAAATTGACCCGTTTGGGTTATTTCCATATCCAAACACCCCCTTTAATCAAGAACTCAACTCAACCACTAGAATTCTCTTTCCAATACCTTGACACTAATTTTTATCAAACTAGTTTCTTTAAGTTAATTTGGGGTTTGTTTAAGTGTCTAACACCTCTATAACACTTAATCATCATCAATTTACCAATCATTCATCAAAACCCCAAAACCCCCAATTTCCTCCATATGAACCCTAACTTTCAAAAATCAAAGTCAAAGGGTTCCATGGTGTTGTTCACCTTCCTACACCTTTAGTTTAGCTAGATTATCAATAATCTAACACCATTTTACCACATGCAACCATAATTTCGGGTTTTCAACAAAACCCAACAAGAACACCATAAATGGTGGATCAAAGAGGAAGAAATCACTTACTTGATGTTAGAAAGGTGATGTGTGAGCCAACACCTTCAAGTTACAAGCTTCAAACACACGAATTTTGGCTTCGACCCGATTTCTCCTCTCTTCCTCTTCTCTTGAACGACCCAACTCCAAAAATGAAGTCAATTTTGACTTCTAAGGGTCAAATATGGCAGATTTGCCATATTTCACCTTTAGCCCCTCTACTTTCAATCTTTTCCATTTCCTTCCATAACTAGTTAAAACTAGTATATCCCCGTTACTAACTTGAAACCCGCTTGTTTCAACTTATTTCTAAAATATTATTTTCACCATAATATTTATTAGAATTATTTATTTATAACGAGACCCGGATTTTGGTTCGTTACAAATCTCCTCCCCTTATTTGGGTTTCGTCCCCGAAACCCGACTTCACATAAAAAGGTTCGGATAGCATTTGAGCATCTCTTCCTCGGTTTCCCAAGTCATTTCCGCCCCCTTTCTATGCTTCCATCTAACCAATACTTGGCTAATCTCTTTATTACGTAACTTCTTCACCTTCCTATCCAAGATTGCCACCGGTTTTTCAACATAATTCAACTTTTCATCCAATTCGATATCGTCCAAAGGGACAAAAGTAGATTCATCTGCCAAACACTTCCGCAAATGAGACACATGGAACGTGTTATGAAGTCTACTTAGTCCCTCCGGTAACTCCAATCGATAAGCTACCGTACCCACCTTTGCTATCACCTTAAACGGCCCGATGAAACGAGGACTTAACTTCCCCCGTTTCCTAAACCGTATCACCCCTTTCCAAGGAGAGACTTTCAAAAGCACAAAGTCCCCCACTTGAAACTCAATCGCCCGCTTCCTATTATCCGCATAAGACTTTTGGCGATCTTGAGCCGCCTTCAAGCGTGCTCTAATTTGGTCAATACTATCATTAGTTTCTTTGACCACTTCGACACTACCAAGCTCCCGTTGACCAATCTCACCCCAACACACGGGTGTTCGACACTTTCTCCCATACAATGCCTCAAAAGGCGGCATACCAATACTAGAATGGTAACTATTGTTGTAAGAGAATTCCGTCAACGGTAAATGGTCGTCCCAACTACCACCAAAATCCAAGGCACACGCTCGCAACATATCCTCGAGCGTTTGAATCGTTCGCTCGCTTTGACCATCCGTTTGTGGATGATAAGCGGTGCTAAGATTCAATCTAGTCCCCATATCCTCATGGAATTTCTTCCAAAAACGAGAAGTAAATCTCGTATCACGATCCGATATAATCGACACCGGCACACCATGACGTGACACAATTTCCTTCACATACATTTCCGCCAATCTATCCGAAGAATACGTTTCCTTTATAGGAAGGAAATGTGCACTCTTCGTCAACCGATCCACTACTACCCATATCGCATCATAACCTTTTCGAGTCTTTGGTAGTTTAGTGATCAAATCCATGGTTATATTTTCCCATTTCCAAAGCGGTATTTCAAGCGGTTGAAGCTTTCCATACGGCTTTTGATGCTCCGCCTTAACCCTTAAACATGTGAGACACCTCTCCACATACTTAACAATATCACGCCTCATACCCGGCCACCAAAAATGACACCTCAAATCATAAAACATCTTTGTGGCCCCCGGATGGATAGAATATTTGGATTTATGCGCCTCGTCAAGAATAGTTGTCAAGACACTTGACAACCTAGGTATCCAAATTCTATCAAAGCATGTCTTCAAACCCATGCTATTTTCACCAAGCTTATCAACATAAGAAATCATCCGTTCTTTCTTCAAGTCGCCACCAAGTGCTAACACTTGGGCCTCCCGGATTTCATCAATAAGAGATGATGAAATTGTCATCTTAAATGACTTCACCTTGATAGGTGAATGACTTGACTTTCTACTAAGCGCATCCGCCACAACATTCGCTTTACCCGGATGATAAAGTATCTCACAATCATAATCCTTAACCAATTCAAGCCACCGTCTTTGCCTCATATTGAGGTCCTTTTGGTCAAAGAAATATTTGAGACTTTTGTGATCCGTGTAGATCGTACACTTAGCACCATACAAATAATGCCTCCAAATCTTGAGCGCAAAAACCACGGCTGCAAGCTCTAAATCATGGGTTGGGTAATTCACCTCGTGAGTCTTTAATTGCCTAGATGCATAGTGATATTGTGCGAAAGCACACGTCTTTATTCCGTTGTTTTAATGTGTTCTAAGTAGTTTTATATTAGTTTTGAGTCGTTTTTATGTACAATTGAGTCTTTATCATATTTGTAGGAGCTCGGGAATATTAATGAAGAATACGTGAAGAAAACGAGCGAAGAAATGAAGCCCGGAAAAGTCCAAAGATAAAAAGGCAATTTTCTGAAATTTAGGTCTCTCGCGGTACGCGAGAGACGAGTGTGATAATCCTCGCGGTACGCGGGAAACTCCAGGAATCCGCCCGACTATTTTGGTCCTCGCGGTACGCGAGGATCCAGTAAACATTCTCTCGCGGTACGCGAGAGGGCCGTTTTCCGCAAAACCCTAATTTTCTAAATTAAAAAGATTTAAACGGCCATTAGAAAAGGGGTTCGATTCTAAGCCGTTTGAGAAAAGAAAAGAGGCGATTTTGAGTTTGGAAGTCAATTGAAGCTGAAGATTGAAGCTTTTGGATTCCGGGTTTGTGTAGTTGCATTCTAGGGTTTAAAGATTCAAACTTTATCTTTGATTTTGTGTTTTGAACCTATGGATCTTGCTATTTGCTTCTGTTTAGATGTTCTTAGTATGATTCTAGGCTAGATCATTGATCTACCTAGGTCAATATGATGACTATGTGTTAAAGTTTCGATTTTTATTCGGTTTTTGGATTTGAATGTTGGATTTATGATTTAGTAAAGGTTTGAGTTTGTTTATGTGTGATGTTAGTGCATGTTTAATTCTGATTTTGTGGTTGATTATGCTTTTCTGCGTTGATTGTGGTTGTCTGCCAGTTTGATCTTTGTTTCTGGTTCATAGACTTTAGGGTTTGTGAGTTAGAGTGGTGTCTAGACGTAGTAGCCATAGAAAACCTAGTTAATTACTGATTAGAAGTGAATGTGTGTCCTAGTTCAATACCCGAGAGGTGAGAATTAGTCGTTTAGTCTTCGTCATTAGGAATCCGAGTGTCAGCTGTCTGAAAGGAAGTTGGTATTAGATGTCTAGTGATAGTTGCTATCCGAATCATAGTATCCATTCTAGAACTACCCCATGCATTCCTTGAGTGTATGGTAAGCGGTGAGACTGAGAGGTAATCCGTTTATTAGGGTACTTGTCATAGTAGGAAATACCCGAGAGGTGATCCGATCATCTGGTGAGTTAATATCCTTAGGTTGTCTTCTGGTCACATCCCGAGACCGAGAGTGATCGGGAATCCACTAGATATCTTTTAGGTGTTATATCTTTAGAAACCCAGATCCAACCTAGTTCCAAAACCGATAGAAGTTGAGCTTTACACATAGGATTCCGACCTAGGTAGTGACTTCTCCATTCTTGATTTCATCTTTAGTTTACTCTTGATAGCTTGAATTGTCCTTAGTTTATTGCATTCTTAGTTAATCTTTAGTGTAGTAAACCCCCCAATCAATTAATCATATTAAGTCCTAGTTGAGTCTAATTTAGTTATTCAGTGTCTTTTGGGTTCGATATCCGGACTTCGTTTAGGCTATATTACATTGATCGGTACACTTGCCGGTTGTGTGGTCTAGTATTAGGTCGAGTCTAGGTTTTATAAATTTAAAGCTAGAAAGTCTAGAATAGGTTTTATTTGTTAGTTTTTAATAGACCGTCTGGACGACATCAAGTTTTTGGCGCCGTTGCCGGGGACACTTGGCAATAGCAATATTAGCTTTGACTAGTTCTTTGATTGATTTTTGGTTTATTTGAGTCTTTTGTTCTATTTTTCCTTCTTAGAGTCTTTCTGTTTATGCCCAATACTCGTTCGCAAGGATCACCATCTTTTGCAGCTTTTCAAGAGCCCGAACGAGAGCTTCACGAGCGCACCCGCGACTTTCGGGAGCGTTTAGAGGAGCTGGTTAAACCAAAGGTACGTCCTACTAGCCCAGTTCCATTTCTTACTATGGGTGACGCTAACCCACCGGCTAGACGTACGGTGCACCAGAGGGCCAGTGAGGGGGTCACGGGCGCGAGATCTTCGATCACACGCCCCACTATACCGAACACCAATTCTTGGCAGATCCCATCACATGTCATGAGTACGATCACTCATGCCACTCAATTCCATGGCCTCGAGGATGAGGATGCACCCGGACATTTGTCCCGCTTCGCGCGGATATGTGATACATTTAATATCACGGGTGTATCTAAGGACGCAATCTACTTGCGTCTCTTTCCATTCTCTCTTTCTGGGCGTGCATCTACTTGGCTCGACACTCTTCCCGACAATTCTATCACCACATGGGAGGATCTCGAAGCCAAGTTCTTCAAGAAATACTTTCCACCTTCCAGGGCCGCTCGCCTTCGGGACCAGATCCATTCGTTTCGGATGGATCCCGACGAGCCTTACCATATGGCCTGGGAGCGGTTCAACGCGCTGTTGAGCCGATGTCCCCAGCACGGTCTCCCCGACTGGGCACTAGTGGAGAAGTTCTATAATGGCCTCACCTTCGAGACGCAGCAAATGTTCAACACAGCTGCAGGAGGCCATATCATGGATAGACTCGAGCCTGAGGAGTGCGAGGATATGTTCGAGAGCTTCGCTCAAGCCGAACAGCAGCACCCACGTTCTGTTAGGGATTCCATCCCTAATGCTAGGTCACACGCCTCTTCTCCTAGAGGTGTGCATCAGGTCACTCCTGATACTAGCGTGGCTGCTGCCCTCGCCTCGATGGCGAATGAGATAAAGGAGCTCAAGCTCAATGCTTTGAGGTGTCAGGTGTGCAGGGGAGGACACGACACCCGAGATTGCCCGGTAAATAATCAAGAGCATGTGAGCTATGCTGGCAACCAATACCAGAACCGAAATTACAACAATTCTAATACTTTTGGTTCGGGATGGAGATCTGGATTCACTGGTCGTCAGCAACAGTATGGAGGAGCAGAAGAAGGAGCGAGTTCTGGGAGCACTGTTGGGTCACGAAGGATTGAGGATATGATGGAGACTCAGACACAGTTGCTTGCCCAGCTGGTGCAGAATAACAAGGATGCTCGGCTAAGACTGGATAGCCATGACACTTTGATGAAGAATCAGCAATCGGCGTTCCAGGATTTGCAACGCACGGTAGGAGACATTGCTAGGAGCATACATGATAGACAAGGAAGCTCTTCTACGGGCCCGAACGCTTCAGTGATGGCCGTGTCTATAGAGAGTGTGGAGAGTAAAGTGGTTGAAGAGGTTGACTCCCACTCTAAGGAGCATAATATTCCCTCGGTGGAGGAGGTGAATAAGATTGATTGGGCAGCTCGATTTGCTGAAATCGACGCAAGGATGCTAAAAGAGACCGAGTCGAATGCTGTTTCGACGAGGAGCATGATAGAGAAGGAGGATGAGAGCCCACCGGTAGTAGTAGAAGAAGAGCCGGTAGAGGAGGAGATAGTGGTTGAGGTGCCTACCAAGAAGGCACAGGAGAAGAAGAAGGGGGTGGAGATGAAGTCCCCCGAGATTGGCTTGAGTCGTATTCCTTATCCCGCACGTGTGTTGCCACATAAACACGCTAAGGAATACGGTCACTTCCTTGATATGTTCAAACAACTCAAGGTCAATCTCCCGTTTGTAGAGGTCCTCCAGCATATGCCCAAATATGCCAAGTTCTTAAAAGGCCTTCTTTCCAACAAGAAGAAACTTGAGGAGGTCTCTGGAGTCTCACTTGGTGAGCAATGCTCGGCAGTGGTGCAAAATCATTTGCCAGAAAAGTTGTCTGATTCGGGTCGGTTCACGATCCCTTGCTTGTTGGGCAACCTACCATTACACCACGCGTTGGCCGACCTAGGTGCTAGCATCAATTTGATGCCCTATTCATTGTACAAGCAGTTGGACCTAGGTGAACCACAACCAACGCGCATGAGCATTTCCTTGGCTGACCGCTCAGTCAAGTATCCACGGGGAATAGTGGAAAATCTATTAGTGAAAGTGGGCAATTTTGTTTTCCCCGTGGATTTTGTGATTCTAGATATGGAGGTGGATGACAAGGTCCCACTCATCTTAGGGCGCCCGTTCCTACGAACCGCAAAGGCGATGATTGATGTCTTTGACGGGAAGCTCACACTTCGTGTGGGAGATGAGGTCCTTACATTCAATGCTGTAGAGTCCGGGAAGGATGTTGGCGAGCACAGCCATTCCGTGTGCATGCTCGACTTTTTCATAGACCACCATAGGGACTCCGATCCGGTGATAGAAGTAGGTGAACCCGCCCCGAATATAGAAGAACCATCTGATTGGGCGTTGGAGTTAGAAGGATTGCTAGATGAGCCAGACGATTATGGAGATGAGGTGCCTGATGATTTGCTGGAGATGATGGCAGAGTTTGAAGAGGTCATAGGCAAAACCCCAAGTGTGGGGAAGTTGGTGGAAGTTGTTGAGGATCCCGAGGATCCTGGTGAGATTGTGGAGGTCATTCCTTTAGAAGTGCCCATTCCTAAACCCCTACATATCTTCACCACTGTTTGTGCTTTGGGGAGAAAGATCGAGTCACCCCCTAGGTCTAGGCCGCCTCGTAAGAGGACTCGAGAGTTAATTGACTTAGGCAACGTAGATAGAGTGCTAGCCCCAAGTGTGGGGATATCGAGGAGTGACAAACTACTTGGTTATTTAATGCGTATTATCTTCGGACCGGGTAGATTTAAGTTGTGGTGGAAGGAGATGAAGGATAGAAATCCATGGTGCGGTAGGAGTAGTTGTTTGCTGAGGCTGTGGAGAACCGGTAGGCCGCGAAGGATGAAGGCGGTACCGGTTAGGATCAAGGAGAAGCCTCCTGATAGGCTTGCTTGAGTCCTGGGCAAGTGCCCGGGATGTAGAGTTTGTATGATTTCATTGGGTTGAGTCCGTGTCTTTTTCTTTGTTTTTCGGTTTGTGTTTTGGTTGTGTCAAGTTTTGCAGGAATCCATGCTTGATTCGGTAAGGAAAATCGTCAGGAATGAAGCCCCAGGTATGGTTACATGTGTTTTTATGCTTGGGACAAGGTTTTAAGGAAGTGGGTGAAAATTTTTTCTTAAATGGCAAAATTTTTTTCTAAGTACAAAAATTGGAAAAACTTCAAAACTTTCTGTTAACGACACCCTCCCGCGGTACGCGAAGAACGAGAGGAAGATCTCTCGCGGTACGCGAGAGACAAAAGTCTCGGCCGGCCTAACTTTTTGGCCTTCGCGGTACGCGAAGAATATCCCCTTCGACTTACGCGGTACGCGAGGGACTGCTGGTGTCACCCTATTTCCTTTGTTTCCCATGGTTTCCCGTACCCGTTTCTGTCCCCGTTTTCACTCACCACCACTATTCATCACCTACCTTCGTACCACCACTACCATGAAGCATCACCTTTAACCACCATCATCCATCACATTAATTCACCCACCTACCACCATCCGACCACCGTGACCATGGGAAGCTAGAAACCGTTTATGACCGATGTTCGACCTTGCTGTGGTATTCATGTCTATGTGTTTGCCACACGTTGAGTATGTTTTCTCTGCATCTATCTATCTTGAGTCTTTTAGTTTTCTTGAGTCTGTCTAGTCTCTATATTTTATTTGAGTCAGTTTAATGCTGTGGGTTTGTATGAGGTTTATTTTGCAGGTTTTATCATTCTGTCCGTACTCAATCTCCATTCGGGCGGGTTTGATGATTACCATTACTATCTTGTAAAGGCAACCCAACAGCTGATGTGTAACCGCGACCGAAATGCTATACGGTGCACACAAGGAAGAACGAAGCTGCATACTAGATTGCATCTACATTACCAGCTAAGTCGCTTCCTGTTTTGTTTTTTTTTATTTTTATTTTTGCATTTTCATTTTTAGTTGTGTTTTGCTTCACATTGAGGACAATGTGTCTTTCAAGTGTGGGGATGTGAGTATCTAGTTTGTTTAGTTTGTGTCTTTAAAAATTCAAAAATACAAAAAAAAAAAAAAAAAAAAAATTGAAAAATTTGAAAAATGTTCTTGAAAATAATTGCATATATTTGGAAAATGATAGTAGAACTGGATCTATTTATGAGTTTAAAAGATTAAATAATTGAAAACGTGTCTAATTAGTGATGTTTTGGTAGACCCAGCTAACTAGTAGAGCTTAAATATCCTGTTTGTGTTATTTAGGATTAATCACGGAATAAAATCATGATATCTTGTGGGTATTCATCTTAGAGTAATGGTAATACTGAAACTGTCAATATAGGGTGATAGGTACCACGATTAAGTTAAAATTTAAAGGTTTTTGAAATTTTTTATGGCACACCATTCTCTTTTTATGAGAATAAATCCGAGTTTCGGTGGCGCCCGCATTCCATAATCCATGTTATTCCATAATTTATGAGCTATACTGAGTTTTGCTTATGTGTTTCCCTCTGGGATAGCGACTTAGAGGATACACCCCTAAGTAAGATTTATGTGCTTCATTGATAGAATGTAGTCTATGTGTTACCCTCCGGGATAGTGACTTGGTTGAAACGCCTCTAGACGAAAGTTCTTTTGCTTATTATGCTCATTATCATCCATTCATTCATGATTTCATCTGATTTCTAAAAACCTGTAAATAGTAGTTTAACGTGGTAGGGTAAATCTATATGGTTTAATCCGTGCCTAAACATGACCTTGAGACGGGATTAGGTAGAGCTGTAACTTCTAAGTGTGAGTCACATAGATTGATTGATATGTTGTATAAAATGGATTTAGAACATGTAACGGGGGCTTGAAAGTTAGTGCTTGGGTTTAATCGGACAGAAATACTAATTGTTGCTTTTTAACACGTGAGTATGTTTTGAAAATTGAAATTTATGTTTGTTGAGTTAGATGCCAGTTATGATTCCATTTGCAGATTTTTCGAGGACGAAAAAAGGTTAAGTGTGGGGATATTTGATATTGTGCGAAAGCACACGTCTTTATTCCGTTGTTTTAATGTGTTCTAAGTAGTTTTATATTAGTTTTGAGTCGTTTTTATGTACAATTGAGTCTTTATCATATTTGTAGGAGCTCGGGAATATTAATGAAGAATACGTGAAGAAAACGAGCGAAGAAATGAAGCCCGGAAAAGTCCAAAGATAAAAAGGCAATTTTCTGAAATTTAGGTCTCTCGCGGTACGCGAGAGACGAGTGTGATAATCCTCGCGGTACGCGGGAAACTCCAGGAATCCGCCCGACTATTTTGGTCCTCGCGGTACGCGAGGATCCAGTAAACATTCTCTCGCGGTACGCGAGAGGGCCGTTTTCCGCAAAACCCTAATTTTCTAAATTAAAAAGATTTAAACGGCCATTAGAAAAGGGGTTCGATTCTAAGCCGTTTGAGAAAAGAAAAGAGGCGATTTTGAGTTTGGAAGTCAATTGAAGCTGAAGATTGAAGCTTTTGGATTCCGGGTTTGTGTAGTTGCATTCTAGGGTTTAAAGATTCAAACTTTATCTTTGATTTTGTGTTTTGAACCTATGGATCTTGCTATTTGCTTCTGTTTAGATGTTCTTAGTATGATTCTAGGCTAGATCATTGATCTACCTAGGTCAATATGATGACTATGTGTTAAAGTTTCGATTTTTATTCGGTTTTTGGATTTGAATGTTGGATTTATGATTTAGTAAAGGTTTGAGTTTGTTTATGTGTGATGTTAGTGCATGTTTAATTCTGATTTTGTGGTTGATTATGCTTTTCTGCGTTGATTGTGGTTGTCTGCCAGTTTGATCTTTGTTTCTGGTTCATAGACTTTAGGGTTTGTGAGTTAGAGTGGTGTCTAGACGTAGTAGCCATAGAAAACCTAGTTAATTACTGATTAGAAGTGAATGTGTGTCCTAGTTCAATACCCGAGAGGTGAGAATTAGTCGTTTAGTCTTCGTCATTAGGAATCCGAGTGTCAGCTGTCTGAAAGGAAGTTGGTATTAGATGTCTAGTGATAGTTGCTATCCGAATCATAGTATCCATTCTAGAACTACCCCATGCATTCCTTGAGTGTATGGTAAGCGGTGAGACTGAGAGGTAATCCGTTTATTAGGGTACTTGTCATAGTAGGAAATACCCGAGAGGTGATCCGATCATCTGGTGAGTTAATATCCTTAGGTTGTCTTCTGGTCACATCCCGAGACCGAGAGTGATCGGGAATCCACTAGATATCTTTTAGGTGTTATATCTTTAGAAACCCAGATCCAACCTAGTTCCAAAACCGATAGAAGTTGAGCTTTACACATAGGATTCCGACCTAGGTAGTGACTTCTCCATTCTTGATTTCATCTTTAGTTTACTCTTGATAGCTTGAATTGTCCTTAGTTTATTGCATTCTTAGTTAATCTTTAGTGTAGTAAACCCCCCAATCAATTAATCATATTAAGTCCTAGTTGAGTCTAATTTAGTTATTCAGTGTCTTTTGGGTTCGATATCCGGACTTCGTTTAGGCTATATTACATTGATCGGTACACTTGCCGGTTGTGTGGTCTAGTATTAGGTCGAGTCTAGGTTTTATAAATTTAAAGCTAGAAAGTCTAGAATAGGTTTTATTTGTTAGTTTTTAATAGACCGTCTGGACGACATCAAGTTTTTGGCGCCGTTGCCGGGGACACTTGGCAATAGCAATATTAGCTTTGACTAGTTCTTTGATTGATTTTTGGTTTATTTGAGTCTTTTGTTCTATTTTTCCTTCTTAGAGTCTTTCTGTTTATGCCCAATACTCGTTCGCAAGGATCACCATCTTTTGCAGCTTTTCAAGAGCCCGAACGAGAGCTTCACGAGCGCACCCGCGACTTTCGGGAGCGTTTAGAGGAGCTGGTTAAACCAAAGGTACGTCCTACTAGCCCAGTTCCATTTCTTACTATGGGTGACGCTAACCCACCGGCTAGACGTACGGTGCACCAGAGGGCCAGTGAGGGGGTCACGGGCGCGAGATCTTCGATCACACGCCCCACTATACCGAACACCAATTCTTGGCAGATCCCATCACATGTCATGAGTACGATCACTCATGCCACTCAATTCCATGGCCTCGAGGATGAGGATGCACCCGGACATTTGTCCCGCTTCGCGCGGATATGTGATACATTTAATATCACGGGTGTATCTAAGGACGCAATCTACTTGCGTCTCTTTCCATTCTCTCTTTCTGGGCGTGCATCTACTTGGCTCGACACTCTTCCCGACAATTCTATCACCACATGGGAGGATCTCGAAGCCAAGTTCTTCAAGAAATACTTTCCACCTTCCAGGGCCGCTCGCCTTCGGGACCAGATCCATTCGTTTCGGATGGATCCCGACGAGCCTTACCATATGGCCTGGGAGCGGTTCAACGCGCTGTTGAGCCGATGTCCCCAGCACGGTCTCCCCGACTGGGCACTAGTGGAGAAGTTCTATAATGGCCTCACCTTCGAGACGCAGCAAATGTTCAACACAGCTGCAGGAGGCCATATCATGGATGAACCTCCGATAATAACCCGCTAACCCAAACAATCCGAGAGAAGTTTTCGATGAACCTCCGAACAAACTCGAGACTCCAAACAAACTTTGTCTCCTTACGAGTCAACTTCGTCATCGGCAAAGCAATCCGAGAGAAGTTTTCGATGAACCTCCGATAATAACCCGCTAACCCCAAGAAACTTCTAATCTCCGAAGGCGTCTTCGGTGATGACCATTCTTTAACCGCCATAATCTTGGATGGGTCAACGGTAATTCCTCTTTCATTAATCACATGACCCAAGAATTGGATCTCGCGCATCCAAAATGCGCACTTGGAGAATTTAGCATAAAGTTTCTCCTTTTGCAAGACTTCAAGAATCTCACGCAAATGACAAGCGTGATCACCCTCGCTCCTTGAATAGATGAGAAGATCGTCAATAAACACAATGACCGAACGATCAAGGAACGGTCTACACACCCGGTTCATGAGATCCATGAAAACCGCATGTGCGTTGGTCAAACCGAAAGGCATAACCGTAAACTCATAGTGACTGTAACGAGTGCGAAAAGCTATCTTATGAACATCCTCTTCCTTCACTTTCAACTGATGATACCCGGACTTCAAGTCAATCTTAGAAAACCATGACGCCCCTTGCAATTGGTCGAAAAGATCGTCAATCCTAGGCAATGGGTACCTATTCTTCACTGTCAACTTGTTCAACTCCCGGTAATCCATACACATTCTCATGCTCCCATCCTTCTTTTTGACGAAGAGAACGGGCGCACCCCAAGGTGAAACACTTGGGCGTATGAAACCCTTGTCAAGAAACTCTTGTAATTGCTCCATGAGTTCTTTCATTTCTGGCGGTGCCAATCTCTAAGGCGCTTTAGCTACCGGCTTAGCACCCGGCATCAAGTCAATTCCAAACTCTATCTCCCTATCCGGCGGAATCCCCGGTAACTCGTCAGGAAACACATCTACAAATTGGTTCACGACCGGTACATCGTGAATCTCCTTTACTCTTTCATTCACATCCGCGACACAAGCCATGAACGCCTTGCACCCACGCGCCATGTACTTGGTCGCCTTCACATAAGTGCACAACCTTACTTTACCCTTTTTATCACCTTCTATGTAGATGGATTCTCCCGACGGGGAAACAAGTTGGATCGCCTTCGGTCCACATAAAATACTCGCCTTATTCTTTGACAACCAATCCATCCCCACAATAACATCAAAATCTCCCATAGCCATAGGAATCAAATCAATAAAGAAAGTTTCGCCCCCCGCTCTCAACTTACAATCTCTAAAAATGTCAAAGACAAGGAAACTCTTATCATTAGCCGCTTCGATTTCTAAGGGTTCATCTAACTTGCTACTTACAAAAGAGGAATGCTTAACAATTTTTAAGGAAACAAAAGAACGGCTAGCCCCCGAATCAAAAAGAACTAGTGCAGGTAATGAGTTAATCTTGAATGTACCTGACACTACATCCGCGTTGTTCTTTGCCTCTTCCGCCGAAATGTGGAAAGCTCTTCCCTTAGGCTTTGGCGTCTCAACCTTCACCCCGCTTCCACCTTGCTGCTTTAACTCGGGACAATCCACCCTATTGTGCCCGGGCTTGTAACAGTTGTAGCATATACGGACTTGGCTTGGGCATTGATTAGCCATATGCCCCGGCTTTCCGCATTTATAGCATCTTGAAGAACCCTTTCTACATTCCCCAAAATGCACTTTTCCACATAACTTACAATCTTGCGAAGAAGGTTTAACAAACGGCTTCTTACTAGGGCTCTCGCCCTTTATCTTCTTCACCACCTGTTCCACAATTTCCCTTTTTCTCTTCTCACCCCTAGCCTCTTGCCTCTTTAACTCCGCCTCCCTTTCCCGACACCTGTTTATTAAATCAACAAGCGTGGTAAATGAGGATGGAGATATGCTATCTCTGAACTCCACTGTTAGCATAGCATAGAACCTATCAATCTTGCCCTTTTCGGTCGATACCACATCCGGACAAAACTTGGCCCGATCAAATAAGGCCCCGCCCAATTCGTCAATTGACTCAGTCGTCTGTCTCATGAGGAGAAACTCCTCAGTCATCCTGTCCACCGCGGCTTGCGGGCAATGGTATTTCAGAAAAGCCGCTTTAAATTCCTCCCAAGACATAGAGGTCACCCCAGAAACACCTCTCTCTCTACGGAGATTCAACATCCATTCCTTTGCCCTCCCAGTCAACAGAGGCACACTGAACATTACCCTATCCTCGGGCCTGCATCTAGTCGTTTCGAAATTCGACTCCATATCCACCACCCACCGGTGGCTAAGTATCGGGTCCACCTGACCGTCGTATTCTTTCGGTTTAATCACCATGAAATCCTTGAGAGTACAACCTCGAGGTTCCTTATCTTTCTCTTTCATGACCTCTTCAAGAGAGAGCTTAATAGTTCCCCTCATTTCCTCCATCAAGAGATTTGTGGCTTGCTCAAACGCCTTGGCCACTTCTTCCTTTATCATATCTTGGATCCAACGGTTCTTCGTTCACATCAACATTTTCGTGGTGGTCACCCTCGTCCGTCATCTCTTAACTGAGAAATAGTACCAAAAACACCTTAACATTCCTATACCTTCAAATCACCTAGGGTATATATATATATTTACCTACTTATACACATACATATACGATCACCTTCACCTAATCCTTGCAAATGTTCATTGTCATATGGTTATCATAAAAGCTCTTGCACATCTCGTCTTATTAATCATATTGGCCAGACATGTTTAATAATATGTTATGCCAAGTGTATTTATCATATGCATATATCAATTCACAAGACAAGTTTCGGCACACATAACACTTTGTCATTCAATCAATCATATGCATTTACAACATATATACATAATCACTTATTAAATCATTACTAACCTTTCATTTTCGAAAGCTCCGAGTCTTAGTCAAGTCCTTCATGGATTCTCGTATCATTTCCCCCATATCAAGAGCATCCGGTTTGAGTTTAGTGTCTCGCACACCAAATCCCTCAAACCTGGCTCTGATACCAAGTTGAAACACACCACTTTTTAAAAGAACAAAACTTTAACGCGCGGAAGTCTTAACCCAGGAATTTTTTTTTTTTTACCTCTCGCGTAGCGCGAGGAAACAGGCTTCCTCCCTCGCGATACGCGAGGGAGTCAAAATTCCAGAAAGTTTCATTTTCAGCAGTTTTCACACTTAGCCATTTTTCCAACTTTTTCCAAAATACAAGACAACAATTTTGCCCAACACATGGGTTTTAATCAAAAACCCCTTCAACCATATGATCACAACCCAAAAACATGTTTTGTTTATCAAATTACAATCAAAAAGGGGAATTCCACCAAATCATCAAAACATGAAAATATGCATACGAGGATCCGCCAACGCCTTGGACTTGACTTTGACTACCTCGGAGCTTTTCCTACATTCACCACACATATCACCATTAGTAATGAAGATAAATTCATAACAAACAAGTAAATTCCTACTTGTTTCACCCATTCACCCATTTGACCCGTTTCCACCCAAATTGTCATTTAGGCTACATATTCTTGCACCCTTACTACAAGTTTCAATTATGATCAACACATGATCCATTTCCATTATGGCACAAAGGCCATAACTTCTTTTCATTTATGATCAACACATGATCCATTTCCAATATGGCACAAGGCCATATCTCCGTTTCATTTATGATCAACACATGATCCATTTCCAATATGGCACAAAGGCCATAACTCCTTTTCATTTATGATCAACACATGATCCATTTCCAATATAGGTTAACACTATAACCACATTCATTCATTGCACATACTAAATCATTCACAATTTATCATATCACAAGTATACACACAACCACATAACTCATAATCCATAAAATTCACCATTTATCATCAATACTAAGTAAGTGCATAGGCACTTACCTTTTGGGTTAGACGACTCCGCTCCGCCTTCTAGACCCACAATTTGATTGCCTAAACATACACACCTAGTTTAGTAATCTAATCATTCATTCAAAACACATACAATTGAGTTTACCACCCAAATTTCCATTTTCAACCCAAATTGACCCGTTTGGGTTATTTCCATATCCAAACACCCCCTTTAATCAAGAACTCAACTCAACCACTAGAATTATCTTTCCAATACCTTGACACTAATTTTTATCAAACTAGTTTCTTTAAGTTAATTTGGGGTTTGTTTAAGTGTCTAACACCTCTATAACACTTAATCATCATCAATTTACCAATCATTCATCAAAACAAAACCCCCAATTTCCTCCATATGAACCCTAACTTTCAAAAATCAAAATCAAAGGGTTCCATGGTGTTGTTCACCTTCCTACACCTTTAGTTTAGCTAGATTATCAATAATCTAACACCATTTTACCACATGCAACCATAATTTCGGGTTTTCAACAAAACCCAACAAGAACACCATAAATGGTGGATCAAAGAGGAAGAAATCACTTACTTGATGTTAGAAAGGTGATGTGTGAGCCAACACCTTCAAGTTACAAGCTTCAAACACACGAATTTTGGCTTCAACCCGATTTCTCCTCTCTTCCTCTTCTCTTGAACGACCCAACTCCAAAAATGAAGTCAATTTTGACTTCTAAGGGTCAAATATGGCAGATTTGCCATATTTCACCTTTAGCTCCTCTACTTTCAATCTTTTCCATTTCCTTCCATAACTAGTTAAAACTAGTATATCCCCGTTACTAACTTGAAACCCGCTTGTTTCAACTTATTTCTAAAATATTATTTTCACCATAATATTTATTAGAATTATTTATTTATAACGAGACCCGGATTTTGGTTCGTTACAAAATGACATTTTTACCCCTAATTGTCCAGGTGCCAAAGTTAAATTTTAAAATATTTCAAGAAAAGGCCCTCTTGTTGATATGTCAATCAAACAAATTATCGGTAAATAGGTTGATTTTGGCTTTATTTTATTTCTAACATGTCAAATGGGTCATGTTAAAAGATTTAAATAAAAAGAAAACGGGTCAAACCGGTTGAAAGTTATCTAACTTTGTCATACATTTGGGTTTCCAAAAAAAAAACCTACACACTTTCACATAAAGTTTGGCCAAGTCCCTAAATGTTGTTAAGTCTTGTTTGTTTGAATAAAACATGTTCATAGTTTAGGGACTTAATTAAAACGAAAAAAAAGTATTGGGACTTTTATGTGAATACATAGGTTTTTATTAACGATTTACGTACAACGTAGGATTATTATTGTAATAATATAGTTTTTGTAATCATATTTAGCACACTTAATAGGATGCTTTATCTAGCTCTCTTACAAGGCTCAATGAGGTTACAAATGCATCTCTTCATACTTTAAAAATCTGTAACAATTTTGATAAAGAACTTTACTTTGACCGGAAAAGTCAAACACGTCTCATTTGCATGGAAGTAAAATAAAAAAGATTGAAATGAAATACCTTAACTTCTTTTCCCAAGCATTGAGTCTTCCTAATGTTAAAGATAGCTTCTGAACTCATCCCCCCACCATCATCAAAGAGATCATTATTGAATTCGGTCCACATGGAAGCCGTTTTGGAATTTGATGCTACAAGACTCTTACACGTTGATAAACGATGAGATGTGATTGCTTGAATGAGCTTAGTTGAATTTTCTGCATCATTACAAGACAAGTTTTAGTTTCTTGAAAGTAAAAAAAATTGTGCTTTGACTCTCAAAGTCAAAATGTATCTAGTTTCTTGAAACAAAAGGAGTAATTACCTAAACAAGAATAAGTTTCGGAAAGCTTGCTAAACCAAGGTTTGACTCTTGAAAGTCAAAATGCTCGTAATATTTCTTGAAAAGAAAGAACAGAACTAAAATGGAGAGTGATGGTGATATTTGATAAAGTATGACAAATTACAAATTTAATTGATGCAGATAATGCTAGAAATATGAAATTTTGCACAGTTATCTTCTATTTGCATGTCCATCATAATCATCCTGGGCCTCATGAAATAGGACCCACAAAATGAAAATTCATGATAGCAAGCAAAAGTGTCTAAAACAAGGAGACCAAATTGATCAAGAACCCTTTTAAAACTTTTACGCAAAAGTGTCTAAAACAAGGATACTTTATCAGAGTTGATGATTTAACCTTATAAGAACAAAATCATGTTGGTCAACTCTATATATTTGACTGGAATTCAACTATTGCTTGTCTTAAATGACTAAAAAGCCCCTGTCTTTCATCAGTCAAACCAAAGGTTTCAAGGGAGCAAAAAATCAACTCACATCAGAAGACAAATCAAGTTATAAAGAAGTAATCTGTGTGTTTATGTAGATTTCTCTAATTTTTGGAAGTTGTTGTGGAAACATGACAGAGAGAGAAATAGATATCTGCAGAGCAAAATACGAATTAAAGTGTTTAAGACACTAGTATTGTCTCATTCAGTAAAACCTCTTTATAGATACCTTGGGAAATGAATTGCCGATTGTTTTGGCCCATTATAACATGCTACCTCGTGGACTACCTACAGCTACAAAAACACAGTGTGTTTGAAGTCTAGTTAGTGATTTAGATGATGACTGAAAAAATCTGTTCATGAGAAAAGTTTGTATAAGTAATGTAAAAAGTTCTTTTTAGCTACAAAGAGTATAAGAGAACCAAATGAAGTAAAAGGTAAAGTACATACAGTTTGAAGCGCTTCAAGTGTTCAAACACTTGGTTTTCTTATACTCTTTGTATAAAAGAAAACCAAATGATAACAAGTTGCTCAAGCACTTGAAGCACTTCAAACTGTATGTACTTTACCTTTGACTTCATTTGGTTTTCTTATACTCTTTGTAGCTAAAAAGTACTTTTTACAGTACTTATACAAATTTTTCTCATGAACAGAATTTTCAGTAATCATCTAAATCATCAACCAGACTCTAGACACACTACATTCTTGTTGCTGCAAGTAGTCCACAAGGTAGCATGTTAAAATGGGTCAAAACAGTCGTCAGTTCATTTCCTAAGGTATCTATAAAGGAGTTTTACTGAATGAGACAATGATCATATCTTAAACATTTTAATTCATATTTTGCTACAGGTTTCTATTTCTCTGTCTATCATTTCTCCACAACAACTTCAAGAACGTAGAGAAATCTACAATGCGGTAAACCTCCCCTGCCTTTCAACATACGAGAAACAAAGTTGGTTGTCCATAGAGCAGCACATCAAATCAAACATGCTACAAATCCGAGATTGTAAGGCCCCAAACCCGGGAGGCCCCACTTGTTGGATTTACTCATTCACAAACAGTTCTTAAACGTGAATATCAAATAACGCAGCGGAAAACTTCATTCATTCATCATAATTAAAACTTGTTCATACATGCGGAAGCGTAAACATAGTTTAAAACATATTTACATCATAACTAAACATAACGGGATGCCAGTCTTCATGATCAACCGGGTAACTCTTCTCGCTTGCCAAGCATCACCGTCCATCCTCATAACCTACCTTAACCTGAATGTGCACACTTAAAAACGTCAGCTACGCTGGTGAGTTCTAGTTTTAACATAAAACCTTAACTTCAAATAAATTGCCAAAACATCACTTCATACTTCATTTAATAAAAAGCGTACGTAAATAATGCAATAACAAACATAACACTTCATAAGTCAACGAACATATAGAATCTGCGCCTTCTCGTAACCGTCAAATCCAAACGTTACATACTGGTTGAATAACTTAAGGATCACCACCACTAGGCCCATCATCACCGTACTATCCTTCGGGTGAGGAACTCCTAGGGCCCGATACTTAGGTCATCCAACCCTTCAAGCACGGCGTCCCAAAGAATAGCGCGTACCAAACTTCAAGCACTGCGCCCCGTCGGGCGCAAGTACCAAACTTCAAGCACGACTACCCCATAAGGTAAATCGTACCAAACTTCAAGGATCACGATAATCCCCTTGGTGACCGTCATCACCCCAGTTGTACAACAGTTGGCCAGCCACAAAGGCCCCTAAAAGGTAAAGGCCCATAACATACTTCCCATCCCTTAACCTTCATTCCCTAAGGAATATTGGCAGATTCGTTCGTTTGTGACTTTCGTAAACCTTCGCTTCTTTTACTTCAAAAACTTCAGTTAAAGCATTCGTACGTTTTATTATAAACATTCTCATTCGTTAAAACACTTCGTAAACTTCTTTTGGCAAAATATTTCATAAACACTTCCTTCATAAACCTTCCTTCTAAAACATCCTTCATAAACATCATTTTATAAAACGTTACATACATCCTTCGTAAACATCGTTTCATAACATCGTTTTATAAAATCATCACGTGTGCACACCAGCCCAAAAACATTATTAAAACATTTAAAAGAGGGCTTCTAGAACTCACCTTATTAGCTAGTCTTGGTTGTCCTAATCAATGGTCCAACCACGTCACTTCCGATCTGAATTGGTTACAAAACACATATATCAGACCTAACCTCAATTCACGCTCTACTCAGCTCATATAGGCGAACCTACTGCTAAGTTCGCCTCTTCAGGCCCAAGCGAACTTAATGCTAAGTTCGCCTCTTCTGGCCCAAGCGAACTTAATGCTAAGTTCGGCTCTTCTGGCCCAAGCGAACTTAATCAGGCGAACATAATAAGTTCGCTTACCCTCAGGCGAACTTAATCCAAGCGAACTTGATAAGTTCGCTTACCTTAGCCAAGCGAACTTGCCAAGCGAACATAATCAGGCGAACATAATAAGTTCGCTTACCCTCAGGCGAACTTAATCCAAGCGAACTTGATAAGTTCGCTTACCTTGGCCAAGCGAACTTGCCAAGCGAACATAATCAGGCGAACATAATAAGTTCGCTTACCCTCAGGCGAACTTAATCCAAGCGAACTTGATAAGTTCGCTTACCTTGGCCAAGCGAACATAATCAGGCGAACTTGATAAGTTCGCCTCCCCCAAGCGAACTTGACAGGCGAACTTGCTAAGTTCGCCTGCAACATCAGTCATCTTCCCCAAAAGTCCCGAAAATCGCGGATTTGGGTTCGGTTATGTCAAAACTTCAACCTTCTTTGCTCAAAACAACCGTTTTTCATTGTAGATACTAACCTAAGCTTATTCTTAAGTTTCATCCGTAAAAACTTCCGATTTTCACCCAAAACCCGAAAAAAAAAACCTAAAACGAACAAAAACTCAGATTTAGGTCGGGTCGTTACCTGAATCGAGCTTCTGATCTGGAGGTTTCCTTCACGAGTGCAAGAGACACGTTCTGGTGCAATCTTGTGCGATTCTGACACTTTCTCTCTCTACGGTTTTCTCTCTCTAGAATGTCAAAGAGAAGAAAATGAGTGCCTTGGACTATTTATAGGGGAGACCTCCCCAAGCCCGGTTCACGACTGACCCGGCCCGACTTCGGCCCGCTTGAACTCGTTAACTTTATTTTTCGTTATTTTGGGATGTTACAGAGATCATTTCAAGTCACTTAAGAAAACACGTAGAAAAAAGAAAATGATAATTATACAACAATTCACAAATCTATAACATTTAGCAACAATCAATCAGAAAACATTGACGGGTCCATGAATTTTTTCCAAGATGTTAAATGTTTTTAACTGCTCCAATTTCATAGGGTCAGACATAAAAAATTTCGGGTCGGAAAAGGTTCAGAGGTTCACTGGTCTGACCGGATTCAAGAACCGGATAAGATAATAAATAAATTAATAACTTAAAAATATTAAAAAAAGTACTATAATAAACTTAAAAGTTGAAAAATAGTATACCTAATTTAAAAAACAAATAAATATATAAATTTAGAACTTAATTTACTTATAAAAAGTGCAATCAAGAACACTTTTTGTCAAAGTATAATCGCATTTTTTTTTCCATAACCTAAGTAGTTATGAAGAATCATCTACAATAAATCTAGGGACGTTTGGTTCGAGAAATGTTTTGGAATTTGAATTGGAATACAAATGATTTCTTTGAAAATCTATGATGTATTTAATTGATACATTTATTAATGAAATTGAAATGTATAAATACTTAAAATGACAAAATTACAATTTAAAATGAACAAAACATGAAACAAAATCCAAAGTCAAATATCTTTAAAAATTTTCATTTAAAAAACGAAAAAAGCTAGGTTATTACGTAAATTATAACATTCAAATTCCATCAATTAAACGACTTGGTTGAAATTAGTTCCAATTCTAATTCCTACCCTTACCCAACCAATCAAAGATGATTGATGCTTATTTCGGATGATGTTAAACAGTGGCAAATCTATGAATTTTTTCAACGGTTTTACTGTTTTTAGATGCTCTAATTTTGAAAGGCCGGATACAAACAATTTCGGGTCAGTTCGATAGTTCGGGTCGGGTGTTTCTAGTGCCTCGTTAAACTAAAGAAGAGAAGAGGCTCGAAGTGTTTTTATATTTATCTGCTTCATTTTGTTTGATTCTCACCATCTACAACTACATATTAAGAAAATATTAGTTTATATCTTTGAATCTTGAAGTTTATTTCTCTCTGTAACATCTGGCACGAAAATATCTGGTGAATACAAACGGTTAGTCATCGGTTAGTTAAGAGCATTACTGGCACACCAACCTTTAGTACTAATTTATGATTTTGCAATCTTGATATTTTAAGGTCATTCAAAATATCTGGTGAATACAAACTTTCTTGTAATGGATCATTAAAATGCTGTGCCTGACAAATAGTATCTAAACTGAGATACTCTCTTTCATCGTAAGGAAAAATTGATAGTAACCGATCATTAATTTCGTGAAAACTTTATTTTTAGATGCAAGTATGGCTCTTTCACAAAAGAATTCTGGATTTTTGTATTGTTGGAGAATTGATGGATAAACAAAATCAATTAAACTTTGTATAGGATCAGAGGAGTCATTAACTAGAAGATCACCAGGCATGTCTATAGTTGCTTCACCATCATTAATATCACCCGCCTTCCCCTCTCCTATATCCAACCACCATTTTGCAAAATCATTAGTTTTTTTGCAAATCAGATGTTTGAGCACCAACAGTTAACCTCATGCTTTTGGTTAATCTTAGCACTTTGCATTTTGCCCAAATATAACATGAACTTAAAGATGCATTCACGATTTCTTGCTTGCTACCGTTTGGAACAACGCGAAGTATTTGTCTAAAATCTCCACAAAAAACAATTACTTTTCCTCCAAATGGTATGTCTGAATTGATTGAAGGATCATGCGTCAAAATGTCTTTCATTGTTCGATCAAGAGCTTCAAATGCATGTTTATGAATCATCAGTGCTTCGTCCCATATAATTAATTTTGTTTCCTTAAGTAAGAACGCAACCTCACTGTTTGGTTTGATGCCACACAGTGAATCCTCATGGGTGAAATATAGCAAATTATATGATATTTAAATAACTTCAAAAAATGACTCACTCTAAATCTTTGATTTTCATGTTAATTTTTTTTCCTTCTTTGCCAAACCTTGTTTTAGTATCTTCCATGTTGTAACAGTTTACAACATATCCAATAATATCTAGAACATCAAAAAAGAAAAAACTGCAAATATCACCAATTGATATACCATTTGAGCTCATTTGCATTAGGTATTGAGTTCCTTCAAGATTTTGTATGCGGATCTCTTGAGCAGAAGTTAGGGCATCCCTGTAGACAATTTTCTTTGATAGACGCTATGTAATTAAATAAAGTCAGATAATGAATTTTTCACAATAAAGACAGTATTCACATAACATTTATGTCCATGTAAAAAAAATAATAAATCAAAAAATTCAAAGGATATAAAATCATTCCTATACTATTCAACTTTGATATGTTAATGTTGGAGTTAATCTTGATGGGTACGGGTCAAATCTGGGTCAAGTTGGGTTACGGGTTAATGGGTATGGTAAGCATGTTGTTTATTTTCTTGTTCATTGTAAAATCTCAAGGCTTGATCCAACAGTTAAAAGTCTCTACACCCTTGTATTCAGATGCTGCTGATGGTGAAAATAAAGTCCTTTTGCATCTGAAAACATTAAGTATTCTATTTTGTAGTGATTGTTGGAGAGATTAAAACACTGTAAAAGTAACAAAAAAACATTCAAAATCAGAGATACTGTTAAAGGTTTAAACAGAAAAAAAAATAAAAAAATTGTGTAAGCAAAAACTTATTTATAAATTAATCAGCCAATCAAGTTTAATTAGTATCAAATCAGGTTTACAAATACTTCAACTTTCTAGTTTGCACACGATTAAGGGACAAACACACGAGAAGAATACCATATGGTATCAAATCTGTAAATGTAATCAGTTACTGTTAGGTGGTTCTATTAGATTACGGATGTGAAAAACCCTCGCCAATCCTAGTCGCTGGTTCGAGAATAAAATAGATCGAATTGCTGGTTCGATTAGATTATGGATCTGAAAAAAAACATACCTGTGTGACGGAGTTGATGCAATTAGGACTCGAAGTCGGATAAGAACACATATAAATTTGGTTAGAATACTTCGATCCGCATGAACATAAAAAAAAGTAATCGGATTAAGGAGTACATACCTGATGATCTTATGGGTTTAATGTTTGATCTGATGATGAATAGGCTAGAGCGGCTAGAGAAGGTGAACGGCGATTTAGGGGGTGAATAGTAAAATCAAGTCACATATGGTGTTCGTAGCAAATTCAAAAGAGGTTTGTTTAATATTTTAGGGGGTGAATAGTAAAATCAGGGTACATGTGGTGTTTGTAGTAAAGCAAACTTTTGCAAATCATAACAGAAAGTGTTGATATATGGTGTGGTGTCGGTTGATTTATATATGTTACTGTCAAGTTCCAGTTTTTTTTGTTAATTGGTATTTCAAATTTATTAGATTTCGAAAGTCCAACGTTTCTACGATTTGACGGAGCTTTGTTATCCATTGTTCAATCATTCAGTATTTATTCATGAGAGCATAATCTTAAACCGATCAACGACGACATGAAATCAAGGACAATTAACATTAAGGGCTAGCAACCCTGAATCAGTTTCCACAGACTCTATCTCTATAAATCCTTTTCTTTGTTATAACATCCTGGACCACAACTCATGACAACCGTTGTCATTTCCCAACCTGATACGATGACATTGCAGGATATTGCATATATCAATATCATCTTAGCAATCCTAATTAATGCAATTACAATAATAAACTTTTTCCATCTGATACACCAAGTAACGATTCTTCGTTCAATATCAGTGGGACCCACTTGTTCTACAAACACCAAGATATCAAAATAATGATTTCTTGTGATAAAATTTAGTAATTCAATCTTTCATGCACATAAACATTTGTCTAACTCAAAGTTGGACCTACACGGACAATTCTTCCAATCTTTCTATGACATAGGTCATGCAACAACACTAATACATATCTGATTTAGTTACATTATGATGTAGCAATGAGACTTCTAAATAAACCATCATTCTTTAATGACTTCATCTTCACTTTACCTTTCTTCTCATACGACCGTTACCTCAACATGCGTAAATCTTATTCATCCGACGATTCACATATCATATTTCTTCAATCCAACTTTGTTCACGACAAACATATGACTTGTTGTATGACACAATGATGTCCCGACATTGTGTAAGTATACGCGAATTAATAAACAGGGTAAGGTGAACCCTAACATTCAATGGACTATTTGAAATAGTTACCAAGATTGGTCTAATAGACTATCAAATCAAATTACCACAAGAACTAAGTGGTATACGCGACACATTGCGTAAGTCAAACTTAAGAAACTGTTTAATTGATGGAACATCGATTATAACAAAGGACCTGGTTTCACATAAGAATTAGAAGAACATATGAAGCAAAAGTACACATACATATTTAAGAAAACGAGTCTCAGAAATCAATAGCGAATTTAGTTAACTCTTGATCAAGACAAACTAAATATCGAGCTACGTTACATTAAACCATAGGTCCCAGTGACTATCATATGAAACAATTTACGTAAGGCTCTCACGAGAGAAAGAACGTAAACACCATATGAGGTGAACGTTAGCCAGAATACGAATAAGTTTTCCCAGCATTATAAAAGCAACAAATTACTGATGGCTTTCATATCATATTCGTGACCCACAAATTATTAAAGCAACAAACAAATTATTGATTGATTGCTTTCATGCTTTGTGGAAAACAAGATTGTTTCAAACCCTTTGTTTCCAAGGATGAAACATCTGAAATAGTTATTGAATTCATCAAAATAATTGAAAATATTTGAATACTAAGGTGTCGATTATTCGTAGTGATAACGGCACTGAGTTCAAAAATGGTCTAATAAATTCTTTTTGTGCAGACTAGGGAATAACACAACAGTTTAGTGCTGCAAGAACTCCTTCGCAGAATGGGTTTGTTGAAAGGAAAAACCGTACTCTTATTGAAGCAGCTAGGACGATGTTGATTGATTATCGTCTTCCGATAATTAATAGGGCAAAAGCGGTTAATACAGCTTTCTATGTTTGGAACAGAGTCTTAATGGTTAAACAACACACGAAGACACCATATGAGTTGTTATTCAAAAGGAAGCCTTATGTAAAGTTCTTTCTCATTTTTGGGTTTTCATGTACTCTCTTGAATACTTCAGATTCTTTGCTGAAATTCGGAGCCGTTGGCGATGAATGTTATTTTCTGGGTTACTCATCATATTAGAAAGCTTTTCGGGTTTATAACAAAAGAACAAAGATAGTTCAAGAATCATACTATGTTGAATGGTAAGAGTCTACAACTCCTCATGATCAGAATGGATCGGATTGGTTCTTTGATGCGGATGTCATCTTTAAAACTTTTGATCAGAAATTTTTAGAAGGTTTAAGTATTGCAAGTTCTTTAGGCACAACTGATGAGTCTTCAACAAGTCTTAATCAGAATTTTAATGATTTCATGATTGGTCCTCAACCTATAAGGGTTCAAATTAAAAATTCAGAGGTCATTTCATCATCAACACAGACTCAAGAAGTACAAATTGATAATTTGGAGAATGAAGTAAATTATGAAGCAGCTCAACCTGCTAATGATGATCAAGTTACTCCAGATGTTCAGCAAGAAGTTCCTGTTTCTTCTGATGATCAAGTTGAACAACAAACTTCTTCAACTGTTAATGAATCTATCAACAACTCTTCTGATGTCAATATTACAAATTTTCCTGAGACTACTCAAGTAGAAAATGTTCCAACTCACCGAATCTATTCTCTGCATCCTATTGAAAATATTATTGGATCAATTGAGGATGGAGTGAAAACAAGAAGCCAATCAGGAGTTATAAACATCTGTTTATATTCATGTTTCCTATCTCAAGAGGAACCCAAAAATGTGAGTGCCGCACCTCAAGATGCAAATTGGATCGAAGCAATCCAGGAAGAACTTTTACAGTTCAAGAAACTTAATGTTTGGCACTTATGGATTTACCGAAAGGAAAGTATCCAAATGGTACTAAGTGGGTATTTCGGAACAAAAGAGATGATCGCGGGATTGTTGTACGTAACAAGGCTAGATTGGTTGTGCAAGGTTTTTTTTTTATCAAAAAGATGTTTTGGGTTATGACGATGTCTTTGCACCTGTGGCCATAATTGAAGCTATCAGAATTTTTCTAGCTTATGCTTCGTATATGAAATTCAAGGTGTATCAAATGGATGCGAAAACCACATTTTTATACGGGGTGGTTAAAAAGGAAGTTTATGTGAATCAACCACCAAGATTTGAAAATCCTTAGCACCCCTTTCAAGTTTACAGGCTGGTTAAAGCACTTTCTGGTTTACATCAGGCACCTTGTGCTAGGTATGAAACTCTATCCATTGATGTGTTGTAAAACACATATGTTTTTATGCTCATTTTTAGCTCGTTTCACTCGGTTTTATCAGTCAAAATAATATAAAGTTGATACTTAATGATATTCTTGGTGAAAATATAGGTTTGGTCGATAAACCGAAGAATTTGAGGAATAAAAGGGGGCCAGAAAGAAGCGGGAATAAAGAGTGGAGCTGAGCGAGAAAAGTATAAATTAATTCTGGATTGTGCAAGACCGACTTCTGCTACCATGTCGGTCCGATGCGCGTTTTAAAGACAAAATCATTGCATAATCATTGAGCCGTAATCATTAAAGATGGCGTCAGCCCTAGTCGGACCGACATCCATTCCAAGTTGGTTCGATATGAACCCTGTCGGGCAGAATTAACCTAATGAGCCACTATAAATGTTTGAGACGAGTTTCATTGCGGGGGATCAGTTGTTTGCGGCTGTAGACGACTAGAAGGCTTGGAGAATCGAGGAATTGGAGCTAGAGATCATCTGGATTAAGAGAGTTTGCATATTTTTGGTTTGAAATCATCGGTTTTGCGTTCCTTTTCCTATTTCAGTATTTTACTTCGAGTTCTAAACATGTTTCCAGTATATTTTGGTTTGTTTCTCAGTATTATGAGTAGCTAATCTCGTTGCTAGTTAGATTAGGATGAATATTGATATGATTTGATTGTTTTCGGTTTGTTTATTGATCGTATGACGAATGATACGTAAAGACTTCTGATTTAATGTTTATGAATGTGTTTGAATACTGATTTGATACTGATCTTACATGGAGTTGTTGCTCTTGAGGTTTTATTTGAATGCTTTGTGTGTTTTGAGTAAGATTTCGGGTCATATACTTTGTGTTTGTGATCTAAACGACTAGGCCAGTCATTGTAGCAGGTTTATGAAGTCATAAAAATCAGTGTTTTACTAATCTTGATACCGAGAGGAGATAGGTTGTCGCGTGGTCTTTTGGTTTGGCGGTTTGGGTAGCAATTTCATGAGAGTGAATTGTCCGAGTCATTTTTATCATTTGCAATTTTGTAACATCCCAAAAATAAAACGACAGTTATAATAACGGAATAAACGAACGAGGTATGGCGGGTCAGGTCGGATGGGTCAGCTGGCTATAAATAGCCTATGCCACCCTTTTTCTCTCATTTGCAACTTTTAGAGAGAGAAACCGTAGAGAGAGAAAGTTGGCGGATCGACCCGAGACTTCAGCAAAGTGTTACTCCATAACTCGTGAGAAGAACCTCCGGATCAGAAACTCGATTCAGGTAACGATCCGACCTAAATCTGAGTTTTAGTTCGTTTTTGGATTTTTCGGGTTTTGGGTGAAAAGGTAAGGTTTGAACGGATGAAACTGAAAGATAATCATGGATTTGAGTTCCTTAATGGAAAACGAACGTTTTGAATGCAACAGGTTTGGGATCTTGACATGATCAGACCCGAATGCGAAAGTTAGGGTTTTTCGCGAAGAACAGGTCGTGCGCGCTTGCTAAGTGCGCACGGAGCAGGTCCTGCGCACTTGCTAAGTGCGCAGGAGGAGGGACCTGCGCACTTGCTAAGTGCGTAGGAAGCATGGTCTGCGCACTTGCTAAGTGCGCAGGCATCAGAACTGATTAAGTGAAGTCAGTATGTAAGAATGGTTAAACCGTTAGAGTCGGGATTGGTCTGATGTGTATTTAACTAATCAATTCAGATCGGAAGTGACGTTGTTGGACCTTCGTTTAGGACAACCCATATTAGCGTATCAGGTGAGTTCTAGAGCCCTCTTTTAAATGTTTTGTTAAATGTTTTGGGCTGGTGTGCATACTTACGAAACGATGTTTTAACAAAATGATGTTTTAACGAAACGATGTTTTAACGAAATGATGTTTTAACGAAATAATGTTTTAACGAAACGATGTTTACGAAAGGAAAGGTTATGAAGTGTTTTTGCCAAAAAGGTTTACGAATGTTATTGAACGGTCTAAATGAGGAAAGGTTTAATGAAAAGGGAAAGAGGTAAAGGTTTAAAGAAGTCATTACAAATCTAATCTGTCGAATGAATGGAATTGACGAACGAAGTCTGGGAATGTGATTCCCAGCCTTGTGGTAGATTATGGACAGCGAGCCATAGTTGCCATAAGAACAACAGGGGTAGTGTCTTAGTGGCCTGCCAATGGTTTTGATGTTGTACAACTGCTAAGGGAGTAACGACGGTTACTCGGGTGATGATGATCATCCTAAGTGAATAAGGTATGGGAAATCAATGACGGCGATACGTAACGGTTGATTCCCAAAGGAAAGATGCGTGTTGGGCAATGGCGGCGATACGTAACGGTTGACCCCACGTAGTGAATGGTTGGGCAATGACGGCGATACGTAACGGTTGACCCCACATAGTGTATGGTTGTGGCAATGACGGCGATACGTAACGGTTGCCCACAACACCAAAGGTTCCTTCGGGGACACTGTGACGCGTAAAGTAAGACACAGATTTAGATAATAATGTATGACTTAAATGAATGTTAAAAGTTTTAATGAACGATCCGTTTAACGGTGTTTATGATTATGATGTTGATGATGATATGGGTACGAAACCTTTTTAAAGATGTTAGATTATTACATGCTTTTGTGAAAGGTTTTACTAAATGAATGATACGTTTTTGGCAAATGTTGATGTTAAAGTTTTTATGAAATGCTAGAACTCACCAGCGTAGCTGACTTTTTAGTATGCACATTCAGGTTAAGGCAGGTATGGACGATGGACGGTGATGCTTGGCAAGCGAGAAGAGTTACCCGGTCGATCATGAAGACTGGCATCCCGTTATGAGTTGTTTATGTTAAGTTTATGTAATTGACAATGTACACTTCCGCATGTATGAACAATGATGGCGTTATGTTTGAATGAAATTTTCCGCTGCGTTATTTGATATTCATGTTTAAGAACTGTTTGTGAATGAGTAAATCCAACGAGTGAGGCCTCCCGGGTTTGGGGCCTTACAAATTTCGTGTCATAAACAATATTTTGGGAGTTTACTCCTTACTCTTAGGTCTGTTTAGGATAGTCTATGAGTATAGACCGGTTGAGACCGAGAGGTGAAATCGTTATCGAGTACGTGGTGTTCTAGGTTTCGGCGAGTCCGAGAGGAAATCCAATTCCTTGCTGGTGAGCTTAATCCGACCCTTAGGATATTTGAGGTGTGTAGGGGAGTCTGAGAGGAGATCCTGCATATCTTAGTGATTCCCGAGTCAGTCTATCTTTAAAACCGGTGCCATACAGTCAGTTGTCCCGAAAGCAGTTGAGTCAATCAATAGGATTCCTGCTCCAGGTGGTGTTTGTCTCATAGTTGGTTGTTGGTTGCTTATTTTAATTTGTTTGGTCTGCTTAAGTGTACTGTTTTCGTCTTTGTATGTCTTTCCGTTTGTCTAAGCATTTTTGTGTCCTATTCAGTCTTGAGTTGAATCAGTATTTTAACTGTTAAATTAATTTGCATGTTCTAAAATTATAAAAAGAAAAATAGAATCATCTTTTGTGTTACATCGGTTAGGAATCAATAGAGGTTCAGTATCGAGGGTCGCCGCCTTTTGTGTCCACAGATCGATAACTCGGGCTTACTTGCTTTGCTACACGCGACCGGTACACTTGCCGTAGCGTGTGATCTAGTCATGAGTCCATTTCTAAATTTAAAACTTGGTTAAATTAATATATAAATATCACACATCAAGTTTTTGGCGCCATTGCCGGGGACACTTTTTGGTGACTTCGAGAACGACCCGAGTAGGGGGTCTAACCATTTTTTGTTCATTATTTGTGTTCTTTCTTTTTTTTATTTTTGTACTTATTTTTCTTTTTGCAGTGTATGCAACATTCCCTTCGCACTCGTTTCACAGGATCTGCTGAGTTTGCTGCTCTACTTGAGCCCGAGCGTTTGTTACGAAAGAAACCTGCTAAAGAGACCGTTGAAACATCTTCTGAGGAAATGGGCGACCACCTAGCACGAAGGACCGTTTCTGATTACGCTAAGTCGACCTATGGTGGTGTCCGCTCTAGTATCACCCAACCCACAGTGGAGGCTAACTCTTGGCAATTTCCATCCCATATCATGAGCATCATCGCCACCAATGTCCAATTCCATGGGAATTCTCACGAGAACCCCCATTCTCATCTCACTATGTTCAATAGGATCTGCGACACCTTCCACCTTAATGGCGTCACTGAGGATGCAAAACTGTTGCGTCTATTCCCATTCACTCTGGCAGATAAAGCCACCACTTGGCTTGAGTCCTTACCCAATGGTTCCATCACCACTTGGGCTGCTATGAAGGACAAGTTTCTTTCTAAATACTACCCCTTCTAAGGCTGCACACCACAGGAGTTTGATCCATGCTTTTAAGCAACAGCAGGGGGAGAGTTTTCACGACGCGTGGGAGAGATTCAAAGGGTTGTGTAATGATTGCCCGGGCCATGGTATTGAGGATTTGTGCTTGGTTGAGAAGTTTTATAATGGCTGCTCCATTGCTAGTAGGGGGCAGTTAGATACCGTTGCAGGAGTGAACATGATGACGAGTAAGTTCCCTGAGGAGTGCTTTGATTTGTTTAAGGATATTGCTATGACTTCTTACAAGAGTTTGCATACTGAGAGTTCGCAGAGAGGGGTCATGCATGTTGATTCAACTACAGCCTTAGCAACACAGATAGAGGCATTAGCTAGGATAGTGAAAGATTTGCAGGTGAAAGCGAACAGGAGCTGTGATATCTGCAGGGGAGGCCATAACACTATTGATTAACAGGCAACCCAAGAGCACGTAGAGTACTTAGGAAATCAGAACCGTAACAACTCTTACGGAAATTCTGGATGGAGAAATAACTCTGGCTCTAATTGGAGGGGTAATCAGAACCAGAGTTTGTTCCAGAATTCAGGCTAGGGAAGCGGGGAGAAGAAGGACCACTTCGATGAGATAATGGATCAGCTGCAAGAGCATGATGAAAAGAAATACCAGGAGAATGCAGTGAAGTTCAAGGAGCATGATAGAATGATTCAGAGCCAAGGAGTAGCATTGCAGAATCTAGAGAGGCATGTTGGAAAGATAGCTAAGATGTTGAAGAGTAGAAAAGAGGGTAGTTTGCCTAGCAACACAGATGCGAACCCTGGCTACTCAAGGCAGTTCGCAAAGGCAGTGACCACTAGGAGCGGCCGAGGTGTTGAGGCTAAGAAGCCGGCTGTAGTCGATGATGAGCTAGTCGATGAGGAGATTTAGATGGAGGCGGATCCTGGCAAGGTGCAAGAGAGGCGGAGCCCAGCAAGTACAACACAGCCACATGATTCCACTAGAAAGGCAACTGAGACACCTGGGAGAGAGTATAAACCCCCACTTCCATACCCCAGTAGGCTCAGAATAGATAAAGAGGACGACCACTATCAGAAGTTCCTCAGATGCTATGACAGTTACACATTAACATCCCTTTTGTTGAAGCTATGTCTAGTATGCCCAAGTATGCAAAGTACCTTAAGGACATGTTGATGAAAAAACTAAACTTAAGGCACTTTCCACCATGGTGATGAATGAACGGTGTTCCGTGGTTATCGAACCCAACCTTCCACAGAAGATGAAGGATCCAGGAGTTTCACTATCCCTTTTGTTATTGGTGGGTTATCTGTCGACAACGCTCTTGCCAACCTAGGTGCTAGCATCAACCTCATGCCCTACCCTGTCTTTAAGAGGCTAGGCCTAGGAGAACCGTAGCCGACGCGGATGAGTCTTCAGCTTGCCGATCGATCGGTTAAGTATCCGCACGGTTTTGTTGAGAAATGTTGGTTTGGGTCGACAAGTTCATATTCCCTGTGGACTTTGTCATCTTGGATATGGACGAGAATGAGCACGTCCCTCTTATTTTAGGCCGTCCATTCCTAGCTACCGCTCACGCGATGATAGATGTTTTTAGTGGAAAACTGACCCTTGATGTGAATGATGAGAAGGTGACTTTTGACGTGAACTACTCCGGCACACTTTTGCTTTCCCTCGCGTACCGTGAGGGATCTCTTCCTGGTCTTCGCGTACCGCGAAGCAAGTAAATTCCAGGTTTTTTTCCCTTTTAGTTCTTGGACTTCATTCTCGTGTTCGTTTTCTTCGGGTTTTAACTTGTAATCATCATGAGCACCTGAGAACACAACAAAGACTCAATATGTAACAAAAATGACTCAAAACAAATATAAAACTAAGTAAAACGACTCGAAAACGATGGAATAAAGATGTATGCTTTGCACAACATCATATTCTCATGTATTTTGTAAATTTTTGTATGTAATTCAGTTATGTATATCTTGTATGTTGATGCTTCATTGTGTAGTTTCGTATACAGAATATGAGACGACGTTGAACTTGGCAATAGCATATTACACACGCGTCTGGGTACCATTATCATCAGGGGAGTTTAACTTTTATTTCAATTATATTTTTTATTTTTATCTTTATTTTCGTTATCTTCTTTTCCAAACACATTAGTGACAATGTGCATTTCAAGTGTGAGGATGGGGGATTTTGTAAAAGTTAAATAAATAAATAAATAAATATTCAAAAATCAAAAATATTTTGCCTGTTTTTTTTTTGCAAGTCCCGAGAGCTTCACATATTATTTTTATGTCCGGGCATACAAAAAACCTGTTTTCGTGTGATCTAAACCAAGTGTTTTTAAGAGGGCTGGGCGTGGGTTTGCGTTTCCTTAACGTGGTATTCTCCAAGTATTCGGGATTAAGTGTTTTCAGCTAGTCGTTTTTCGGTAAAAAAAAACTATTTTGGGATACCTAGGAGAGTATAGCAGACTAGACGGTAATAATTGTGCATGACTTGTATCGGTAACCCAATTCCACACGCTACAGTGAGATTTTGAGCCTTTGAATATTCATTTCATATTCATTGCTTTTTGCTTGATGTATGTATTACCTGCATGATTTGTCTAGTTAGAACTTGATTATCTTGATACATGTCGGGACCCTAGGTGTAGACATCACATAGAAATGATCTAAGGCATTAGGATTTAGCCCTTTTTCATTTAACCGTTTCTTTTATTTATCCCTACCTAAACATTAACCCCTAGTTAGCCCCTTTGAGCCTTATCCATCTTCGTTTCTAAAACCCACTTAATATACCTTTAGCATGTGCAGCCTTTTACCTTTTAACCCCGTGTCATTGGTCCGGACGAGCATAGTGGTATATTAGTAACTGATTTTAAAAAAAATAAAAAAATAGAATGTGTCAAAAGAATAAGTGTGAGAATAAAATATTCTCATGATTTAGTCCAGTTTTTTTAGTAATTTGTTTCCCTTGGGTAAAAGTTCATTAGTCCGGACCAGTTTCACCTTAGCCACTTAAACATTCCCGATCCATACCCTAAGCCATAGCCTAACATTACAACCATGTTAAAGACCTTTTTGATCTGTGTGTTTGTCCTCATAATTGGGTGGAGTTTTGATTGATTCTCAAGCATATGACTTAGACATTTCATTGGTAGTTCTGAGAGTTAGACTAGGAACTAGCACATATTTTGCTAACTACAGAAATTAACCGAAAGGAGAGAAATCTTGTGAAGGGTATGAGTTGTGCACAAATAGAGCCTGAAAGGAAGTGAATCTTGAATAGGTAAACCTATGTTTTCAAAAAGTTAGGTCCCATCTAGGCTGGTTGAATTGTAAATCTATTGACCGTTGTAAAGCTTGGGGAGTCGCTCGTTGTTTTGGATTTTGTGGTCTGTTTCCGGCCTTAACTTAAGATTTCTGTTTTTGCGCGATTACTAATTTGGATGTATTGTTTGGGGCTTTGCTTAGGGACAAGCGAACTTTAAGTGTGAGAATGTTTGATGTGTTGTAAAACACATATGTTTTTATGCTCATTTTTAGCCCGTTTCACTTGGTATTATCAGTCAAAATAATATAAAGTTGATACTTAATGATATTCTTGGTGAAAATATAGGTTCGGTCGATAAACCAAAGAATTTGAGGAATAAAAGGGGGCCAGAAAGAAGCGGGAATAAAGAGTAGAGCTGAGCGAGAAAAGTATAAATTAATTCTGGATTGTGCAAGACCGGCTTCTGCTACCATGTCGGTCCGACGCGCGTTTTAAAAACAAAATTATTGCATAATCATTGAGCCGTAATCATTAAAGATGGCATCAGCCCTAGTTGGACCGACGTCCATTCCAAGTTGGTCCGATATGAACCGTGTCGGGCAGAATTAACCTAATGAGCCACTATAAATTTTTGAGACGAGTTTCATTGCGGGGATCGTTGTTTGCGGCTGTAGACGACTAGAAGGCTTGGAGAATCGAGGAATTGGAGCTAGAGATTGTGACATCCGACCTTTTTAGAATTAACCCCGTTAGCAAAACCTAGTTAAATTTCGTTAAGTTTTAACCTAGTTAACTCAAATTCAAACCTCAGGGATCAATTTTGCCAATATTTAAACTAAAACTACAGGGACTAGTTATGTAGTTACTCAAAAGCAAATGTGTTGACTTGAAAAGTCAAAATTGATTGAGAATTGTTCCTGTTGACTTCTAAAAGTCAATTTCGTAGCCTCTACGATCCAAATTCGCGAGTTATAGTTAGTGTTGGTCCAAATCTGTAACCGAAATGCACGTGGATGTCATAAACGTTCATTATTGAGTCAATTAATATCACAATTACGGGCGATTAATCTCACTTATGGGTATTAAACCCGTAACCGTCGACCATCATGTTCTACGCAGCGAATTCGTTAATCTCGATCAACATTCTCACAAATCAATCACCTGCGTATCTAAATCGCATCCCTCTTAGCTTGTTTCATCATCCAATTCGATCTAAAGTGAAGCCGTGGTAGCCAGAGACAAACTCGCGCAAGTCGGAACTACATTCAGTCGAAAACCATCAATTGGAACTCTATTCTGGTAATTGAAACTGGCTACACCTTCGTTTTCATTCATAGATTAAAAGCCCTATGCTAATTCGGGTTTATAACATCGATCCGATCAAGAACCAATTCTAGGGTTCTTAACATATACGGCTTAATCGAATCCCACCCTAGACTCGATCAAAATCCAATTAATTTTCATGTTTAGTTTTGAAAACTGTAACTCTTTTAAAGCCCCATGTTAATTGAATCAAACAATATCTATTTTTTCAAGATCCGGAATCTAGGGTTCGTTCATATGACGAATTGGGGGTTTTGATCTTAGACTTAACCTCAATCCAATTAAAGTACACGAATGGATTAGCAATGCTTTACTCTGTAAAAGCCCCATCGTTTCAACAAGTCTCATTATCAAATTTGATCGAATTGATTACTTGTGCAATCTAGGGTTTTTGGCAATTTCAAACTTAAGTTAACAACTTCAAACTCGTCGATTTTACAATTAAACCTATCCTCAGAGTCGCAACACTCATATGAATAAAACCCCTAAGCCTTTGTTACGAATCGCGATCAAAATCATGAGAATTGGGACTTGTTTTGCATTCGGTTCGATAAAGGGGGGAAACACGACAGGGGCGAGGGTTAAAATCAAATGAATCGGGTCTGTGATGCGATTCACTAGCAGGCTGAGTTGGTTAAGTTGTTAGGCTGTTGTGAGAGAGACCCGGGTTCGAGTCTCTCCACCCTGCTTTATTTTTAGAACCTGTTTTTGATGTTATTTTAAATATAAAATCATTTTCTATATTATTATATTGATAATAGGATACGTTTTGAAACCCGGAAAACACCCGATGGCTCGGGATTGAATTTATAATATATTTTGAGCATTTTGTCTAAATTAAAGATAATATAATTTATTATATTATTCCCTAAACAATTATTTGATTTAGTAAAATCACCCAAACGGTTGTTTTATATTAAGATTCGAATTTTTGATTTTATAACTCGTTTGTAATTATTATTCTCACGTTTCAAAATAATATAACCATTTATATTATTCAAGGTTATTATTTTTAAACAAACAAACAAAAACAATAATATATACACAATGACCTGACATATTTGAGTGAATTACACAATAATGAGCGAATTACACAATGAGCTGGAAAACGTAAAACACAATGATGAAAACATATAACACAATGATGAAAAATATTTGACACAATGAACTTGTATTACACAATGACCAGACGTGGTATTACATAATGAACTTGTATTACACAATGACCTTACTAATTACACAATGAACTTGTATTACACAATAACCAGATATTACACAATGACCAGACGTGGTATTACACAATAAACTTGTATTACACAATGAACTTGTATTACACAATGAACTTGTATTATACAATGAACTTGTAATACACAATGACCTGACTAACTACACAATGAGCTGGAAAATGTAAAACACAATGATAAATACATATAACACAATGAATTTGTATTACACATTGAACTTGTATAACACAATGAACTTGTATTACACAGTGACCTGACTAATTACACAATGAACTTGTATTACACAATGACCAGACGTGGTATTACACAATGAACTTGTATTACACAATGAACTTGTATTACACGATGAACTTGTATTACACAATGACCTGACTAACTACACAATGAGCTGGAAAACGTAAAACACAATGATAAATACATATAACACAATGAACTTGTATTACACAATGACCAGGCGTGGTATTACACAATGAACTTGTATTACACAATAAACTTGTATTACACATTGAACTTGTATTACACAATTAACTTTTATTACACATTGACCTGACTAATTACACAATGAGCTGGAAAACGTAAAAAAAAAATTCGTTTTTGTTTATAACGACACTATACTCTTTTTAAAGATAAAAAACGCTATTTTTTATGGTGTAATTCTTTTGAAAAAATAATGTCTTATGTAAAAGTTATGAACGTTTAAAAATGAGGGGGAGAACTTGATAAAAAGTCAACAAAAGTGGCCAAGACTAAATTACCTTTCCAACAACTTTTTCTCCTACAATTTAATCTCAACCATTAAATCTTTTCTACAATTTGATCTAATGGCCCTAAATCCTTCTCACCATTCTTACAATTAAAATCCTTTTTACCTGAACCTAATCCTATATATATACATATATATTATTAACTCATGTTTTGCGACGTTGATACGTACCATTTTTACTATAATTACTAAACTAAGAATTCCTTGATTCCGATGACTAGTTTGTCTACCCGTTGATCCTAAACGTATTTAGGACAACCGATCATTCCGTGTCGTCGTCACAAATCCCATTATATCCCTAATTGTTGTTTGTAATTGTAGGGCATACTTAAGCCATTGCAGGCTAACATTCGTGTACCAAATCTCATACATGTGAGATACTATCTACTACGTAACACAGGTGAGTTTCACGGCCCCTTTTTACTTGTTTTCCTATTGGGGGAGAAACATGCATATACACAAACATCAGTTTACTTATTTTCCTGTTGGGGAGAATCATGCATACAAACAAACATCATTTTACTTGTTTCCCATTGGGAAGAAACATGCATACGAACAGACATCCGTTTACTTGTCTTCCCGCTGGGAGAGACATACATATGAACGGACATGGATCACATAGTATTTCACTACCACTTGTTTACCTAAGTGCAAACATAAAATGCAAAGTCCTTACACACTGGGCCCGTTAATATATGGAGTATAGCGAGGAAATTTGAGTAGTACTACTGGGTTTGACAAACCCCACCCGGGTTAGTCGCGCTAACTTGAATAGAGGTCTAACGGGTGTAAATTGTCCTAAACACTTGTCATTGTTGATGTTAGCAATGGCGGAAGGCACCTAAACATAAACAGTCAGCTTCGGTTGCGAACACCTAGAGTAACTTTTACATTGTCTAGCTAGCAATAGGTGTGACTTACGTATGTGGATCCTGCGAACACTCAAACAGTTTATTTACTTGTAAACCTGTGAACTCACCAACCTTGTGTTGACACTTTTTCTTACATGTTTCTCAGGTCGCTAAGACACAGGTTACACACTTAGGACATACATGGAGTCCTACTATCATTTCATCCTCATACAAACATTCAAAACAATTTACTTGTTTTATTAAATTAAACTTGGGCGCGCTTGTTTTGCGCATTTATTTTCTTATTTAAACGCTTCCGCATTAACTCTGAACTTTTATGATATTTCATTTATGTCCCATATAGTGTCGTTTGATGTAACTAATGACTGAGACCCTAGTTTGTCACACACCAAATGGTAAAACTCCGTTTGTGAAATTTAGGGGTGTGACAGAGATCATCTGGATTAAGAGAGTTTGCATATTTTCGGTTTGAAATCCTCGGTTTTGCATTCCTTTTCCTATTTCAGTATTTTACTTCGAGTTCTAAACATGTTTCCAGTATATTTTGGTTTGTTTCTCAGTATTATGAGTAGCTAAACTCGTTGCTACTTAGATTAGGATGAATATTGACATGATTTGATTGTTTTCGGTTTGTTTATTGATCGTATGACGAATGCTAGTGTAAATACTTCTTATTTAATGTTTATGAATATGTTTGAATACTGATTTAATACTGATCTTGCATGAAGTTGTTGCTCTTGAGGTTTTATTTGAATGCTTTGTGTGTTTTGAGTAAGATTTCGGGTTTTCGGGTCATATACTTTGCGTTTGTGATCTAAACTATTAGGCCAATCGTTGTAGCAGGTTTATGAAGTCATAAAAATCAGTGTTTTATCAATCTTAAGACCAAGAGGAGATAGGTTGTTGGGTTGTCTTTTGGTTTAGCGGTTTGGGTAGCAATTGTCCGAGTCGTTTTTATCATTTGCAATTTCGTGTAATAAATAGTCTTTTGGGAGTTTACTCCTTACTCTTAGGTCTGTTTAGGATAGTCTATGAGTATAGAGCGGTTGAGACCGAGAGGTGAAATCGTTATCGAGTATGTGGTGTTCTACGTTTTGGTGAGTCCGAGAGGAAATCCAATTCCTTGGACCCTTAGTATATTTGAGGTGTGTAGGGGAGTCTGAGAGGAGATCCTGCATGTCTTAGTGATTCCCGAGTCAGTATATCTTTAAAACCGATGTCATACAGTCAGTTGTCCCGAAAGTAGTTGAGTCAGTCAGTAGGATTCCTGGTCTAGGTGGTATTTGTCTCATAGTTCGTTGTTGGTTGCTTGTTTTAATTTGTTTGGTCTGCTTTAGTGTCATGTTTTCGTCTTTGTCTGTCTTTCCGTTTGTCTAAGCATTTTTGTGTCCTATTCAGTCTTGAGTTGAATCAGTATCTTAACTGTTAAATTAATTTGCATGTTCTAAAATTATAAAGAGAAAAATAGAATCATCTTTTGTGTTACATCGGTTAGGAGTCAATAGAGGTTTTTTGTGTCCACGGATCGATAACTCGGGCTTACATGCTTTGCTATACGCGACCGGTACACTTGCCGTAGCGTGTGATCTAGTCATGAGTCCATTTCTAACATTAAAACTTGGTTAAATTAATATATAAATATCACACATCATCCACGCATCTGGTTACAAATGGTTTCTCACGGGGAACAATTGACAGGACCTTGTTTCTAAAGAAGTTTGGAGATGATCTATTGTTGGTACAAGTATATGTGGATGACATTATCTATGGTTCGACGAATGAGAATTTGAATAGAGAATTCGAAGATGTCATGAAACTAAAATTCTAAGTGTCTTATGGGTCGGATGTAGTTTTTCCTTGGTCTACAAGTAGAGCAATCAGAGCTGGGTATACTCATTCATCAGGCGAAGTATATTAACGACATCTTGAAAAAGTTTAACATGAAAGACTGTAAAGTTGCTTCTACTCCTATTGCTCCATATGAACCTCTCTCTGGATCCAACCAAAGTTGAAGTTAATCAGAAGTATTATCGCTCCATGACCGGTTCTCTTATGTATTTGACTGTTAGTCGACCAGACATTATATTCGTTGTATGCTCGTGTGCTAGATTTCAAGCGTCACCCCGAGAATCTCATGAGATTGCTGTCAAGCGGATTCTGCGTTATCTGAAAGGCCGTGTCAATCTTGGTCTTTAGTACCCGTCGGAGTCTGATTTTAATCTATATGTTTTTATTGACATTGACTATGGAGGTTGTGGTTTAGACCGTAAATCTACATCCGGTGGATGTCAGTTTTTGGGGGAGCGAGTGGTGTCATGGCTGTGCAAGAAACAGACAAACGTATCCACATCAACTGATGAAGCTGAATACACAGTTGCATCTAGATGTTGTTCTCAATTAATCTGGATTCAGCATCAACTCTTGGACTTCGGGATAAATTTTCTGGACACTCCCATTTTCTGTGATAATGAGGCTGTGATGGGCATTGTGAAGAATCCAATCCAACATTCCAAAACCAAACACATTGCAATCAGATTACATTTTATTCGTGATTGTTTCGATAATGGCTTGATAAGGGTGGTCCACGTTAATACCTTAGAGCAAAAGGCCAACATTTTTACAAAAGTTTTTCCAGCTGATCGGTTTAACTCTCTGGTAGAAATGTTGGAGATAATATCTTTTTAAGTAAAGTTTAAAAAATAAAAAAAAGTGTTTGAATAACGTCTGATTTTGATTGAAAGGCCATATTTGTTCCGCAAAAAGATTTTTCGTTTAAGTGTTTTCTTTTAATGATAAAACTATGTTGTGTTACTTCATTTCAGTATCATGTTATGTTTACCCTGTTCTGTAAACAAGGATGTTAACATTCAAAAGAATGTAATTATTGATAAAGATGGTTTGTTGTTTTCAAAAGTTGGTGCCAATCTCTATGTGGGTAATATTCAACGTGGAGATATACATGCAACAAATAGTATGGATAAAGATAGAGGTAATTGTATAATCGGTGACCATTAAATGTTAATGACAATTTTGGGCCTATGGAGAGTAATCGCTTTGAAGATCTGAATTTTAATTTAATTGACAATGTTGGACAATTAAAATTAAATGAAGTTGTTGAGCCGATGGATACATCTAAACCATCAATGATTTTTCCTCTTCAAAAGATTATTAAAACTTCCAAAAGATGTTCCTCAATTAGAGATGTAGTTGCTAGGTAATACTCGTTACATACCAATTCCGGAAGAAGAAAAAAAATCAAAACCCGAAAGGATTCATAACAATCAAGTTTTTTTAGTCTTCGAGTTCATCAAAAAACGCAGGTCCCAAAATGAACAAAGGAGCCGATGGCCCCTTCAAAGCTCTCAAGCGGCTTAACGATATTGCGTACAAGACTCGAGGACGATTCTTTTTCAAAGATGGAGAGAATGATGCAGGTGACCCGGATAACTACTCGGACAGTGATCGGGTACCACCTGACCCGGAGCTGAATCAGATCAGATGATCAAATCTAGCTGGTTGCGGATTATTTGGAGTTTTATTATTTGAACTTTTTAATTTATCTTTGTTTATCTTTTCTATCGTTGTTATGTTTTCAAGTTTGTTGTCTTTTTTTAGGATTTAGAATTGTTATATGGTTTTTGTCTGGGATTGAAAAACTCAGTTGATTTTTTTTAATAAAAATTCGTGGCTTTGATCTTCCAAGTATTGAATTCTAGACCCAACTTGATTGCTAAGCAAAAATTGCATAGAAAGGGTAGTGCAAATTGTAACTTATAATTTTGTAAAAGGGGTAACTTTACAGAATAGTAACCAGGTTTTAAAAGTGTTTCAATTAGGTCACTCAAGTTTAAAAAATGATTCAATCAAGTCACTCAGCTTTCATGTTTTATTTAAATTATAGGTTTTAACATTTTTTTTTTTTTCATGTCATTTTTGTTTCAATTAGGAATATTTTTTTTTGATGCTGATGTGGAATGGTGACGTGGTATTTAGGTTATTTAAATATCTATTTGTCATAACTCAAAAGTTAGTACATGCCCAAAAATACAAACCAAGTGACCTAACTAGCTTCCTGATTGGTATAGCCCAAATTCCATTTGAAGTTATTTTAGACCTCAAGCACCTTTCAACACAATGGTTAAGACCTCAAGCATCATTCAAACACAATGGTCAAGAACTCTTAAAAAATAGTACCACAACTTCAAATAAACAATCAAATGCATAAAGCTACTCAACAATAGAACCCCTGCTCCACTAAGAAAACAGAGACTACTACTTAACCACCCAATTGCTCACTTGAATCTCCACACTTTCTATACAAACTTATTGGACTTATTACCAACATAGATTTGCAAGAAATGGTGAGATTTCAGTTCTAATCAACAAAATTGTGAGCAAAAACATCAATCACCCTAATCAAACCTACCCACAAGAAGATAAAAGCCCCTTCTTGTTAATCAAATCCAACCCATCACCTACGTGAATGCGTCTCAGCGAGAGGCTTCGAACACAAATCACAATCTAATGTACAACAATCACAACAAATAACAAACACCATTACCTCAAGAAACTTTAAACAACACAAAATCAACTTCTTTTGTCATCTGCTGTTCCCATCTTCCTGGATATAAGATGAGTTGTCAACTTTTTCAGGGCTGTTACGGTTACCGACGAGATCACTATACATCTTTAGTGACCCTTTTGAGAACTCTATTGACGCCTCGAAAACCCGACAAAACCCAGTTTGAAATCCATTTAATGTGATTCTTTGAGTTTCTTGCATACAAGATTGATGCTTTCCTCTTTCCAGTTCCACTTTTGCTCTAAACTCATCTAAATATTCTTTCCTTTCTTTCAAATAATCTGCTCTTTGGTCAACCTCGAATTCGCAAAGTTCAAGACTCGGAATCTTGGTTTCAAAGACTCGGTTTTCAGTTTTTTGAAAAGCAAGAATCTTGCGGTCGAGTTCTTTAGACAAGCTATCAACTTTTCTCTTTTGTTCTTGTTCTTTTCCTTGTTGGATCCATAAAGAGTGTAGATCCTTTGAGAAGCTTCTCATAGCCACATAAACCGACTTGTCGGGCAATTTGTCCATAAAATTGAACCAATCTTGACAAATCATGAGCAGCGGGGGGCCGTTCATTGTCTGAAAAGGTTGAGATGTGTTTCTGCTTTTTGAGTAGAATTCAACTTCTGGAACTATGAACTTTGATAGCCAACTGTAAAGAGCTCCAACATATTGTTTTTGGGCAGTGAGATAATCCCGAAAGCACGCCCGCCAGTTCTGAAACTCAGCCTCCAGCTGCAGGGCTGCAAGACGGTGCGTGTTGTTTGAGAATTTTCCATATGTTGGACATGTAAACAGTTTGACTTCAGACATGATTTTGTTTTGAATTTCATGTGATTCCAACATATCTTTCCACATGTTCATCATTCTGCAAAAATATAACACGGGTTATGATTTACTGCTGTTATTGCATACAGTACAAGTGGATAATGCATGACAATGCTGAGGTGTACAAGTAGTTTTTGCAGTGTTTGATGCTTACCCATGTAAAAGTTCAATGATTTGAGGCTGCAACTCTTCATCTCTGAGTTTCTCAATTCTTTCTGAAATTGATTCTGCACTTCGGATTGCAACCAAGATCTGGCTGTACAAATCTTTTACTGCAGCCCTTGTTTTATCTATTGTACCCCCCTCATCTCCCTTGACATCTTGGTTCCTCAGTTGGCTGCATTTTCTCTCGTATAATTTCCGAGTGTTGTCTCCAGCCTAAGAATCATGCAAATGTCACATTAACTATTTGAAGTATTAACATATGGGCATAAATTTACAGGTAAGTAGGTTGATTTGGGTTATATTTTATTTCTAACAAGTTATGCTAAAAGATTTAAATAAAAAGGAAACGGGTCAAACAGGTTGAAAGTCATCTAAAGTGTATTCAAAAGCATAAAACCTCCAAATAACTGTCGTAAAAAGTTACATTGAAAGAAAAATGTAGCAATTTTCATGACACATTTGTTTGTTCAAAAGAAAAATGTAGCAATTTTCATTGGATAGAGGGGTTTGATTGAAATCTCAATGCGTTATCAATGGAATATCTCTGTTGTCTACGTACAGATAGCATCTTAGGCTGTTATGCAAAGTTTTCATTTTGCGGGTCCTGTTTACATCAAAGATATGGTTGCGGGTCGTCTATATTCATTCAACTTGTTGCATCTTCAAGAAATATCTTCTTTGTGTTGCTTTTCTCTTTAATAATATCATTTTTGTTATTTTTAGAGTTCAAGAGACGAAAAAGACACAGAAGAAAGAATATTGAGAACCAAGAAGTGTGTGTGATGAGAGGGGTCTATTTCAAAAACATGAAATGGCAAGCTGCCATTAAAGTTGACAAAAAAACAAATCCATCTGGGCACAGTGAGCTCTCAAGAAGAAGCTGCTCGCTTGTATGACAGGTAATTGTTGATTTTAGTATCTTAATCGCACACATGGTAATAATAGTAGTAAAATATAAATCACAAGAACATGTGGCAAAATGGGCAGGTCAGGTAACGGGTCAAAAACGAGTCGGGGTCAAAATGTGCCTTTTATAACATGGGTCAAAACAGTTTCAAAAAAAAACCCTACATACTTTCACATAAAGTGTGGCCAAGTCCCTATACTTTTCGTGTTAAATAACCTTATACTTTCACATCAAATGTGGTTAAGTCCCTAAATGTTGTTAATTCTCGTATGTTTGAATAAGACAAACATCATTTAAGGACTTTATCAACGCCAAAAATAGTATAGAGACTTAACCGCATTTGATGTAAAAGCATGAGAGGTTTTTTAACACAATAATATAGGGACTAATCCCTTTTTTATGTGAAAATAATTATTTTGACGATTTTACCTAAGAAGTAAGATAATTATTATTGTAATAATATAGTTTGTGTAATCACATTTAGCACACTTTATAGGATGCTTTATCTAGCTCTCTTACAAGGCTCAATGAGGTAACAAATGCATCTCTTCATACTTTAAAAAATCTGAAACGATTTTGATAAAGAATTTTGCTTTGACCAGAAAAGTCAAACTACATCACATTTGCATGAAAGTACATTAAAAAAGATTGACATGAAATACCTTAACTTCTTCATATAGCTTCTTTTCCCAAGCATAGAGTCTTCCTAATGTTAAAGAATGGCTTCCTGAATTCATCCCCCCACCATCATCAAAGAGATCATTATTGAATTCTGTCCACGTGGAAGCCGTTTTGGAATTTGATGCTACAAGACTCTTACATGTCGATGAACGATAAGATGTTGACCGTGATGTGATTGCTTGAATGAGTTTAGTTGAATTTTCTGCAACATTACAAGACAAGTTTTAGTTTCTTGAAAGTACAAAAATGTGTGCTTTGACTCTCAAAGTCAAAATGTATAATTACATAAACTAGAATAAGTTTCAGGAAAGCTTGCTAAACCAATGTTTGACTCTTGAAAGTCAAAATGCTCTAATATTTCTTGAAAAGAAAGAATAGAACTAAAATTGAGAGTGATAGTAATATTTGATAAAGTACGCAAATTACAAATTTAATTGATGTAAATAATGCAGGAAATATGAAATTTTGCACAATTATCTTCTATTTGAAAGTCCATCAAAATCATCCTGGGCCTCATGAAATAGGACCCACAAAATGAAAATTCATTATATCAAGCAAAAATGTCTAGAACAAGGAGACCAAATTGATCAAGAACCCTTTTTAAATTTTTACACAAATAATAAAGAATAAAGGGATACTTTATCAGAGTTGATTGTTTAACCTCATTAGAACAAAATCAAGTTGGTCAACAAATGAACTCTATATATTTGACTGGAATTCAACTATTGCATGTCTGAAATGACTAAAAAGCCCATGTCTTTCATCAGTCAAACCAAAAGGTTTCATGGGAGGGAAAAATCAACTCACATCAGAAAACAAATCAAGCTATGAAGAAGTAATCTGTGTGTGTTTGTGTGGTTTTGATATGCAAAATGACCAAAAAGACCCTACCTTTTATTTCTTCCAAACCAGATTGTAACTGGATCCTGTTAGATTCCAACATCTTGGATACACCTTTCCCAGAATGATGAATCCTAATAAAATAGTCTTCTATATCTTTCAATGTTTCCAACAACTCTCTCCCTCTTTCAGGTGTATCTATGACTGTCAAACCCTTTTGTGTTTCCCCCTGGCTCACGTTAGCACAACCCGCTGTTCCCAAGACTTCACCCCCACAGCTTTCCTCTTGTTTCCCACACTCTTTCTTCTCTTCACTGTTCACCACCTTGATTTTCACTTCTTCCACTCTCTCCACTTCTTCCAGTTCTGGTATCCCTTCTTCTTCCCTAACTACCCTCAAATCATCATCAGAATACCGATTATACCCCCCACTCATAACCTCTGGCCTCATAGTCACAAAAGGGTCAAAAAAGTCCCACCCAAACTCCATATTTGGTGATGCCATTGGTGGAATACTTGAACCCATTCCCATACCCATACCCATACCCATTCCATGGTAATAATACCCACAACCCTCTTGTTGTTCACTCTCTCTCTTCACCTCTCTCTCACTCTCCACCTTACTTTCTCTCTCTCCATCTTCTTCTGAAGATGTTGAAGAAGATGAGCAAGAACATGACCCACATGCATTGCCATCTTTACCCTTTTGAGATGGTTCTTTACAAGGGTTTTGTTGAAGAAACAAAGGGTTTGAAACAATCTTGTTTTCTATAGGGGGAGATGGTGGAGGAAGAGTGATGAGAAATGGTGAAGAAGATGAAGAATGTCTAGCAACAAACAGTTTTATAGCTGCTGAAACACCATAAACTGATTGACAATACCTAAAGTGAGCTTCTGCAAGACCATACCTTTTCTCAACAGCCAACCTCAAGAAATGTTTTCTTTCTCTACAAATAGACACCACCTCTTCTTCTTCTTCCAATTTTGTAGCAACACACCCCATTTCAAATCAAACCCACCTCAAAAATGTATAAAAGAATGAATTTTTTGAAGGAATTGATGGAGTTTTTTTATGGATTTTGGTGGAAATGAAATGGGTTAGTGTAAAAATGGAATCTTTTTTGGAGGTTCAAGAAAATGTGGATTTTCAAAGGGGAAAAACAAGAACAACCCCATTTTGGTTTTGGAGATTTGAGTGGGTTCTAGCTAACAAGATTCTTGATTGATGAACCCTAGAGAAACCCATGAAGCCAAGAAATCATTTGCAGAAGAAAAATGGAGTTTTTGAGACAGAGATGGTGGTGGGTTTGCAGAGAAAGAGAGGGGAAATAGTAAAGTTGGTTTTTTTTTCTGAAAATTGGCTTGTCAAACATAAGTGAGAGAGAGAGTCTGTGTAAGTGGGTGGGTGTGTGAGTGTTTTATTTGTTTGAATTTTAAAACTGAATAAATGAAGCTGTGGTGATTTGTACATTAAGCATTAACACTTGTACATAATGCATGGAGACATGTGGATTTGGGATTTTGGACTCCGGTGAAAGGAGTAAATTTGGTTTAAATTATGTTTTTATATTGCAGGAATAAACTGTTGCTATATGGAATTTAGCTGTTGAGATACAAAAGAAATATTTTTTTTTGTGTGTTCAAGGTCATGTCTCTTTTTTTAAGACCTCTACTTTTTAAGAGTAATAAAATAATATATATTTTATAAAGAAAATATTTATGGGCTAAGAATATTATATTTAATTATCAGTGTAAAACTAGAAATAAATAAGAAACTACATTTAAGGAAAAAAAATTATAAAGCGTATTAAATATGGATTATATGTGATTTGAGCATATTTCCATCATAAAACCTACATTACCTTTTATTAAGTTGTTTTAAAAATATGTAATGATGTTTTATATATTCTTACGGCTTATTTTTTATTATTAAAAAACTAGCTTAGAACATGTGTACTACACAAGGTGAAAAAATATTAATACATAAATTTTTAAATATTTATATACATTTTATAGATGGAAAATATAATTACATATACTAACAATAGAAAACAAAATCCAAATATATGTAAACGTTAATGTATAATTGAGTTTTAAAAATAAATTAATTATTATTCAAACTTTCATTTACTTTTTGAATGAAAACATAAGTTAGATAACTAGATTTTAAAATTTCTTATAATATGAGATAATTTAAAATAAATGTGTTTTATTAGTATAATTAATAATTTGTTTAAAAATATATTATTATTATTAAAAAGATGGAGGTGTATTTAATAAGAGAGAGAGGCGAGAAAAAAATTATAAGAATGAATGTAAAGACGACACGTGGCATTGAGAAACTTTTATTTATTATATAGTATAGATATATACAAATTTAAGGGTCTATGAATTTGACAAAGGATTTAAAGATTTAATCATACTATATAAAAAGTTTAAATCTTCTAGTTTAATGTTTTTATTAAAATGCCCCTCTAAATGATAAACTTCAAGTCTTTGATTTTAAAAACTAATCAATGTAAATCCTGACTCACTCCAGTCAATTTGTTGTCATGTTCAAGAGATCACCTCAAAAAACATATAAGCCCACTTGGTAGACGTTTTTACCTTTTTAGAAGAGAGGTCCTGAGTTCGAACTCAGGCAAAAAGTGAATTATTTGATGGAATTTAGGAATAGAAGTAAGATAGATTTGCCGTTAAAAAAGACATGAAAAGATTGACATCTTTCACGTGTGGGATATATCTATCAATATTCCTAATCTTTTCGGTGTTTTGTATATCTTTTTGTGTATTGCCAGCTAACATACTAATCTGCATAAGTATATAAAGGGCTTCATTGCCATGAGTAAGGTTGAGCATCAATAGATTTGTTGTGAATTCATTCCCATGAATAAGTTACAAGGTTGATAGCTTTTAACATTTGTTGTGAACAGTTTATAATACTTGCTAGTAACTTCGACTACATGTGGCTTTTGTGAGGGTGTTACATTATCCATGTAAGAATTTTGATCCACTCATTCATTGTTTACCTATGGCAATATAAGAAAATTGATTTCTAAATGAGATTTCATAATATTGGTCATCCCACATCTCAGATTGCTGAAATCTTCTTGTGATAATGCTCTTGTAAAAGGAGATCCAGAGACCTAGTCCCATTTAGACTCCTCTTATAAAAGGATAGCCAAGTTTTGGGAGACTTGCTAGCTTTAACAAAACTTTATAGAACTTTAACCCAAGTTAATTAAGCTCTTTAGTCCAAGTTAAAATTTTGGTTATCAACCAAAACGGAACAGACTTGGTGATCATAACCGATTAACCGAAACTGATAGGTTTACAAATTTTCAAAACCGAAATCTTTTGCTTTATTTCAGTTAGGGCCCAAAACTAATTCTTGTACGCCCCTATTAACATCATCATCATGCACATTTGAAGCTTAGCGGTCCGTGTTGGACGAATGAGGCTAGCGGGCCGTCAGGTCAAACGCTAGAGGTCCGCTACGGGTTTCACGAGGCAAATTCTGCACGAGGCACGTGTCCACACCACGTGTGAGATATGCCTCGTGACTCAGCAACAAAATCGACGCGTAGGGTCTTAGCGGACCTCCAACGTGTGGCTCGAGCTTTTTACGAGCCAAGCCCAAGCTCAACTTTTCAGCTCGAAAAACAAATCGAGCCGAGCTGACTCGTTTAATTTCGAGCTCGAGCCAAGCTCAACTTGACTCGTTTACAGCCCTAGCCCCAGTCCCAGACACTGGTTAGTCGTAACGAATATACACACAGCGGCGGAAACTAAAACCTCAACATTTTATTACTATCAAACATTGTTTTACAACTTTGTCAACTAAAAAAATTACATTATTGTTCCTAACAAGGAACATAACACCACAAGACTTATTGCTGTATAGACATGGCTTCCTTTCATTTCTTTTCAAGCCTCTTCCTCTAGTCCTGAAATGTCATTCTAATGATTACATGTGATCTACTCAAAACATTTGAAAAATGGTCAACATGAAGTTGATGAGTCCATAAACAAATCATTTTCCAAAATGACCCGCCAAGGTATCTTGAAACCAAATCATGGAATGCCCCTCCCATAGCACATCTATGAGGAATAATCATACATTTATAATTGGAGAAGTTCCACAGGTCCCATCCAACGTGCCTTTCTAGGGTCACGAGGAACACAATAAGCGCTTATTTTGCGTTATACACATATACGACATATTCCAATATACCAAAATGTTTTCATAAATCAGCCAATGCCAAAAATGGAGTATAACAAGGTCATGTTTGTTATAAATGATTTACACATCACATTTTATGAACTCACCTCAATCAACTCAAAGAGGGTTCCATAATCCATATGAAGAGAGCAAGAGTCTGATTGGTCAAATGATGATTAGAGATGAAAGTAAAACACAAAGTTAATATGTGGTTGGTTTGTAATCTAAACTAGTTCAAGTTTGTATTATAGAGCAATCATACATATACAAACATCCACAAGTTCATTTCCATTACATTAATCAAATATAAACATTTTTCTAAACTAGACATTGTTTAAATTATCGTAAGCAATAAATCTGGTTCAAAATAACACAACTATAATCATACTTTTTTTAGTTTTTATCCATTTTACATTTTATGATTTTGTTTTAAATAATATTCCGTAACATATAGTTTTTAGGAAAATAGAGTATTAAGTTGTATTATGTGCATTGGTAGTTGCACATGTTAGTTGATATTAATTTGTGAAAATGGAGATCATATGCAAAGGGAGAATTGGGGCCAGAATCCAATGGTTGTAATAAAAGGCTAGAGGGGCTCGAGGAAGGAGGTGGATGGATTTTAGCCTCTTGGTGTTTGCTACTTTGGACAAACATTTAATAAATCATTTCCTTTTCCTAAGTAATAAGTTTTTAAAATTAAAAACATTTTTATTTCTTAAAACCCAATCAGATCCAAGTTATACATGCAAAACATGATGATTAAACTATATAGTCGAGAGGTTGGGCCATAGTTTATAGTTGTAAAGCGTGAGTGATAATTTACTCTTTTTAATTACTTATTAATTAATTTCTTTCAACGGTCATCTTTTCAAATAAGCGACACATACTCATGAGTGTGAGCCCACTCACGCCTAACTCACTCCTGGCCTGCTCATGAAAGGGGGAGCGGTGTTCTCTGCGAGCGTAAGCCAGATCATCACTCACGGCCACCTAAGGCCGGCTTAACCTTTTTGATGGCATAAAGCGAAATGAAATTCCCGGGCCCTTTTCTCAAAAACAGGGTCAGGCACGGGCCATTGACCATGCTTCTAAAAGTGTTTGTGTATATATATAATAAGTTAAAATTGGGGTCCTATAAAATTAGAGACCCAAAGCCCTAGTTTACTTTCTTTACCCTAGAGCCGTCCCTCTCATTCACTGAGCATATTGAATGCTCTAAACAGAATTATCACTGATTTCAGATTGACTTAATAAAAAATTAAATCAAGATTTAACTCAAATGTCATATGGTAGCTCTAATAAATCTTTTAGCGTAAGCAAACTTATATAAACGTTATAAATTTATATGAGGGTAAACTGTCATTTTCGTCCTTGTGGCTTGGTCACTTTTGTCCAAAAGCTTTCTTTTTCGCTCTAGGTCCTTGTGGTTTCAAAATTCTGCCATTTTTATCCAACTCGTTAATTTCATCCAAAATTTATGTTAACTTTTTAATAAAAAGATCAAATTACTCTTATTATCTATATATATATTTCCCATGAGGATAAATAGTGATTTTTTTATTTTTTTATTTTCATTCATGGGGATGAATAGTAGTTTTTTTTTTTTTTTTTTTATAAAAGTTTTTTTTTATAAACTGGCCACTAAAGTTCAAAATAAGCTTTAATTTTCTTTTCCTTTTTTACTCAAAACTTTGGTTTTTATAGATTTGCCACATAAGTTCAATAAACTTTCGTTCGTTAACTTTTTTCAAAATACAGGTGCGCCGTTTTTTTTTTTTTTGTCAACGTTCCGATATAAATTTGTTTTAAAACGGAGTTGTATTCAAAATCGATTTTTTTTATCGTTGCCTGTATCGAGTGCCGTTACCGTTGTGGTACCATGACGAACCGAACCTATTATGGGCGAACAACATCATTATCGATATTGGTATTATCGATTCGCCTTATGGTTTTCGACGAACCGAACCGGTAATTTTTTTAATTTGTTTTACCATTTTTTATTATTTAGTTTTATGTTTCCTTTCTATTAACATTATTTTTACCGTTGTGCCTATGCTTTCGTTTAAATTTTATTAACGATGGGCCCGACAACGTTATCTATGATAACTTTCGTTCGTTATGTTTTATATATTTATTTCCCATGGGGATGAATAGTGTTTTTTTTTTCATGTGGATGAATAGTAGTTTTTTTTTTTTTTTTTTTCTTATAAAAGTTTTTTTTTATAAACTGGCCACTAAAGTTCAAAATAAGCTTTAATTTTCTTTTCTTTTTTACTCAAAACTTTGGTTTTTATAGATTTGCCACATAAGTTCAATAAACTTTCGTTCGTTAACTTTTTTCAAAATACAGGTGCGCCGTTTTTTTTTTTTTTGTCAACGTTCTGATATAAATTTGTTTTAAAACGGAGTTGTATTCAAAATCGATTTTTTTATCGTTGCCTGTATCGAGTGCCGTTACCGTTGTGGTACCATGACGGACCGAACCTATTATGGGCGAACAACATCATTATCGATATTGGTATTATCGATTCGCCTTATGGTTTTCGACGAACCGAACCGGTAATTTTTTTAATTTGTTTTCCCCTTTTTTATTATTTAGTTTTATGTTTCCTTTCTATTAACATTATTTTTACCGTTGTGCCTATGCTTTCGTTTAAATTTTATTAACGATGGGCCCGACAACGTTATCTATGATAACTTTCGTTCGTTATGTTTTTTTAAATAACGGAATGCGTCGTTTTCTTAACAATTTCTTTTGTCAACGTTCTCGTTTAAATTTTATTGAAGACAAAGTTGTATTGCAATTTCAAGTGTTTTTGGGTATCGTACGTTATAACGAGTCTGTGATTCCACGCAAACGAGCCAAACCAATAACAAACAGACTCCCGCCGCGAAGCGCGGGGGGTAAAACACATGGAGGAGAATAGTAATGTGTACAAGATGCAATGCAGAATGTACAACTCTTGCTTATGGCTTTTATGCGTGTGAGCATCCCCTTTTTACGCCCATTTCTTCTTTCCCCTTTCACACCAGACCAAATTAGGGTTTCCCTCATTCACCATCGTTTCACCATACGACCCATTACTAGCGGTGAGTGAACACCACCGGCTCTTCCACCGCTAATAGTAGTTTTTTTTTTTTTTCATGGGGATGAATAGTAGTTTTTTTTTATAAACTGGCCACTAAAGTTCAAAATAAGCTTTAATTTTCTTTTCTTTTTTACTCAAAACTTTGTTTTTTTATAGATTTGCCACATAAGTTCAATAATCTTTCGTTCGTTAATTTTTTTCAAAATACAGGTGCGCTGTTTTTTTTTTTTTGTCAACGTTCCGATATAAATTTGTTTTAAAACGGAGTTGTATTCAAAATCGATTTTTTTTATCGTTGCCTGTATCGAGTGCCGTTACCGTTGTGGTACCATGACGAACCGAACCTATTATGGGCGAACAACATCATTATCGATATTGGTATTATCGATTCGCCTTATGGTTTTCGACGAACAAAACCGGTAATTTTTTTAATTTGTTTTCCCCTTTTTTATTATTTAGTTTTATGTTTCATTTCTATTAACATTATTTTTACCGTTGTGCCTATGCTTTCGTTTAAATTTTATTAACGATGGGCCCGACAACGTTATCTATGATAACTTTCGTTCGTTATGTTTTTTTAAATAACGGAATGCGCCGTTTTCTTAACAATTTCTTTTGTCAACGTTCTGGTTTAAATTTTATTGAAGACAGTTGTATTCAACTTCAAGTGTTTTTGGGTATCGTACGTTATAACGAATCTGTGATTCCACGCAAACGAGCCAAACCAATAACAACCAGACTCCCGCCGCGAAGCGCGGGGGGTAAAAACTAGTTATTTATAAAAATAAAAGCAAATATAAATAAACCAAGCCCCACCGCACGCCTCACTCTCAACTCTCTCTAATATGTCTCTAACTCTCTTAACATTTGTTCTTCATCCTCATCCTAAAAAAATCCAACAAATACAAGTGTTTAGTGAGAAATCAACACACACCCATTGGATTTTCATCTTCTGATTTTGTACTATATTTCTTGATTTTGTGTTCATACTCAAGGGATCGTCTGAGTTTGCTCAAATCTGAGAGAGGAACTAGAGTTTTCAGATGTTGTTCGTGTGGCCGACGGTATTCAGTTAATAGTAGTGTGCCGGAGTTGGTGAAGAAGAATGACACTGGATGTGGTTTTTCAGATCTATGACCAATTTGGGGGTTGTTTTTCATATATGCACCCGATTTGGAAACATGGCGTAGGTGGTTCCTCAGATCTTCAACAAAAGCCACAGTTGATGGCAATGGCGATGGCGACTCGTCTTTCTATCTCTCTTCGTCTCTCTTCATCTTTCTTGTTTTTAAGAGGATGATTGTTGTCACCGGTGGCGGATCTAGTAAAAAAATTCACGGGTATCGGACAAAAATTTTTTTTCCCGTGCATTCAAGTAAATGAAACAATTTTTTTTCCAGAGGGTTCACTGATTTTAGATGCTCTAATTTAATAGGGCTGGACATAAAAAACTCGTTTCGTTTCAATTGTTCAAGTCAGGTAAAGTTCATCACATAATAAAAATACGATTAAAAAAAACATTATCATTAGAAATTAAAAAAAACATACAATGTTTTCAAAACGGACAGGACGGTGAACCGGTTACGTTACCAGTTCACTAACGCCATATATTATATAATATTTATAAATTAGTTTTAGATAATGTTAATAATAATAATTTTGATCCTTAAATACTATAAAATAATATAAAGAATCAGACATAATTTAATAACTATATACAATATCAAATACACCCAATTAATCTATATGTATATAGTAAGTTCTTTAAGATTGAAGTGTTTCTTTTTATTTCTAATCGTCTAAAACAAACTAAGGGTGCAAAATAAATACAATGTACAGGAGCCTAAACTAGGAAACAATTTACAAGGAAACCATAAATAATGGAATGACAGTTAATGGTGATTGCAGTAAATAAGGAAGAATATATGGTCAATTCTTAAACTTTAAACACAATTAATAAATTATAAAAAAGTAAACAAAAATTTGTAATAAATAATCCAACAATTTAAAATCAAAGCTAATAGAAAAAAAAATTTAAACAACATTTATGTCTGTTATCTTTCAAAAATTCGTAATAAAAGATTTAAAAAGTATTAAAATTAAGGAAATGGATTCAATTTATAGAAATCAATTAATTTATTTGGAAAAACTATTGAAATCAATTAATGCCAATTAATGTCCAATCAATTCTACTTTTTAAAGTTAAAACGTTTCTTGCTTTTCCTTCTCCCTCTCCCTCTCACCGTATCTTCATCTCTAACATTATCTTGCAACCTTCATTTCGAAATTTTAAGGAGGCTCTGGAAGACTGCAACTGAATGTTTTTATTAAAATTTATTGAGTTTTATAAAGTGTTATGATTTTTATAAAAGTTAAAAGTTAGTGTTGAGATTTGTTTGTAAGAAAATTTCAGAGGGTATCTAAAATTTCATTCAGGGTATCAGGAAACATAAAACGGTTAAAAAAAACAAAAATCCCACTGCGTGTCGAAAGTTGAGAGGTAGCGGCAGATACCCCTTCCATCCCCTGGTTGTCACCGAAAAATTGTCGGAGAAGACGATTGGTGATTTTCGTGGTTCCGAAGAAAAGACATGATTGGTGGGGATTGGTTGGTATTTAAATTAGACTAGGAATTTTACCCGCCTCGCGTTGCGGCGGCGACGATAATATACGTCAATCATAAAAGGTTCGGCTCGTCACAGTAAGAAAACGGTAACGACACTCGTTGTAGACAACGATACCATAAAAATTATATTGGAACGTTGAGAAAAAACTAAAAAGAGCCGCGCAATTCATATTTTGATATAATTTACGGAAACGAAAGCTATTAAAGAAAAACGAAGTTAATAAAAAAGGAAACATGTCAAAAACGTATATTATATATAATATAAGAGTAGAAAATAAAAATGTAAAAAATAAAAAGAAAAAAAAATGTTGTGTCAAATGGATGGGTTGTGTGGCTTTTAGAAACTCACAAATTATAATGGTCAAAAGAAAAAGAAATGAAACTAAACTATTTAATTTATAAGGTTTTTAAATAATAAGGATAATTTTGTTTTATATTTAGTTTATAAAATTTAAAAGAGTAAACTCTCGTTTTAGTCCCTGTGGTTTGAATTGGACCAATTCCCTATTTTAGTCCAATAGTTTAAATTTCTCTTTTTTAGTCACCGTTGTTTCATTTTTGTTCTAATTAAAGCCAGATAGCTAACACCGTTAGGTTTTTCTGTAATGACCACAATACCCCTGTGAGATAAAAAAAATAAAAGTAAAATAAAAAGATATTTAAAGTTAAAAAAAAAAGAAACAAAAGATTGTTATCCATACTCTCTACACACATTCTCTCTCTATACTTTCAGATTCCTCTCACCCATCACCCTTTGACCGCCACCGTTGTCGTCGCCTCCGCCACCGCCACCTTCATCGCTAGATCTTGTCACCCTTATTCCAATGGTTCCCTCTGGTTCATGGCTGTGAAGGTGGAAACAACCTCAGAAGATGATGACGGCTAGGGTTCTGCCCCAACGATGACAACTGTGGTAGGGAAGAATTGTGGAGAGTTCTTGGAGCCTTAGTCACCTGATTTCACTTCCTCCTTTGTCGGTCCCCTTTCACCATTCTTCTTGTTCGATCAACAATTTCGTTTTACTCTCAGGTTTTCAAATAAAGGGTGGGCTTCACCGTTGATCTACTTAAATTAGTAAGTAGGGTTAGGGTTATGCGATGCAGGGGAAAGGGGAAGAAATAGGGCTTAAGTTTCATCGTTGATCTTCCCCAAGATCCAGAATTGGGTGTGAAAGTGGTGAAAGAGGGGAGAAATGGAGCTTAAATATAATAGGTTTAGAGATGGAAAAGAAGGTGGGTGGAGGATCTTTGACCGGAACTGATAGTATATTTTAGGGTTGAGTAAACAAAGCCCCTTTCTAGTAAAGATCAAAGGGAAACAAAGCCACTGTCGGTTGCAGTGGTGGGGGTTGCGGTGGTGGCGGTAGTGGCGTTGGTGGTGGTGGAGAAGATAAAAGGTGGAGGTTATTGTTATTTTAGGGTTTTATGAAGATGGAGATGATGGTGGTGGGTTATAAGGGTATTTTTGTCTTTTCATAAAAAACTTAACAGAAAATCAAACGGTGTTAGCCATGTGGCTTTAATTGGAACAAAAATGAAACCACAGTAACTAAAAAACATAAATTTAAACTATTAGACTGAAATAGGGAATTGGTGCAAATCACATGGAATAAAATGAGAGTTTACTCAATTTAAAAAGAAGATGTGGCCCACATGCTTTAAGTCTTTTTTTATTAAAAATGTATAAAAAGACAATAACGACCCTCATTTAACTATAAAAAATGGATAAAGTTAATGAGTTGAATGAAAATGGCAGAATTTTAAAACAACGAGAACCCAGATGCGAAAAAAAAACTTTTGAATGAAAGTGACAAAAGTGATCAAACCACAGAGACAAAAATAACAGTTTACTCTTTATATAATATAATAAAAATCTTATTTTTTTTAAAAATAATTTATTTTATGTTTGACGGTAATAAAAAATAAAACTTATAATATTGAAGGTGATAATACATATAAAAAAAGAAAATAGTTGCATATTAAACAAGCGAAACTCGAACTTTATACATAAAGCTCAAATATTATAAAAATAGTGGGTCACTTTTATTAAAATAATAATAATATATAATGATGATAGTATCGTCATACATGAAAAATCAACTTAGTACAATACTGTTTACAAACCCGAAAGAAAAGAAATATAAAATACAAATTTATATACATAAATGATTCGAACTGGTGGCTTCAACGGGTACTCTAACGACTGCCTTCTTGAAGTATACTTAACTAGAGTCTTCAACACTTTGAGTCTTCAACTTTGTCCTTAGCTACAACAAAGAACAAACTAAACATTTTCTGTTTTGGTTGAGGATTCTTGTTTAACACGGGTCTCTTAAAACAGATTCCGCGCATCCTCTAAGACAAAGTGTTTGTCTCCCAGGGTACAACAATCAGAACAGTATGTGTACTGTCGGAGATGTCCACCAGCACGATGTTTTACCGGGTAAAGTATTCGTTTAGAAATGGTAAGAAAAATATGAAGTTTATGATGGTGAAAGAATTAGAGAGTGTTCCTCTTTAAATTATATGAAAATAATTCTCTAGTCTATCTTTTTCATCTTATTCTCTCATCTTTTTCATGTATTTTCCATCATTTGCAAAAATAACCCAAATGTTCATTTTATTCTCATACCAAAAGACTCAATATTTAATACTAGATTAATATGGCATAACTCCATATTGTAATTTGTATTAAACACAACAAAAAGAGTTTAATATGAATTTATGAGACAGGACCAAAACAACTATATGGATCATGACAAGGAATTAAGAGTCAAAACAAAACACTCGTAATCTTTATGATAAAATATTCGTTAGCATTTAATCAAAAAGATGCAACAAATTTTTACTAGAAACATACAAGTTCCACATTTTTCATTCAAACAACTCAACTTCGAGCATCGACATCCCATTCATCTTAGCTCCATTTTGGATGCAGTTTGTTTCGTTGTGAAGCTCTCAAACCATAAAACACAAACTCAAAAAATAATTATTATATTAATCGCAATTACATATAATTACTAGCAACCAAAGTTAGTGAAAACCACATTTTCACTAAATTTTCCAACAATATCCCCCACATAAATGGAGATCGATCAAAATACCCAGTGAAACCTTGACATTTGAGTCTTGCATACGATAGGTAGGTTTCCCTTCGAACCTTCCCTTGTGAAGGATACTTAGCTTACTAGTTGTTTGGTAGACGTGATGTCTTTGAACCAACGACCATTTGTATAAACGACAATATACGTTCACACAAGACTCTCCCTAGCGGGGCACATCTTCTCGTTATCGTGTCCATTATGGTCTTGGAACACTAGTCTGGCTCTGTGAAAGATCTAGGAATTGTGCACACCACAATTTCATTCGAAGACCTCACTTCTCTTTCACATAAGTGATTTATACAAATCATAAACCACATTATGCCTAACCTCACAACATGTCATTGTTATTATAAGAATGGACTAGGAAGTGATTAAACTTCATTTTCAATTTCAGAGGATATATATATATATATATATAGGGAGATCATGAGAAAACTCCTCATGGGAAGGGAACCAAGAAACTCCTCATTAATAACATTTTCGTAATTAATGTCACATTTTTTGTAAGACAAAAAAAAAGCCCCTCTAAAAAACAAAAATAAAAATAATAAAACAAAAAAACCCCAAATGTTTCTCTCGTTTCATAAAAAAAATAGTCGGTTTACCTTTAGGGTTTAGTTTTTTTAGTTTAGTTTAGCTTTTAGGGTTAAGTTTTTGAATTTAGCTTTTTAGGTTAGGTTTTTGGAGGTGAGGGTTAGGTTTTTGAGGTGTATGAGATAGTTAAGTTTTTAAAAATAATTTTGCTTATGTATATATTGCATGTATTGGGCGTCCAACTGAAGCTGGGAAGCAAAACAAAGGGACGGATGTTTTAATTTTCCCCTCCTTAACACACGCGTTCAATATTTCCTTCTTGATCGCCCCAAAACTAGGGCAATGATCGGTTGTGGATATTTTGAACAGTTTATGGTAATAATTTCAGACAAAGTATGAACAAAGAAAAAAATTAATTATGCTACAAATATTAAAAATTAAAAATCAAAACATAACGTTGATGATTTCCTCTAATCAACTAGGATTGTGTTACTGCCTTGTTACTACGAAACCCTAATGAACATCTTCCGTAGAAACATCTTTTAAGCCACGTCTATTGCAATTATATACTCAATTTCTATTTAAATTAAACTAAATAAATAGGCTAGTTGGGTTAACCCATTGATGGATTATGGATAAATTATTAGATAGTTTGAGTTTTTTTTATAATTAAGTTTAAATATGTTTATGGCTTAGAGTTAATTAACTTATATGCTTAATTAAATCTAACTAATGGGTTTAATTAATAGAATTAATTTAATTGAATTTTTTTTCAAGGTTCGGGATTAGATATTTTTTTATAAAATCAATGGGGTCAACCTCGAAAAAAGACTGTAGTCGCTCGACATTCGGATAATACACAGCTACTTAAAACTTGAAATTGAGTGGGGTCGGTTGACCCCGGTGCCCCATTACTACCTCTGCCCCTTATGCTTCGGGTATAAGTATCCGTGAGAGAAAGGGAGGGAGCCGATGAAGGGTTTCGAGAAAAAAAAGTTAGGCTACTTTGGGTTATGCCCCTACTAGTCTGGGTACTTTTGTAAGAAATTTGGGTAAAAATGATGTAACACGCTCTCATTGATTGGATCACTTTAAATACTTAGGGTTGCGTCCCTTGTACCCTAAACCTACTAATAGCGTTGCACATCATGATATTGATATTGGAACATCTACACTATATAATAAATAAAAGTTTTTTCATGTCACGTGTCGGATTCATACTAATTCTCATCATTTTTTCCCGTCTCTCTCTCTTATTAAATACACCATTGTTTTTTTTAATAATAATTTTTTAAATAAAATACTAATTATACTGATAAAACATATTTATTTTATATTATTCTTTATTATAAGAAACTTTGAAATATAATTATGTAACTTTTATTTCAATCATATAGTAAATGAAAGTCAAATTAAATTAAATAGTAATTAACATATTTTCGAAACCCAATTATACATTAATTTGTACATATTTTGAATTTTGTTTTCTATTCTTAGTATATGTAATACATTTTTACACATATAAAATATATACATAAAGTTTTAAGAATTTTATGTGTTTATATTTTTTACCCCGTGTGTATTACACGGGTTATAAGCTAGTATTATAATAATTGAAACAAAGAAGCAACTTTAAAAAAGAAAAAGAAAAAAGAAAGTATTAACATTTTCATTTCCTAAAGAGTTACCGAATACATCATTTATTAGATTCGTTCCGAATTTTCCCCACAACATTGTTTTTGTTCTCTCACTTTCAAAACTGGATTTATTTCCGTACATTTATCTTATAATAATCACACGTTACTAAAAAAAATAGGTTTCCTTACTCTTTGTTTTTTTTATTATCGTAGTAGTTTAAAAACTCGTTTATTACACGGGTCGATATAGTTAATAAATCTAAAAATATTTTATATGATTGTAAATTCATTATTATAAATATTTAATTATAAGTTACATGTATTTTTATTGAGGGTAAAAAATCTTGGATAAACCATATAATTAGAAAATTTAAACAATAAATAAGATAGTGTATAAAAAAATAACAATTTATCAAAAAAAAAAACCTCAAATTTAAGATGCCGTTAAGGGTTCGACCCATTTTGCTCCCTTTCGGCGAAGTAAATTAACCTAAGGTTAAGATAAATAAGGGTTTGATCTGGATTTTTCTTCCATTTAGGTGTCATAGACTGAAAGAGATATTTTCATTCCTTGTCTACTCTTTATCTTTAACAGTATTTTTCGTACCACAGCCATTAGGAATAGAGAATCCATATCAAAGAATATAATAAGTTAAAAAAATGTCACGTTTTCATAAATTGATTTCCTCTGTAATGTATGTTACTTTTTAAATAACTTTGGTATAGATATGAATGTAAGGTTTAATCATAATACGACATGTGTCCTAAAATTAATTATTTTATTAGATACAAGATGATTCAGATAATAAAAATAGACTTATTAACACTTTTCACATGAGAATTTAGATCGTAGACTAGCAAGAGAAAAAAAATGTTTTAAGACTCATATATAATCATTTATAGTCTCTTCTCTCTCCAATTCTATAATTTAATTAAAAATATTATTTTTTAAAACCTCTTATATCTCATTACTTATATTTATCTCTGTTTAATTAAATAATAATTCTTTTTCTCCTTCCATTGTCATTTACTCATAAAAAATAAAAAAAAAATAGACAGGGATGTAAATAGGGAGCCTGATATGGAGTGAAAAAACAAGTTTTTATTACGTGTTCTTCAAATTTTAGACGAGGAGCGATTGAGTTCCCATGATATGAATGCTCTTTTTTTTGAACGACCAACAAACATAGAATTGCCTAGATACTCCGTACGGGGTGACCCATTGGCAAAAGGCCACCGCCAGCTGGCCCAACCCAGCCGTACGGAGCCCTTAAGAGCCCCAAGTAATCTCCAGTTCCGGGGAAAACCCACCCATCCGAAAGCCCATTGGTGGTAAAACCCGGACGCCCTCGGGGTCGAACCGGAGATCACAAAGATCCAGGTCTTCCTTCTTTGAGCCACCATGCCCCTTCTCAAAGTGATGCTAGTGGGGATAGAATCTGGGTCTTTTTTAGAGAATCCATTCTTCCTACCCCTACACCACATCAAAAGTTGCAGATATGAATGCTCTAATATTGTAAACTTTGCCTTATTCATATTAGAGACAAGATGGCTTAATCATTTTGTGGCGTAGGATAAAGTAAAAACTATATGCACTTTTTCAAACGTTATTGTTATGATGGATCTAGGATTTTTATGAGTGAGGATAAAAAACGGGTCGTTAAAATAGGATTGAAATATCTATGTATATAAAGAAATATTTATATCAATTTTTTTTTGTTGATGTATAATATGTTTAGGCCCAAAAGAAAGAACATGTATTGATTGGATTGGACTATGTGTGTGCGTAAGCATAACCATATATTTATAAATAGGGCCCGATAATTTGTAGGCTGAAGCTTAAATTTTTCATTCATAGGGTCGGCGGAGATTAAAGATAAGCATTTGGCAAACCATATTGTTGAAGTGCACTTGAGAAGAATTCTCAATGATTTGTATAGGATTAAATAAAATGAGTATTGCCTTTGTGATTATATCATTCTTAATTATTATTTTTATTATTATCTTGTTGATCCAAAGTTTGACAATGGTAACATCTTAGTTAGCAATAAAATTTTATACAAAAATAGTAATAAAATAAAGAGTTAATTACACGGATGGTTCCTGTGGTTTGCACAATATGCAAATATGGCCCCTGAGTTTGAAAACTACACCGATGGTCCATAAGTTCACCAAAACGTAACACCGGTGATCCCTGTAGTGGATAGGTGTTAACTTTTCTGTTAAATTTTTTGAAAATAACTAAAATGCCCTTGTGGTAAAAAAACAATTAAAAAAAATCATATATATAAATACCCATTTACCCCCCTCTACCTATAAATACCCGCCACCACGACCGCCACCGCCGCCGCCAAACATTAAAGGCGGGGAAAAGCAAGGTGCCATTAGCCTGCATATGATACAATCTCTTGACATAAGTGGTGGTCTCTTTAGACACTCCAACTAATCTCTCTTTCGTTTTGTGTTACTTCTTCGAGTCGATTTGTAATCCCTCTCTGATAATCGATAACACGATCTGGAACTCTGCGTTGTTGGTTGAAGTAGGATCCGACAATTTACCGGTTTTCTGGAACTCCTCTTTAGCTTTCACTCTTTTTTGAATTAACATCTTGGCGTCATCGCCACCATCCACGATCAGATATGGTGTCACCGTCACCGCCACCATCCATGCAAAAAATGACACGTGGTGTCCTTAGGTTGTATGGGCTTGAAGTTGGTATGATACTTGGGTATCGTGTAATCACTTATAAGGGATACATCGGGTAATGAACTTAGATGTTTCAAGGGTACATCTAGGATGTGGTAGCACGAGAACATGTATGTGGTTCGTGCTTAGGTAACGAGTCATGGTAAATGCTTGTGTGTTGTGATGTGTTACTTGCTTATTGTTGCGTGAGCTTGCGCCGTTGTCCTTGTGACACGACAAATGATGACGTGAAGGACGGGGTCCTTCGGATGGTCACTAAGAGTTACAATGCTCTTTAGGGGGGAGTTATGAGCTCGAAGTATGGCGAAAACCCTGACGAGGGTAACCCTTGCGAGGGCAGTTGTGATGAGACCGGTGAAATATTTCGAAGGTAATTGTTGTGTGCATAAATGTTTGGTTTAATTGCATGCAAATGTTAGTTGCTACTCATTGTGTGATGTTATTGCTTCAGTATTAAAGCATTAGATTGACTCTTGTGTTGGAACAATATCGTGTTACGACTGATGTGTTAGTAGACCTTGTGAGAGTCTTGGTTAGGTCTATGTCTAGGGGTCGGTTGTGTTAACCGGACTTCGTGTTGATATGTATGGTAGAATACAAGTTAGTAGTGTGGTAAGTTCGATCCATGTCAGTAAGACTTACTGAGTTATGGTTATGGATTGAGTCTTGGATTGTTGGACCCTTATGGAAAATTGTAGGTAACGTGGGTTACTGATAGATTAATAAACGATAAACCTTTTTATAAAGGACTGGAATGTCCTGAGTTTAAATAAATGACATTTGTGACGAGAAGGTTTCTGTTTAAAATAAACGGTTAGAACTCACTCTGCGTAGGGATGACAATGGGTCGGGTTTGGGACGGGTTTAGGTAATCCCAACCCCATACCCGGTTATAAAATCTTGTCCCATACGCCCAAAACTCGTCGGGTTTCTATCGGGTAATTACCCGTCGGGTATCGGATATACCCGCTGGTTTCGGGTAAACCCGTTAGTTTGTAAAAAATACCCGTTAGGTATACTCAACCCGAAACCCGTTGGGTATATATAAAGTTGTAATTAAAATAAAATAAGAAAGAAAATAAAACATGTTTGTCATATACATTTAAAATAAATACGGTATATATATACTTAAAATAAATGTGGTATATACACTTAAATTAAATAAAAAAGAAAGAAAGATATGTCGGGTATATAATCGGGTAAACGAGTATATGTTATCGGGTAATTGGGACAGGTAAACGGGTATATTACCATATGCCATACCCGTACCAAATCCGCAAAAAATTTCAAATGTAATCCCAAACCCAGTCCCATACCCAATTACCCCGCCCATACCCATCCCGAATGCTTCGGGTTTCGGGTTTTCCCATCGGGTTTGGCTTTCATGTCCATCCCTAACGCAGCGTAACTGACTTTGTATGTACGTTAGACTGTTTTGCAGATAAGCTAAGATGATGATGTATCTTGGCTTGGGAACGGTGCTACTCGGGTTGGTGCGCATGCATTCGTAAGGTAAGGTGAAACATAATAACAATTTTAAAATACGAAACTATTTTGAGTCAAGACTTCCGTTGTATGTTTTTTGTAAAGAGATAACTGTGATGTGATCTAACTGTAGGGTGCCCGGTTTGAGGCCTTACACTACTAATTGCTACAAAATGTTCATAGAATTGCTTGGAAATTGAAACCCTAATACTGATTTTTCAGAAATTGAATGAACTAAGAACAATTATAGAGGTTTTTAGAAACAAATAAACAAAATTAGCATAGATACATACAAAATCATACATATCTGAAAAAACCCTAAAACACCCTAAAAACAAAGATGATATTTCCACTTACGATCTCGACCGTCACCAACACCACTCTGGGACGAATGATGATACATAGCTGCTAATGTATTTGCAAATTGCAAGTCTGTGTCGGCGTATGTAAAAAGTATAACTTTTTTTTACCATGGATTCAAAAATAAAATGATTTAGGTTTGTTCACTCTGTTCTCGCATAATTTCCTTGTGAAACGATTTAGTTTTTTTTACGTGTGAATGGTAGAAAGGATTTCGGACCATTGATCAACTAAATCAATGGTTAAGATTAAGTGATCCCCAACGTTTGAAAAATAAGTTCCGTAAATAACGGATCTACAATTGTTAAGTTTTTTTATGGTAAATCTAGTTCCACCAACTATTTTAAAATCTAATAACTTTCACATACTTTATTATTAAAAAAATACCATAAAAAAGAACTTTTATAATAGAGTAAACTCCGGTTTTAGTCTCTGTGGTTTGGGTCAATTATCTATTTTAGTCAATTAGTTTTAATTTATATTTTTTAGTCTTTGTGGTTTTATTTTTGTTTCGATTAAAGCCAAATGGTTAACACCATTAAAATTTTCTATTAACTTTTGATGAAAAGATAAAAATACCCCTACTAAAATAAATGTGTATACATATATTAATTAAAGAATAGACTCTCTCTCTACCCTCATCCTCTCTAACCTCTCTCTCTCTCAAAACCACTCCTCCGGCGACCATAATGGAACCACCACCACCACCACCTGAAACCACACCATCGATCGAAGGGGAGGAGGAGGTCAAAGACCAGATACCCTAAAAACACCACACCCTTTTCCACCACCACCACCACCACTAGCAGCAGCAGAAACCCGAGGCGGCAATCCCTTTATTCCGATGAACTCTCAGGCGGATTGTGGCGACGACACTGACATTCTTAAGCAGGCCCGTTTTCGTGTCCGGCGAACAAATCCATTTTCCGGCATAAATCGATAACCCGGGAACACCCAGCGGCGGCTTTTCGGGTTAGATCTCTTGTCGAGGTTGAGGAGCCCCTCGGTGAGTTTCCTTCTCGATCTCTTGTCTTTTCGGGTTAGATCTACCCACGAAATAGGGTTGGTTGCAAGAGAGAGAAAGGAGTTGAAGATTAACCCATTCGGGGGTCTAGCCGGATTTGCAGGTGCTTTTGGAGGTGTGACAGGGATGTGTAGGAGGTGTTAATCAACAGTAGGTGTGTTTCCGGCGAGAAAGCGAGGCGTCGTGTGTGTCAAATGGCAACGATGAGTTTCCGGTGGTTAGTTGGAAAGCTTCCTGAACCATTTTCCGGTGGGTTAGTCGACAAGATTTGGAAGTGTGAGAGGGATGTAGGGCTGCTTGGGACTGAGGAGTGAGTGTTTTGAGAGGATTTTTTTATTTTTTGTTAATCTTTATGTTTTTTGTTTTTTATAAAGGTTTTGTAATAACCATTTTAGTGGAGGGGTATTTTTGTCTTTTCACCTTGACTTAACATAATTAAAGGATGAAAGTTAGTGGATTGGTTAAAACTGAGACAAATGGTGAAACTATTGGATGTAAATAGAGATTTTTAAACTATTGTACTAAAATAGGGAATTGACCCGAACCACAGGGACTAAAATGAGAGTTTACTCTTTATAATATTTTTATTAAAAAAAAATAAAAATAAAGAATTTTTATACTTTATTATTAAAAAAATACCATACTTTATTATAGTATTTTTATAATATTTTTAAGATGGTACGTGATTATGTACGTGTCATTAGTTGATTACATAATCAAGTCTCATTGCGCGACTACGTAATATACTTTATTTATGCATAGTTATACCTTTGGTACTTGATTACGTATACCCGGTAAGTGATTACATTACCCAGAACATGATTATGTTACCCAATACGTGATTAAGTAACGACACAAGCCCTCGCCTAAAGTACACATGACAAATTTTGGTGGCTTTCTACACTTTGTACATTATAAGCCCTCGGTATGTTAACCGCCCCTCTATATTTATATAGAAAAATCATCAAATGAAAACTAACTTTAAATCTATAATAATAAACTAAATTCTGGTCACACATTTATTATAATTAATACAATGTTGACTTTTAGGAAAGTGGATTAAAATAACATCAAAATAAATATATGGTCATAATTGGTTTTTGGTTTTCGAGTTTTCAAAGGATCCTAACGCCCTATATATATATCTGACAAAAAAAATATAAAGTTTGTTTATGTATACAACTTACACGCTTAAGTAAACGATTAAAAACTTAAAAAGAAAATTTATATACACAAACATGGATGAAAGTAATATTTGGGCTTTAGGACTGAAATGGGTTAAACCGCGACTAAAGTGAAATAAACTATAACGCTTGTAAGTTGTAACTGTGAAGTTTTGGTATTAGTACTCCAGGTAACAGTGTACATTAAAGAATTTTAACCTTTTTTCTCAGAAGTACGGTTAACCATGGTGCACCGGGGTTGCCTGGTTCAACCGTTGACCAGAAACTACCTAGGCTTTCTAATCACCATAAGGCGCAAGGGCTTGAGCCAAGGAACCACGACGCACCAGGTAGCCTTTCTTTCTGGGATGTATTCACACTGAGATATAGTACAAGAAATTTGAAATTAGAGTATAAAGATGACTTCTATATATGTAGAGCCCATCAGGTAGGTCCAAGAGCAAGCATGTTTGGAGGCAGGTTTACTCCTGGCCCTTTCACGGATATGTTAGGGGTTCTAACCGAGCTAGCCCTGCTCATGAGGTTTGAGTCGAGAAATAGCACGACCACCGTGATGTCATCATGGAAATGACGGCGGACCCCACGATCGATCTTTTTCAAGTCGGAGTATCTCATTTCCCGCTTCTTTGCTGCAGCCCGCAATGAAACTTTTATCAATCTCTTCGCACTTCCCTGCAAGGGATATTGCGAGTCAAAAATTATGCGTAGAAGGGTAAAATAGTCTTTTGCTTAAAAAAATATTCCTAATAGCGATCCAAAATTATGCGTACAAGGGTAAAATAGTCTTTTTGCTTGGAAAATATTCCTAAAAGCAAGTCAAAATTATGCGTAGAAAGGTAAAATAGTCTTTTTGCTTGGAAAATATTCCTAAAAGCAAGTCAAAACTATGCGTAGAAAGGTAAAATAGTCTTTTTGCTTGAAAAATATTCCTAATAGCGATCCAAAATTATGCGTAAAAGGGTAAAATAGTCTTTTTGCTTGGAAAATAATCCTAATAGCAAGTGAAAGCATAAAATAGTCTTTTTGTTTAGAAAATATTCCTAATAGCGGGTCAAAATTGTGAGAAGGGTAAAATAGTCTTTTTTGCTTGGAAAATATTTCTAATAAGAAGTTTGAATACCAAAGATAAGTCCATTCAAATCAAGAACTACATGGGAACAAATTGACTTTGGAGGTCAAACCAGGATGATTTGACCGCCATCATTGATGTTGAATTATTTTAATTTAAGAGAATGAATCAACCGCATAAAATCAAACTTCAAAAAAATAATGCAAACATAATAATTGATAACCAAACTTGTAACCAAATCTCTATCAACCTCATAACTCAAGATTAAAATGTTTTGACTTTTTAGAGGTCAAACCTACCAATCTTGAAATACCAAGATCTGAACTGTAATTTTAAGATTAGTAGGTTTGACCTCTAAAAAGTCAAACAGGATAACAGAAATGTAAGTGCGCGTGTTTTGGGTTAAGTATCTTACGGAGCGTGGATGGTTTTGAACTATGTCAACAGCTTCTTGGTTAGTAAGGTGCTCCCAGAGGCCATCTGAAGCAAATATGACAAACTGATCATGTGGTTGCAGTTGGTGTGCTGAAATAACTGGATCTGAGCTTAATATCGGTCTTTTAAACGGTTCACGAAGGCGGAACCGGGCATATAAAGGTGCCCGATTGAACTCGGTCTTTTTTAAGTATACATCACCTATGGATCTTGAAATCTGCAGAGAAAACATAGGTTTTAAGACTTGAATATCATGATAATAAAGCTTATGATAGTCAAAGTTGCTTATTCGCCTTTGGTAATTGTCATCAAAAGTTGATGATCGGGATCCTCTAACATGTTCTTTGATTAAGATTGTTTAATACGCGGGTTTGGGTTTAGTCTAAACGAGTTTGGGTGGGTTTCGGGTTGAACCCGCAAACACGTTAAGCTAAACGGGGTGTGTTCATGTTATAACCCGTTTAACCCATTTGTTTTTATATATATATTTTTAAATGTGTTTTATGTAACAAATTAAACTATTTGGGTACTTTCTATGCGGAGATTTCTAGGGTTCAAGTACAAATTGGAATAGTTTAAACCTAATTGCTTAAAAAATATATGTAAAATTTTAAACAATTATTTTGGGTTAAACGGTTCGTGTTCATATCAAACCGCAAATACACATGTTGTGTTCAGGTTTATGTGTCTGACATGATTTTCAGGTTCTCGTAAAATTTTCAGGTTCATGCTGGGTCCGACGCGTCAACCTGCGAACACAACCCGTTTAGCAGGCCTAGTCTGGAAACAGCATGCAAGTAAAATGTTCGAAATGCAATCGGGTATGAGACTGATATTACCAAGATCTAGCATAATAAAGCTTCTACTTCTATAATTCTTAGATGGTATCCATTTCACATGGTTATAACTTATAAGAAGGTTTATGGCATATGGGAAATGGTTTACAATTGGGTATGAGACTAGGATTACCAAAATGCCCGACCCTTTGTCATCCCTAATTACTACACATCTTTTTCATGCGAAGCAAACACTCGATATTCATAATGTTTCATTTGCATATATATGAATTACAACCTATATTTCCAATTCACATTAAATTTAATGGATTTTAGAGATCATGAGGTCAATAACTACCTGTATAAGACCTTTAACCCGCCACACATTATGCTTCAAAACTACAATCTGCGAATCATCTGGATGCGTCGAGTGCAACTCCTGTCTCACCGACTCAATACACGCATTATGTTCAGCTGAAAGCTGAATTGCAACAACTTCCCCAGTTGCCTTCACAAGCTTTCCCAAAACAGCTCGAGAATCTCCAAGATTCGCGATGTAAAGCATCCCGCCACACACAACTCCAACCAGGCAGCACGATCCAACGGCTGCTATTTGTGGTGTCAATGGCCACTGTTTGGTTACAAGAGAAAGAAACCCATCTTCTGTTGCTTCAAAAGCCTTCCTGATTACCTCCACTGACATTGATTGATTCTCTGAAGTAAACCCTGATAAATCAACAACTTTGATTAATCCAATATCTCATACAAGTAGCAGTGAGAATGAAACCGAATAACCGAATTAACCGAACCCATCCAAAAACCAATTTTTCGGTTTGGTTTTGCTGGTTCCCATAACCAAGAAAACCAAAAAGCCAATACATCATTTAAGCACATATCAATACCTAAGCCTATGTGTAGTGGGCAGCCGCCAGCCAAAGTGGGCGTTAAACACCATTACAATAGCGTTAAGGAGGGGCGCCCAACGGGCGTGAAACGTTTTGTGTGGTTGTGTGTGGGGCCAACTCACTATAAACCAATCAATGAATTAACCAGCATTTTTTATATAATTTTTTTTTTTGAATAATTGTGTTTTTAGTTAAACCATTACACACTTTTACGATTTTAGTTAGCGAGAGCCCCGCTGCCTATGTGACAATTACTATTTTAATTTTTAGTTAAACCACTACACGTCTAATAAATAAGTAACTGGTTGCGTCACGTATTACAACTCTATGAGCCCAAGATTCTTTTTCCCATTTATTATTTATTCATTACTAACTATTTTATATTTCCTTTATTATTCCTAAATCTCCATTACTATTTAATACTTCCTTTATAATTCATAAATCTTCATTACTAACTATTTAATATTTTCTTTATTCAACCCGTGTAAAACACGGGTATTTAACCTAATGGTATATACAAGTATGTATGACATTTTTATGTTTTTGACAATATCTTTTTCATTCATATATTTCTTTCTAATACATTAATAACTAAATACCTATGTCAGAAACTCGTGTGTTACACGCTTAAATAAAAAAAATATTAAATAGTTAGTTATAAACATTTAAGAATTATAAAAAAAATATTAAATAGTAATAAAATTTTAAAAATTAATAAATAAAATAATAAATAGTTAATAACCGAGAAAAAATAATCTTGGACTCCGTGAATTATGACTTGTTGTAATAAATTGGTTTAACTAAAAAAAATAATTTAGGTCCAACCGTGTTATCAATCATTTAATCATTAATTAATAATAAATCTGTGAAAATCAAAACCAGAAAAACCCCAACCGTCATCAACACCCAAAAACCGAATCGGTTTTGGTTTGGTTTAAACCCAAAACCGACTCATACACATCCCTATATACAAGAATTCAATATCCCATTAAGGAATTGTGTTCAAGATTAAAATAACTTACTCTTGAGATGCTGAAACAGAGTACTATTGATAAACCTTGCTGTCTCCGGACCACCATGGCCGTCATAAACTCCGACGAAGGTGCCATATGGTCCTGATTCCTGCAAGCTCAAGCACCCTGATTCAAGCTGGCTCTGATCTTCTAACAAATTATTGGCCTGAACTACAGCCATGGAGAAATCCCCATTGAAATGATGCCCTGAATCCTTGTACCATAAGAGCCCATCTTTCCGGCCGCCGGAATCAGAACCATTGTGAACATGTCTGGCCGACGGTCGCCGGAAACAAGCCCACAAAAAGTTCATGAACCCAGATATCATACCTCATCTCATCACGATCTCTAAATTCTACAAATCAGAGAGGAAAAAAACCCAAATTGGAGTGGTCAAAATTAAAATATGGTCAAACTGAATTGAACAGGGGACTTACAAATAAAAGAATATAAAACCCTAATTTGTTCTGGATTGTGTAAATTAAGGGAATCTCGAGATCTGAAGGTGGAAGAGGTAGATCTGTGGATCAAATCTTGATTGAAGAATGAAGAGTGAAAGAAACAGAGTATGTATTAGCAGAGCAGAGGACCGATTTTGAGAGAGAGAGAGCTCTTATCAAGGGTGGAGAGAGAAAGTGAAGGGGGAGAGAGATAGTCAGAGGAGTTTATCAAGAAGATTGGATATGGTGTGTGATGGTGTATATGAGTTGTCCAAGACGTGCACTTGACATGAGGAGAATGGGCAACCTAGGGTTACTAAGTGGTCCCCTTTTTTAAAATTAGACTAGGATTAACATTAGACCAAGTGTACTTGCAAACTAACCTAATAGCGGCGTCAAACATTGTGTCGTAGGTGCGTTATCTAGGCGTCATAGGCGGGGCGTTGTCGGTTTTACGAACGTGAGCGCGTTTGTAGGTCTAATGCTGAGGTGGGCCAATGAGAATTGAGGGTAGGGTGTTGGGGGATTACCCCACTACACATAGTCTTAGTATTATGCCTTCAAACGCGATGAGGTGGAAGACACTTAGGGTATGTGATGTGGATGCCGATCTACCGTCGGGTGGATGAGATGATCAGAGGGGCCGCTGGGGAACACAACCCCTAGAGGCGCCGCTAAAAGATTTTAAGCGTGGAAAATCCCACGTCAAACACATTACCGGTACATAAAAAAAACCAATAAAAAAATTCAATTTGACTGTTAACCAACAACTAGAAAAAAGAGCAAATTACAAATTACGTCCTTTAAGTATTACCGAAATTTCATAATATGTTCTTTAACTAAGGAAATTACAGAAAATGTCCTTTATGTTTAAAAAGACCTTGCACGTTACGTCCTTTAGACTAACATACGTTAAATTTCACTATTAAATGATTGGAGGCATTAGGGAAGGCGGCGGTGAATGGTGATGATGGTCATCGATGCATATAAGATACATCTCATTAATCTACTCCAAATAAATTTGAAAACAAAAAGTTATAAAATAAACCCACTTGGCCCCACCCCTCGCCCGTGAGATCTAACAAACTATAAGGGTGAAGGGGGCGTATAACTCGGCTTGGGCCGAGTAAGAAAGAAAGAGGTCGGGTAAAATGGGTACACCGCCCCCATTAAACCGAGTAGGAGCTCCGGGTTGATTGTCCGAGTGTTTTTACTCAGATGAATCCCCACTCTCTCTCTAGTGTCCCAACTATTCTCTCTCTCTCTCTCTCACACACACACACCTTTTATATTTAAATGTTTTTTTTAAAGTGGGTGAGTAAACGAGTAGGGTGTTTTCAATGAAATCTAAGTAAATAAATGAGTAGTTTTGAGGTGACGGAATTTTATTGGTTAGTTTGATAAGTAATGTTTTTTTGGTGAGTAAGGTGCTCCCTTCACCCTAACAATTATTAGATCTTAGAATATACGTAAATATATGATTATAGGTTTTAACTTAGACACTGGTTATGAGTTTATATTTATGACATTTGGTAGCACAGAGATATGCATGGATATAGCATGACCACACACACCGCAACAACTGAGGGGATGATTAGATATAGTTTGACCACACACTTCAACAAATGAGGCGATGATATGTTAGAAAAAAATGGAGACTTTCAATGGTTTTTATGCCTAAATCGATGGCACTTCGATGAATGAAAATGTGACATGTGGCAGCATCAATAATGCTTTTTGAGGCCAAATGCATCAATAGGGAGATGATATGTTGCAACACAAATGGAGACTTTCAATCAATTATGTCTACAATTAGAAGATAGCACTTCAATGAATGGAGAGGTGACAAATGATAGCGCCTTTTTTAAGCCAAAAAACACTAATAACGAGTTCTTGAGTCCAAAATCGTCGATATCCGTGTTCACGTGACATTCTTTGATTGAGTTACACTATAATCTTCCCTAATGATCAAAATGATTATGTGTCTAGATTTGATCAAATGACTATCTAGGTAAAATGTTTAGTCAAAATGGTAATTCTCGTGATTTGTTCCTTACTGCTATGTGTTTAAAAGATCTTAAAGCCAAACTAGGAATTTTGTCCGCCTCATGTTGCGACGGCGTCGAATTTATACGGCAAGAAGCTGAACCTAAACGGTTGAGGAAAAAAAACAGTTCTGATAATACCAATACCGGCAACGGTGTTATTCGCTCATAACCTAACGTCCGCTATAGCCTACGATAAAAAATAAAAACTCTATTTAACTCCGTTTAAAAAAAACCCAATACCAATACCGGCTCCGATAATACCAATACCGGCACACAAAAAACTAAAGACAACCGCACAGTCCATTTAAAAAAAAGTAAATAAGTGAAAGTTATTATAGAAAAACAAATTTATTAGAAAATGAAACGGGTTAAAAACGTATATTACATAAAGTATGAGGGTGAAAAAAAATTGATAAAAAATTCAAAAATTCAAAAATATTACTATTCATTTAAAAAGGTAAATTAATATAAAGGATAATAATATCTTATATTTTCCCACAAATAAAAGTGTGGCCTTTTTATTTTTAAATATAAATCAAGGTTATCGAGAAAAAAATGAATCGCGAATCTGTAAACTCTAAATATATCGTTTAAAAGGTAAATCCTTGTACTTATCTTACGGACATAATAAATAAAAATCTTTTGTATCACGTGTCACTCTCTGGTTACTTCTCACTAATATTTTCTCGACTCTCTCTCCTATTAATTAATAATTATTCCGCTTCTCTTTCATATTAAATAATAATTTTTGTATTAATAAATAAAAATGATATGGACACGTGTCACTTTGTGCTTAATTTTTATCATTTTTTCCTTTCCTCTCTCTCCTATTAAATAATGATATAAAAGAATTTATTTTTAGATATTTAATATAAATCTAATTATAGATATTTATTATTTCATTATAAATAGTTATTTGTATCATCAATCAAATAAATTTAATATGAATTAACAGAGCTTATAACTGTCACGACAAATTACATTTTTTAAAGACATATTTTGACGAGTGTGTGTTAACAAATTACATTATATTTTAATCAACCAATGTAATACACTGATTTATTCAACCCTGTGTATTGCACGGGCTTTTAAAAATATAATTTTTTTACTACCAATTAAGTATATAATATTTTATTTATTCAATCCGTGTAATACACAAAATTTTAACCTAGTGAATAAAATAAAAAACAATAATCGGGAGAAGTCGCAAACAAGATTATGCTTATTTATACTTATAATAATGACTAAAACACAATATGATCATATGGAACCAATTGAGTAATTTTTCTAGGTAGAGGTAAGAACAGAGTGTCAGATACTAGAAAGAGAAATTGGAGTATCTCATGCTCCTATTTAGGGTGATCATTATTCGAATAATAATTCGAAATTCTATTCAAACCGAATTCGAATATCTGTTTATTTGATTCAAATAAGGATTTCGAATTCGGATCTATTTCGACTTTAATATCTCGAACCCGAATTCGATTTGAATAAATCAAATTAACTATATACGTTTTTTTTTATTATATGGGCTTCAAATATTCAACCTTCAAGACTTTTAAGATTGTTACCAGATGTTTCTTGATGAAAAGGAGTTTTGTGGGCGTGTAGCTATGAACGTGATTGCATGTGAAGGCGGTGAACGGGTTGAAAGGCCCGAGACCTACACGCAGTGGCAGGTCAGACTCTCACGGGTCGGGTTCAAGGTCAAACCGTTTTAACCGGTAGCTTGTTTCAAAACTGAAGGCTAAGGTCAAAGCAGGGTATCATAAAGATTTTGTGTTTGATGAGGATGGTAAGTGGGTGTTACAAGGATGGAATGGTCGGATTTTGCGTGCTAGTTCATGTTGGGTGCCAACCTAAGAATCTTGTATTGTTGATTCCGCATAAAAGCCAGTGGAAATTGACAAAAGGTATTAATCTTTCTAGTTGTCTTGTTAACTGTGTAAAAAAGTTGAGGAAAAAGTCATTAAATAGTAATCAAGTTTTATCACTGTTCCATTTAGGTTACTCAACTTTCATATTATTATGAAAATTTTCATATCTGGTTCAGTTGAGTGAACTAAATGAACTAAACAGTTACTTTACTCAAGGTGTTGCATCGAACCCAAAGTCATATACCCTCTAGGGGTGTATATTGAACCAAGAAAGAAGAAGGATAAGCAAACAAGTTAATCACAAGTTGTGGACTAACATCTATCACAAATCAGGGCTTTGGTCAACTGCCGCAATCAACATCATCTTCGACTCCGCTTCTCTCCTAATATCAGATCCCGAACTCCTTATTTCCATTCATTAGTTTTTATGACGGTAGTTGTTTAGGTGGGCTCCTAGCAATATGTGTTGCATGTTTCCTCAATAGTGTAAAACCTTAGTATGATTACAATAGTGTTAAATCAGTATAAAAAGGTCCTTGCTACTATAGATCCTTGTTCTTAATTTATGGTATCAACCTTTGTCTTTTTCAACAAAGGAAACTAATCAACAACATCCTTCTTCCTTTCTACTAACTACATATATAAATTAATGCAATACAACGTGTCCAATAAACATATAACTTTACATGTGAATTAATGTCAAATCCAACCATATCAAATTTTAATACATAAAAGATAGAAACAAGGGAGTTGATACAACAAACTTTTATAAAATAAGGTTATGCTCTAGAGATGCAACAAAGAGCAACACTAATTATCGGATTCGATCATCTAAGTTCTCACACCTCAGTTATAATTCATTCTAACACTCGTTATACAAGTAACATAAGTAACTCAATTGCCTAGATTTTAACATGCATAACATAAAGTTGCATAAGAATAAAGTCTCTAACCATTAACATAAATAATGCAACTATCAAGAGGTGTTTTGAAGGGTTGTAACAAGACAAGGGTTTAAAGGAATGGAAATTTGGGAAAAGTGGCTAAAACGTTAAGAGATGGTGTATTTGTGTGTCAATCATGTTGTTCGGGTACATCTAAGAATAACCATTATAACTTTTTCTTTCGTATAAAATAAAGTCGGTACTTTCCGTTTACAATAGAATCTCATCTCCCAACGCTGGCACCTCTCATCCTCACTCTTCCCTTCACAATTCCTAGATCTCAACACCATAGGGTTGTTGTTGCCTCCACAAATCTCCACCACCAACGCCAATTTTTCAAATGTCCACCCGAAATCTCCAAATGAAAACAATTGGGTTTCTACTTTGGGTTTTCATTTAAAAAAAATTAGAAATTGCATTTCCACATTTGCTTGTGTGTGTTGGGTTCAATGTTTGTCTGAACAAAGATGCAAGTATAGTGGCTTTGGTGGTGATAGGTAACCAATGATGGTACGAGAGACTAAGAGTGGTGATGGTTGGTTGTCAAGGATATTAAGTTCCATTCGACACCAATGGAATTTGTAAAGTTGATTGAATTTTATAAAAATGTTTCAAAACAATCATTATATATGTTTTCAAAATCGCTTTACAATTAGGTTAAATATATACTTTTTAAAGTCATAATTCTAAATAATCATATACAAATATTTATTTAAATGCCACAAAGTGTAGTCTACATGATTATAGATGTCACATGTCATGCGATTTAACCTATAAAAACCTTATTTTTATACATACAATATTTAAAAATTTAAAAATAAGATTAGAGGATATATGAGTTAGCTTTAAAAAAAATATGTTTTCATAATCATGTTGTTAATTACTATTGTGGTCAGCATATCAGAGCATTCCCATCACTCTCTCAATCTTTATTACTATAATTTAACCAAAAAATACATTTACTTTTAAAATTTAAATATTTTTTTAAGACCTCTTACATCAGGTTTTTCATATCTATTTTTATTCAATTAAATAATATTTTTTTAATTCAGTTTATTACGTTTTCTCTTTTCCACAACAATGTAATGTTTTTCTAAATTTCGTATATACTATTGCGAATGTGATTATTTTTACATACGTTTCAATATTAATTTCATTTAATACCGAAACCTTGCAACTTGCGACCAAAGCCTACGGATCAAATATAATATATTTTAAGTTATTTCACAACAACATAAGTTTTTTTTAATTCCAAATATACCGTCACAACGTGCTTATTTATACCTAAGTTTCGATATAAACTTTATTCAAAACCTAGCCGCCGCAACACGCGGGCAAAACCCACTCCGGTATTCGTTTTTGTGGTTTTCGATCAACGTAAAACACGTGTGATATCCTTTTGGTCATGTCACGATTTTATTTTTTTGATATTTTTCTTTCGGTTGTTACAAGAATTGAATATGCAGTTGTGTTTAGTTTTTTTTCTCGAGATTAAAGCATAAAATTTGGTGAAAATAGAGTTGTATTCATAATAAACTATTTATTTTGTATCGTAGCTGAAAAGAAACAACGCTACCATGACCCATCATCATCACGAACTGAACCGATACTAACTGAATATCGGTACTAGTGTTTAGGGATGACAAAAAAACTGAGCTCGATGGGTATACCCAACACCCTAAACATCCGGGACGGGTATACCCGAAACCCAACGGGTATGAGATTAATTATTATACATATGTAAAAATGTATTACATATATAAATATAGAAAACAAAATTCAAAATATGTAAAAATTAATATATAATCGAGTTTCAAAAATACGTTAATTACTATTTAATGTAATCTGACTTTCATTTATTATTTGATGAAAAAAAGTTACATAATTAGATTTCAAAATTTCTTATATTATAAGAGATAATTTAAAATAAATGTGTTTTATTAGTATAATTAGTATTTTTTTATATTCATTATTATTAAATATTAAAGATGTATTTAATAAGAGAGAGAAGCGAGAACAAAAATGATAAGAATGAATATAGAAGCGACACGTGGCATGAAAAACCTTTATTTATTATATAGTATAGATTATGTGGAAAATTAATTTTTTTTCTAAAATATGTATTTGATGATATTATTTATATTTTATATGTTATATTATTTATATTTTATATGTTATGAAGTATATAAATAGAAATATATAACAATTATAATGATGTTATTTATTTATGATAACGCTTATATATGTAATGTATCATATTTTAATTTAAAGTTATATAAATAAAAATTATACAATGATTATATTGGTAAAAAAATAAAAGTACAAACCAACGAGTATTTTTTAACAAACTAACGAGTATACTTGATACCCGTGGATATGCCCGATAACCGATGGATAATTACATGACAAATACGGTTTGAGACACGATTTTACAACCGGGTATGATACTGGGATTACCAATACCCGGCCCATTGCCATCCCTATTACTGTCAGTATTATCGGAACTAGTACCGGTTTTCCTTTTTATAGTTTTTGATAGATGTAAAACACGTGTCGATATCCTTTTAGGCATATCACGACTTTAGTTTTTTGGTTTTCACTTTCGATTGATCTAGCGAATGCTGACACCGGAACGAACCAAACCGATATCGACCTAATTCCCGCGGCGCGGCGTAGCGCGAGGAAATCCCACTAGTTTTTAATACACTTTTGTTTCTACGATTAAAAATACACTAATTGTTATGATCGTAGATATATAAACTAAAAAATGAGTGGGTATAGAACAAACTATCATGTTATTATCGAAATATACTTGTCGATCTTTTCTTATCATTAGTGGCGGACTACTACAAAGCTATCCATGTCACGTGATACTTATTTTTTTATATGTTTATACACGTATATGACAATTAAATGATTATGATTCATCAAATATTTTCAAATTATAACACTGGCAAAATAATTTCTGGCCCCGCGACTTCTCGCACGATTGCATTGCAATGGCCTCTAGGATGTCGATATCATCTCAATGAAACTAAATTATTGTTGATTTTGATATTGTAGCCCACATTGCTTCATTGTCGATCCATCCCATTTAAGAGAGTTGTACGATGAAAGGAAATGACAATACACGGATGGTCATATGCGCCCATCTTATTTGAACCAATCATATCTCTTTTTTTTAAAGGCGAACATTCATTCTTGTGACGTCGCACTCTCTGTCATATGGGATAACTCGTCAAACTCCGGCCAATATATTGTTTTAACCGGGCCCACTTGGCGTCAGAGTTCGAGAACTTTCAAGGAAAACCCCCACCTAATTCCGGGCTTAAGGGAGAGCCGAGGCTCTAACCCTGGATCGGCGTGGTAAAACCCTGGTGCATCAGCCTAAGAGCTAGGCCTCATTTGCGATGCCGCAGAAATTAATGGTGGTGACCAGGATCGAACCCGGGTCCCTTGGGACTTTGAGTCTTACCTCAACCACTATACCACAACCTATTTGACCAATCATCTCACTTCTGAAGGGCAACGGTCTCATTTTTATAAATTTATTTTCTAAAATAATATAATAAAAGCGGTGGTTTAAAAAGTCGAACCCTTCATTACATAAATAATTGTGCTTTCCAAATCTTTATGGGATATATTTTGTCGACTAGGTTTACAAGGTGTTAATAAGGATAACAAAACAACTGAACCCGATAGAAAAACCTGAAATCTGAAACATTTATGACGAGACGAGACGAGTATGGATGTATGACACTAGTTTGAAAAATTTTCATATGTTTGAGACGGAAATGATATTTGGTGATATCTACCTAATTACTCTCATTGAAACTAAATATATTTATATAAAGTTATTATAAACTTGAATATATAGAATTGTTAGAAGCTGTATGGTTGAATATGGATTTTAAGTCAGGATTTTGAGGTAACTTTTCTAGGAATGGACATTTAAGAGGTAGATTTTAACGATATTGATCATCAATAGATCATAAACATGTATACCTATGAATCTAATGAGTGATGGGAACAAAAATTCATAATCAAACATGAGAGTATGATATATAGTCGACTAGGTTTATGGGGTCCGAGTTAATTAATATATAACCAACGTGAACAATAAATATATATATATATATATATATATATATATATATATATATGGGCATGTTCTTTTGAGAACCGAAAGAACCGCACAAAACGTGTACATATCGCTTTAGTGAAAAAAGTAAAATTCAACAACAATGTTTTATTTATTTCTTCCCACTCTTAGTTTGAGTTTATCTCCTCTCTCCTGAATTTTTTTAAGAAAAGTATAAAAATATGCATATATGCATTCATTTGTGCATATAGTGTGAGTGCATATATGCATTTAAAAAAACGACTATAAATTCGAGGTCTTTTAAAACCAAACCTTAAACATATTGAAATATACATGAATTCTGGTCAATTTATATTATAAATAGAGGAAGAGTTAATGCGGTTCTCACGGTTCTTAACATATTGTTGGTTCTCAAAAGAACATACCCCTGTATATATATATTTGTTTATTTTTTATATTTTATATAAGGTAGACATGTTTATATACACACCATATGCAATTTTGGAAATACTAGACGTATTGGAGCTGTTTGGCGAGTGCTGAACCATTAGAAAGTCTGAATGGTTCAACACGATTTTTTAGCTGAATCATTATGAGGGAAAATGAACCATTAAGATATGGTATTTTAGCGAAACAAACACCCCTTACATCCGACCGATTCAGAGGTAGCCTTTTAATGAAATTATTAAGAGGCTATCAAACAACCCTTACCTCTGACCGATTCAGAGGTAGCCTTTTAATGAAATTATTAAGAAGCTATCAAATAACCCTTAATATATAATATGATTGACTGTTTCATTTGTAGCAATTCCAAAGTTTATCAAGTTGACTTGTCAAATTCACAACCACTACATGAATAAATCAATATCACCAAAGGAATTGAAAAACTTTCGCTTCATAAAATAATAGATTACCCCATAATTGTTATTAGCCAAGTGATTTTTTTTCTTGATTTATAAATCTAGACAATTATTGAACCTCCCAAGATCTTGATAAGAAATGATCGTGCTATATTTTCCAATCGGGCCCACATCAAGTCAACACATTTAATTCGTAAGACCCGTATAAACAACGTTGGACAGTGAATGATCCATCTCGACCTCAAACATGATCCCATTCTTTAACAAATGAATTGATGTAAAAAAATGTATACTTTTTAAGGTTAAGAATGGTTTAAGCAAAAGGTTTCAGTAAACAAACTGGTAATAGAAACATTTAAAATTATATTGAAATAGAAGGTAAACGGACAAGTTGCATCGCAAGCCCATTTTAGATAGCAAAACCAAGTCTTTTAAAAACTACATTTTCTCGTGTTTGGTCATTTTAGACAACAAAACCAAGTCTTTTAGAAACTCCACAACCTTAGACTCAAGAAAACCAAAAGTATCAAATGCAAATGAAATAAACACGTGTTGGTTGTCAAGACACACTTTCTCGTGTTTGGTCACTTTGCATGAAATAACTTTTAAAACAATCTGATCCACCGTAAAAACATTACCCCCCAAGCCCAGAAGAGTGGAAACCCCTATTAATTCCACATGTGTGTGTTTCCCTCATATCCAACCAAAGACCAATATGTCAGTTGGTCTTGAGTGTTGATATAAGTAATTTTTGTTTGCTTAACGAGTTCATTTGGATGTGTTATCAACACATAATGGGTACGCGTAACACGTTGATCTTAGAATTTACTAACTTAAAGCGGGTCCAAATGACCGAGCATGTTGTTTAAATACATACCCAACATTTGTATCTAACAAACTCACTTACTCACTATTGACAAATACCACAATCTACTCGCTATCGCATCCACAGCCGGCGCCAAGAACACCATCAATATCCTCAACCACCGGAATAAAACACTGAGTAACAAAAAGAAAGAATCAAGAAACACGAAAGCAGATTCAAATAACCAACCCCACCATCAATAAACCAAACTTACTAAATTAAAAGCATATCTTTTTAACCATGAATAGAAAAACTTATAAGGTAAAAAAAGTATAATGATGGGTCAAAAAAACTTGATAGTTAACCGCCTACCTAACAAAAAAGTGATCCACACAATACCTTCCCACTATTATCCAAAACTTCACATGATACTCTTCAAAGTGGAGGGTTTTTTAGTGGAAATATTGGAGTGCGACATTGACAAATTGGATTAAATTTATTTGTTGCATATATCGTCTAAAAAAATATATGAAAGTTTTAAGTTACAAAATTACTTATTACCATATATTTAAAAGATACTCTCATCAAAATATCAAATCAAAAATAAAAAAAAATTATTAAAAAAATTTAAAGTGGTCTAGAATTAAAAAAAGGAGTTATCAAATATAAGATACATTGGGTGTCTATTGTCTAGATGTATATAAAGTGTCAGCCAAAGCAATTAAGGGTTCGGGTCTTATATATATGTCAAAGTATATAACAGATATGTATGTGTGTTTGTTGTTACAAAATATTAATTAAAAGTAAAATTTTCCATAGGGCAAATGCTATAAAAACCAACATACTTTCTGGTTTTTTTTTCATAAAAGTCTCTCAACAATTTTTTGCACATAAAAAACCAACATAACAAAAGTCCCTCAACAAATTTTTGTACATAAAAAAGCAACATATTTTTTTGTTTTTCTCACAAAAGTCCATCGACAACTATTTATCTTCGCAAATGAATCCACAAAAGTAAAGCAAAGGAAATCGACCGACATAAGCAAGGGCAAATGAATGCTTTGTCCTTGTTTCTGCCGATTCATTTGCTAGGATAAATAGTTGTCGAGTGACTTTTGTGAGAAAAACAAGAAAGTATATTAGTTTTTTATGTGTAAAAATTTGTTAACTGACTTTTGTGAGGAAAAAAGAGAGAATATGTTGGTTTTTTATATACAAAAAATTGTTGAGCGACTTTTGTGAGAAAAACCAGAAAGTATGTTGGTTTTTTTTATGACATTTGCCCTTTTCCATATTATTATACTACCTTACTAATTTATTTGACCTTCTAAGAGCATTTATTATGGGTCATTCTTGGTCATACACGGCCGACATGGTAACCCAAGACTTCTGATATGGAGGGGAAGGGGGGGGGGGAGGGTTGCGCCCGAAAGGATGAACATCATCCGTGAGGAATTGTGAGAAAGGTAAGGTAGAGGGAAGAGGGTAGCGGGGAGAAACCGGTTGGTGTTTACAGAGAGAGGGGAGACAACTGTATGGGTAGGGGTAGGCAATGCCATCATGAAGGAGAGAGGGAGGTTGTCTGTGAGCCTCCATTGACGATGCTCTAAATTTTTTTTGTAAAAAAAATACTTGTTAAACAAATCTTCTTTTACATAAGCTTATGCTTAGAAAGGAAAAACCTTAACTACAAATAACATCCGGCCAAAGATAGCCTTAGGCTATGTTATAAGGTGTTCATAAACCATTAAAATCACACAAATATTTTTAAACTGAAGCAAATAGACCAATTCAATCGGTTTAACAGTTTAGATTTGTTGGTTTATAGTTTGGCTTACAGTTTTAAACTTAGAACTAGCCATATAAACATAACCGGTTGGGTAACCTTTATTACATTTTATTTTTAAATATCGGTTTGTGTGTGTGTATATACACACACTAGATTAATGAATCATCTTTATAATTTTAAAAAATATATAAATATGGTTCCATATAAAATAAAAATACAGTATAAATTGACAAAAATGAACCATTTTGACCGGTACAACCAACCCAACAGGGACGGATGTATGTGGAGGGCAGGGGTACCTGTCGGTACCCCTCAACTTTCGACGCGCAGCGAGATTTTTTTTTTACCGTTTTATGTATCCAGATACCCCTGAACGAAATTTTAGATACCCCTGGATTTTTTTCCTAGATCCGCCACTGCAACCCAACGAACCAGTCCAGTTTGGTATATCGTTTTTAAAACCATACTTCATAGATCGATCACAATTTCTATTAAAACTGATACCTTGAACCTGTTGCCATGTTCGACGACAACTAGGGTGTAAACAAGTCGAGCAGCTCATGAGCTACTTGAGATCAAGTTACTAAAAATGGATCGAGCTGAGTTTAGATGAGCCCGGGCCTAAATTGGAACTTCTTGAATAAACGGGCTCGGGCAAGAGGTTTATATATCAAGCTTGACATGGCACATAAGCCTACACGAGCTCAATATTTATAAAAATAAAATAATTTTATTTCATATAAAAATATATAATTACATAATAATATTATTATAGATAAAATCATGATAAAATAACTAAATAAATTTTTGACATTTGAAAAACTCGTAAAAAACTCATATTCACATGTGAAAAACTCAGTTTTACATAATTTTTTTCGAAGCTTTTGCATATAACATTTAGAAGCCATTCTATTAAACAAATTAAAAAATTTTAAAAATAAAAATAGTTAAAAAGGTAAATTTTCCTTTTTTACATAAAATAAGTTTTGTTTGTTAGAACAACTTCTAAATGTGTTTCTATGCAAAAGCTACCAAAAAAATTATGTAAGAATAAGTTTTTCACATATGAAATATAGTTTTTATGAGTTTTTAATATAGTTTTCCGGTTCCCAATTTTTTATGGTTCTCCATTGAACCTCCCTCAATACATATATTATATATGTGGATCAAATGAGAACAGTAACATAAACATATACGTAACACATAGTATTACGTATATGTAATAATTTATCATTTGACATAGTGTTACGTATACATAACACATAGTGTTAGATATACATAACATATGGTTTTTTTGGTTTTCATTGGTTTTCGCATAATTATATGTTTTTCTCGTTATCCCTCTCTAGTATAACTATATATGTATATACAAAAAATAATAAATATTTAATAAATAGTAAACTAGCTAAGTTTAAACTTAAACCTTATTAGAGATTTAAAACTCGAAACTAGTTAAACTCGAGCTTCTTTTTAACGGTAAATCTACCATACTTTTTACTTTTAAATTAAATCAAATAATTTATCGAATGTTTGGATTTGAATCCAGAACCTCATATTTAAAAGAAAAGATCTTATATCAAATGAGCTAGTCTCACGTTAACCTAGATCTCTTTTAAAACGAGGGAGGGGAGCTTGACTCATCATCCTGGAAACAATCTATTAATTATTAAATGCATATTGCAAAATCCACAGAACTTGAAGGGTTGAAATGTAATAGAGAGGAAAAGTGGAAAAGGGCCGAGGAAGTAGAATAGGACACGTCCGACTCACCCCACATGATCCCCACCAATTAATAGACCACTCTTTTTAATACGTGGGTTTATTTATTTATTATTTTATAAAATAGAAAATAAAATGAGAAGTCCTCACCAATAAAACGTGAAATGAACAAAGGGACACAAAAGGATCTTTGGAACAATAATATCCCAAATAACTTATGCGATATTAGGAGTATCACTTTTATAGATTTGATAAAATGTTATACCACGAATAACTAATTCGGCCGGGTTGGTTGAGAGAACTGAAGCGACCAAAGTGAGTAAAACGGTTCGGTTTTACCGGTACATCGATTTGAATAGTTTTTTTATTTTTTATTTTTTAGAATCATTAGTTTATATTAATTTTTTTAAAAAGAGTACCCATTGATACCATGCATGCATATATGCAAATTGCCAAAAAGAAAAGAAAATTAATAAAGAGTTATTTACACGAATGACACTGTGTTATGCCCTGTTTATAAAATCAGGGCATACCATAGGGGTCATCCGTGTAATTAACTAATAAATAAATGTTAACATGGTGCGATTATATGGCCGGTTTCAAGTTCTAAATGTTAAAACGAAGTAGTATATCATAACATTAAACCGTCACGTTTGACTATCCATCCAACTTAGCTGAGTTTAGACGGTTTGATTGGTTTTGGTAACTTATTATCACCACCATTTGAAACCATCAAAAACTATAGAGACACCTCAATGTGAAGAAATCTCATATTTGATTAATGGCGGATTTAAGATTTTTAGTCAGTGGTTGCACAAAAGTTGACGGATCCAGGAAATTACTTTAGGGGGTGCAAAAATGAGGCGGGTCAAAAGTATGCCGGGTAGGAAACGGGCCGGGTTAAAAAATAATGAAAAATGGGACTTATTGTGATTATATATATTTGATAATTTGATATACAAAATGCATGAACATGAGTTTTTTTAACAAATAAAACAAAATAATAATGTATCACCATTCACCACCCTTCCATCCTCAATACAGACACCACTATCTGCATACTCTAATTCACAGGTTTAATCACTCTATCCTTATAAAAACTAGATCCTTAACTAATAATAAATAAAGAAGAAAGTTCAAACGATTTCATAGACTTTCTAAATGCAACCACACAAGAGATACAAATAAATTTATAAAAAACAAGAAGTTCAAACGAGATCACCTTTAATCACTACAAAGTTTTTTTTGCCAATCATGCTTCCGTTATTTGAAGGTTATCTTTGTGATCTAATTCGCATCCCACATTGCATGGTTTTTATTTTAAAGCTATAAAAAGAGTTCTCTCATCTCACATCGTATTTTAAAAGATTCCAAGCTTCTTCTTCCTACCCTTATAAAAGGGTCTGAGTTTCCCAAAGAATTCCATCCCACATCGTCTGTTTAAAGGTTCTAAACTTCTTCCCATCATTATAAAGGGTGACTGGTTAATTTTTACAAGGGTGCATACATGAAAAAGGACACTCTTAGAAATTTAAAAGAGTGCCTAGTTAATTTTTTTCAATATCAAATTCATTTTTACACTAGTTGTTTTGACTCGTACTAAATCCGTCCCTGTATGTGATGTTGATATATTATAATAATTAATATGTTAAATACTTTTTGTTAGACTGAACATATGATAAAGCATACGTTTTACCCTAGGAGCATACCCAATAGGTGTTCTTTGCGGTTTTTGAGGTAAAATGGATAAAGTGGAAGAGAGGGAGTGATGAGGAGATGGATGTTTTATAATAAACTATTAAGTTTTTTTTAACAAATTCGATACAAGTTATCATAAGTATATACAAACTTTTACAAACTATTATAAAAAAAAATTTATTTTACATATTATAAATTATAAAGCTCCTTTAAAAACAAACGTCTTAGAAGCAGTTTTTGGTTGTGAGTGGATGCCAATGACACATGGTAAGCTTACATTGGTTAAACTTTTTTTTTGTTGTTGAGAAAAACGATTCTGCTGTGTGGTTAGATACATTTTGCGGCGCTTCTAAACCATAATTGGTATCTGGTTGGGTTGGTTAAGGGGTCTCCTCCCCTACCTTTGTACCTGGGTTCGAATATTGTGGTAGCCTCCGTGGTCTTAATTTTTTCACCATGTTTTATTTTCCACTTTATATAATTAATTAAGATCACGTCGGGTTTATTTTTTTTTCTTATTGATGTCTTATGTTTTCCGGCCACATATTTGTATCTTTTGTGTCTTATGTTTCTCAAATACGTGTTTTAATATTTGAGATCGTGACGAAGTTTCAGCTGCAACGTGAGGATGGACACCCCTCTGGTTGATTTAAAAAAGAAAAATTAAGTCATAAGATTGGGGCTAGACGAATCAATTGAATTTACATAGTACATAGCCGTTTTACACACATTATATCAGAAGTTATAAGATCCTTAAATATAAAAAAGAACAATAAATTTATCTACAACTATGTACTACAAAGTATTCTTCATGACAAGTATTTGTCTTGCCAAATAGCCATCCGATGTCTTCCTAGTTCTAAAGTCAAAGTTGTTGATGTGGTTGAAATACATGCTAAATCAAGCGAGCTTATGCTGGTGAGTTCTAAGTTTATCATACATAACATTTCTTTAAACGTTAACCTTTCCATGGTTTCATAACATGCTAATTTCATAATAATATCATAAATTATGTATGAGCTCATTGCATGTATAGGTTTCAGCATTCTCCCTAGGTCACATTGGTTAGGTTTACATCATATATTCACCACGTATCTCGTGGAACTATAGTTTTCAATTTGTTTACATATATACAATACTAGGTTAAAACTCATGTATTACATTGGTTGAATAAATACAACTTGTTATAAAACATCAATTCCTATGCAAATTTGTAAATTCTAAAAATGTTATATAGTTATTTTTTTAAAATGTTTTATAGAAAAGAATGAAGAAATGTTCAAATTATAAAAATGTTTTATGAATAAACCTATTTTTTTAAAATAAAAAATGTTTTATAAAAGTAATTTTAAAAATCATTATTATTTAATAGGAAACAAAAACTATAAACAAATTAAAAATTTTGAATAATTAATAAGAGAGAGAGAGAGAGACGGGAGACAAAAATTATAAAAAAAATTAAAAAACTTGTGTAACTAATAGGAGAGAGAGACGGAAAAAAATGTTGAGAATGAATGTGTGAGTGACAAGTGTCCCCTCAAAACCTTTATTTATCATATAGTATAGATAAGCGGTACCATTTATACGAATATATGAATTGAATGCGAGTTCACATTAGGTTCATATATATATATATATATATATATATATATATATATATATATATATATATATATATATATATATATATATATATATATATATATATATATAAGGGGAGGATCAAATAAGAAGTATGTTTTCGCTAAGAACTCTAAGAAATGACCAAAACGCTTAGAAACGATATCAAACGAACTCCGATTGAGCTCATTTCAGCGGCATTGGAACCGTCTCGTCGAACTCTATCATCTTAGCTTTTAGGGTTTAGTTTTAAGGTTTAGATTTTACGTTTGAATTTTAGGGTTTTAGCCTTATGGTTTAGCCTTAGGGTTTAGCTTTTAGGGTTTAGATTTTATGGTTTAGGTTTTTTTGGGGGGTGGGGGGTTTAGGTTTTTGGGGGTGGGTGGGGGTGGGTTTAGGTTTTTGGGGGGTGGGGTGGGGGGGTTTAGGTTTTTGGGGGATGGGGGTGGTGGTTTTAGGCTTTTTGGGGTGGGGTTGGAGGGGGGATTTAAGTTTTTGGGGGTACGGGTGGAGGGGGGTTTAGGTTTTTGGGTCCGGATTAGGGTTCGATGAGACGGTTCCAACGCCGCTGGAATGAGCTCAATCGGAGTTCGTTTGACCCACTTCTTAGCGTTTCTTAGCGAAAAACCACTTCTTAGTGGAACCTTCCCCTATATATATATATAAATATATATATAGAGAGAGAGGAGAGATCAAGAGAAAACCACAAAGTTAGGCAAAAACCAATAAAATCACATCATTTTAGGCAATTTTTTTATTTACGTATACATATCCAAAAACAAATTTTTTGATTTACGTATACGTAACCGCAATTTTTTTTGTTTTTTGTATACGTAACACTATGTGTAAAAATGTTTTTTGTTAAAAATGTTTAATATTACATTGATACTCTTATAAATAAATAAAAATAAAATAAAACAAAAAATAAAAATTATTATATGATTGGGTAAAATTGATTTTTTAGTGGTTTTCTCGGTTTTCGCCTAACTTGTGGTTTTCTCTGGAACCCTCCCCTATATATATATATATATATATATATATATATATATATATATATATGAGAGGGATCAAGAGAAAATCACAAAGTTAAGCGAAAACCGAGAAAACCACTAAAACAATGAGTAATAGTATACATAACAACAATTTTTTTGAATTTTTTTGTTTTCTGTTTACATATACGTAACACTATGGGTTACGTATATCTAAGCCAATATTTAAATAATTTTTTGGTAAAAATTTGTAATATTACATTGATACTCTTATAAAAAAATAAAAAATAAATATTATTTTATTATTGGTTAAAATTGGGTTTTTAGTGGTTTTCTCGGTTTTCGCCTAAATTTTGGTTTTCTCTAGAACCCAACCCTAAGCATATATCTTTTCTTTGAAATGTTAACATGAATTTACATAAAATGTTTACGTGCGTGTATATCCGCCAAACAATTAAAAAGGGGCGGTGTCTTAGAAATCCACTTGATTGACGAATCTGGACATAATCCAATGCCTCTAGTTAATCTCATATTATAACACATTGGGTCGAGCCTGTAACATATAAAATCGTATATTAGAAAAGCATTGCAGCTCGACAAACCCGTACAAACATGATGTGTTGTGTTAGTAGCACATTTTTGTGTAAGATTTGTAACACGATTATCAGGTTTTAAATTTACAAAATGATTATTATTTATACCAACAATACATAATAGGCAAGTGCACATACCGCAGCGTAATATAGTTTAGGTAAGAACCAAGTATTGAACAACACACACAGTTTCCTTACTCAACCTCACTATTGTATGACCAAAATAAAAAGTGGGTATAATGTGTTTTAAATAAAATAAAATAATGACTATCAAACTGCTTCTGAAAATCCTAATGACTATCCGTTTAATAATCCTGTTTCAAATAGTTCTGATTATCAATCATATAACTCTGGATCCCCGGTCACGTATGATCCATATGTGTTCCCCGAACCAACATATGGTGGTCCTTATCAAGCTTATTTTCAATCACCACCAGAATATCAAAATGCCTATAATGATATGTTGGTTGGTATTTGTAAACCTCCACCAAAATATGGTTATGAATATAGTATGCCTTCTTCCCCTATCGAATGTCTAAATCGTTCGTTGCGACAAATAGACGAAATAACAAAGGAGAAGATCAAGGACAAGGCAATAACCAAATTTTATGGGAAACAGGTGTACGAATATGGAGAGGACCTGATGACCTTGGGGAGAGAGCTGATGAAAGATTGAAAAACTTGTATTTTATCTTGTACTATAAAATATTTTCTTATATAGTAATAAAATTATCTTTTGTTTTAATTTCAGAATGGTTGGAAAAGGAAAAGGTCCTAGCTTTTTTCGGAAATTTGCTCCTGCTAATTATTTCGAACGTAAAACAAATGAAACAACTATAGAAATTAATGAGGAAACTGAAAGTTCTACTTTCAGAAGCCTCGGAGAAATAGGAAACCCTAGTGTTCTCTATAATCCTTCTATAAGTTTTCATTCCGCTCCAACTGCTGGAAGCTATAATGTTACTCCCGTTTATTCACAAAAATTTCATAAAGAATATACCGAAATTCCTTATGAAAATAAATGTGATCCCGAAGAAGAAGAACATGCTGATTCCAGTATACCTTATGTTCCGTACTACGAGACAATTCCTATTACTGCTCCGCATATGAATGAGAATGCATCAGGAAGCGAGAAGGAGCAAATGTTGTTAAACCGAATAGCTGAATTGGAAAGAGAAAAGGCAGAATTCGAAGCTCGGAATGCCCTATTAGTTCAGGCTCTTGAAGACAAGAACTTTAGAAATTTCTAAATAACTTATATATATATATATATATATATACTATCTTCGGTAATATATTTTATCAATAAAAAGCGTTGTTTTGCATTAATACTTGTTCTTTTAATAGCATGTCTAAACAAACTGGACCTTCTTAAAACACAAGGGGAAATAAAAAAGCAAGCAGTGGAAAATGCTGCTGAAAATAACAACTCCCGTATTGAACTTCATAAACTGATCAAGGAAGGAATCAAGGATTCTCTTCCACTAATATTTACTGAGCTTGAAAATAGACAAGCTAATAGAATATCTGTTCAACCTTCAGTTCCTCAATCTATTCATTCCCGACAAACACGGACGATTACTCAATCAAAACCTATTACTCTTGAACCAAAGGGTTCTGTTTCTCATAAATCTAAGAAGAAAGAAAAGGAAGAATATTACCATAAATCCTCTGAAGATGAGAGTATGAGTAATAATTATGGTAATTTAGCAAAGAAGAGGAAGATAGTTGGTTGTACCTATGAGTTGTTTCAAGATTGCAAACCTTATAATTTCTCTGGAAAAGAAGGAGGAATTGCCACACTGAGGTGGATTGAGAAGACTGAGTCAATACTTGCAATCAGCAAGTGTGCTGAGGAGGAGAAAGTTTTATATGACTCCGATTTATTCAAAGATCAAGCTCTTGAATGGTGGAACAATATTGTTGTTGCCAAAGGCAGAGATGCAGCCTACGCAATGGGCTGGAATGCCTTTAGGGGAAGGATTGAGAAGAAGTATGTTCCCCAGAACGAACGGGAACAGATAGAAGGAAAATTTCTAAGTTTGAGAATGATCGGAACAAATCATCAGGAGTATGCTACTAAACTGCTGGAATATGCTCGGATAATTCCACATTTAGCTACTCCTGAATCAAACTTGATCAAACGTCATATCTGGGGTTTGATTGGTGAAATCCGCGACATGGTGAAGGTCGCGAATTGTGAAAATCTGGATGATGCCATGGATTTAGGAGCATCATTGATGACCAACTTGATTAGAAATCAAGAAGAAGGAATGAAGAAGAAGGAGATAGCTGGGCAAGGCCCAAATGGATTCAAGAAATCATCTTTTACTCCTTGAAATAACAATTCTTCGATTCCTGAATGTCCAAGGTGCAAAAGGAGGCACTTGGGACAATGTCGTGCTGGACTCTTCTGCAACTTTTGCAAAATGTTCGGACACAAAATCGAAGATTGCTTCAAAAGGAAGCCAATCACTTGTTATGGTTGTGGTGAAGCAGGCCACATCAAAATCAATTATCTTAAGTTAAAGAAGACCGACGGGACAAGTCTCAAACCTGCAGATGGAGTGAAGAAGAACGTGCGAGCATTCATTCTCAGCACTCATGAAGCGACACGGGTACATTTCTTGTTGATAATATTTATGCTCGAGTTTTATTTGACTCTGGTGCTAACCAAAGTTTTATAGATCATAGATTCTGTAGACTGTTAAATAAAACTCTAGCTAAATTAGACAAGAAATATGTGGTAGAAACCGCAAACGGTGACCTTGTCCAAATCTCTGAAATCCTTAACGATTGCCATATCTCATTATCAGGACATGTTATACCTGCAAAATTGTTGCCAATGACTTTGGGAGGTTTTGACATTGTCCTAGGAATGGATTGGTTAGCCTCTAACCAAACCCGTATCTTATGTGATAGGAAGGCAATAGAACTCCGTTCACCGAAAGGTGATATTCTTACAATAAATGGTGATAAATTATCTAACTCCGTTGGAATAATTTCTATGTTGAATGCCACAAAGTACTTACAAAAAGGATGCTTAGCATACCTTGTTTCTGTAACTACCGACACTAAAACAAAGATTGAGGATGTGCTGGTTGCGGCTGAATTCCTTGATGTCTTCCCTGATGAATTGCTTGGAATTCCACCCGAAAGAGAAGTGGAATTCAGAATTAATCTTGTACCCGGAACCACACCTATTGTAAAAGCCCTCTACAGATTAGCTCCAAACGAAATGGCAGAATTAAAGAAGCAATTAGACGACTTACCGGAGAAAGGATTCATAAGACCAAGCTCATCACCTTGGGGGAGCTCCAGTCCTATTTGTCAAAAAGAAATATGGTTTGATGCGTATGTGTATCGATTATCGTGAACTAAACAAAGTTACGATAAAGAATCGTTATCCACTCCCCCGAATCGATGATCTTTTCGATCAACTCCAAGGAGCTCGTTGTTTCTCCAAAATTGATCTTCAATCTGGCTATCATCAATTGAAAGTCCAGGAAGAGGATATTCCTAAAACTGCTTTCAGAACTCGATATGGTCATTATGAGTTCACAATAATGCCATTTGGACTTACTAATGCACCAGCAGCATTCATGGATATGATGAATCGAGTCTGTAAACCTTACTTGGGCAAATTCGTTATCGTATTTATTGACGACATCCTTATCTATTCCAAAAGTAAGGAAGATCATGCAAATCACTTGAAAATCTCACTTGAAATCCTGAGAACAGAAAAGCTATACACTAAGTTCTCAAAATGTGAATTCTAGATGTCAGAAGTTCAATTTCTCGGTCATGTCATTAATACTAATTGTATTCAAGTTGACCTTGTCAAAATTGAGGCCATATCCAAATGGGGAATCCCGAAGTCACCAACTGAAGTCCGTAGTTTCCTCGGTTTAGCCGGTTACTGTCGGAGATTTATCCAAGATTTCTCTTGAATTTCTGTAGCTTCTCTGACCCGCAAGTCAGTCAAGTATGAATGGGGTCCTAAACAATCTGAAGCTTTTGAAACCCTAAAACAGAAACTGACTCAAGCACCCATACTGGTTTTGCCAGATGGAAATGAAGGCTTTTTAGTTTAGTGTGATGCTTCACACACCGGATTTGGTTGTGTGTTAATGCAAGGAAGTAAAGTCATTGCTTACGCTTCCCGTCAACTAAAAACTCATGAAAAGAATTATACAACTCATGATCTAGAATTGGGCGCCATAATATTCGCACTAAAATTATGGAGGCACTATCTATATGGAATCAAATTCACTATCTTCACTGATCATAAAAGCCTGAAGTACATATTCAGTCAAAAAGAACTGAACATGAGGCAAAGACATTGGATGGAAGTCCTGGATGATTACGATTGTGAGATCTGTTATCATGAAGGAAATGCCAATGTTGTAGCTGATGCTCTAAGCAGAAAGGAATACGAGAAACCTAAATGAGTTCGCGCCTTAAGACTCGATCTCCAAATCGATCTTATCACTCGTATTAAGGAATCTCAGAAACTTGCCTTGCAAGAACCCAACCTCGAGAAAGAAGGACTGGGAGGTATGATTGAGCAATTGATCAAAGGAGATGATGTAATTCTCAGAATGAATAAGAGAATTTTGGTTCCTATCTATGGATATACTCGTGAAGAAATTCTCAAGAAAGCACATAAATCTAAATACATAATGCACCCTGGAAGCGATAAGATGTACAAAAACCTAAAAGCCAATTATTTGTGGATAGAAATGAAAAAGCATATCGCTATCTATGTTGCAAAGTGTTTGACATCAGAAGCCATATGGTTTGTTACAGCAACTTGAAATTCCTGTCTGAAAATAAGAAATGATAACCACGGATTTCATTACAAAACTTCCCCGAACAAGTCGAGGAAATGATACTATCTGGGTTATCATTGACAGACTTACTAAGTCTGCTCATTTTCTTCCTATGAAAGAAACGTTTAGTATGGATAAGATGGCACAATTATACGTTAATGAAATTGTAACATTACATGGTGTGCCATTATCTATCTTGTCGAATAGAGATATTAGATTAACTTCTCGATTCTGGCAAAGTTTTCAGAAAGCTCTTGGTACAAAATTAAATCTTAGCACTGCCTACCATCCTCAAACAGACGGACAGAGCGAAAGAACAATTCAAACCCTTGAAGATATGTTAAGAGCTTGTGTTATTGATCTAGGAGGAACTTGGGATGACCACCTACCTCTAATGAAATTCTCCTATAATAATAGCTATCATATGAGTACACATGCCGCTCCTTTCGAAGCCTTATATGGTCGTAAATGTTAAACTCCAATTTGTTGGTCTGAAATAGGAGAAAATAAATTGTCTGGACCAGAAATAGTCCTGGAAACAACTGCGAAATTTATCCAAATCAAAGATAGATTGAAAGCGACTCATGATCATCAAAAGAGTTATGCTGATAAGAGATGAAAGCCGTTAGAATTCAACGTCGGTGATAACGTTCTGTTGAAAGTTTCACCATGGAAAGGGGTTGTAAGATTTGGAAAGAAAGGAAAATTAAGTCCTAGATTTGGAAAGAAAGGAAAATTAAGGACCATTCAAAATCTTGAAAAGTGTTGGGCCTATGGCCTATCCACTCGAACTACCAGATTAAATGAATGGAGTACACGATGTATTCCATGTGTCAAATCTGCGCAAGTTTTTGGCAGATGAATCTCTGGTAATGCCCCTACAAGATGTAGAGGTAGATGAGAAATTAAGATTTGTGGAACAACCTTTGCAAATAGAGGACATGCAGGAAAATAGATTGAAAAGGTAAAATGGAACTCCAGACGTGGACTTGAATACACGTGGAAACTGGAGTCTGAAATGAGAAAGAAATATCCACACCTGTTTGAATAAACTCGAGGACGAGTTTAAAACAAGGTGGGGAGGATGTAACACCTGCCACAAAAATGTCCGACATTTGATAAAAGGTAAACCCTAGGGACTATAAGTGTAAACACACCAAAGTCTAGGGTTGAAAATAAAAGAAATTTAAGAAATTAAGTTGATATCGGACCAACATTTTATTCCATATTGGTATGACATGAAACTAAGTTATAAATATCGGACCGAAGCTGAAGTCAGTCCAATAGCGGACCGACATCCAAATTCATATCGGTCCGAAGTAAACTAGGATCAGATATTGGACCGACATCCATTTCCATATCGGTCCGCAATAAGTCACTAAGTCGGATATCGGACCGACATCGATCCATAGCGATCCGACAACCTACTCGTAGCCGCAATTTGTGGTGCTGACCGTGTCCAATGACTCAGCCCTAATGATGGGACATGGGTCTGGATATCGGACTGACATGGTCCACATATCGGTCCGATATTGTCGCCAAACATGTTCGGTCCAATCAGATGTGGACATGTAGGGCTGACGCATGCATAGTCGGATGTCGGACCGACATCCCTTGGCATATCGGTCCGACATAGACCTAAATGGCAGCCTATAAATAGTTGGACGATCCCAGTCGATATTTCTAATCCCAAAAAACTTTCGACTTCCAAATCTCGTTCCAGGCGATCCCTAGCCCACTCCCGACGATCCTGATCCAGCTCTCGCTCATTGTAGTGCTCGGTTTATGAAGAAACGCTCGTAGAAAGTGCTGTTACGCTAGAGAAAGCAAGATTAGAAGCTAGACTATAAGCTCTCGACTTTAGAGGCTCATTCCCAACAAAAAGGTGAATACTTTATCTCTTTCAAAATTTGTGTCAAACATTTTATTTACAAAAATGGCCAAATAAAGGTTAACGAAGTAATGCTCAACGTTCTTCTATGAACAAGCATCCAGGCCATAGGTATACGTAAAACTTGCAAGGGATACACGGGTTAAGGGTGAAATTCCCGGACTGCGGCTGGTGCTTATCTTATAACAAATCCGGAGGCGTAGACCTGTCCGCTGTTATAAGCTATGACGCCAGTGTATACTGTGGTGCGATTGAACAGGACGGGCCTACTGAGTGTGTAAATTGAACATGAAGTTGTGATTATGAAATTAATACGTATTTGTGCTAAATGATTTTATGTCAAGATATTGTATTCACCAGCATCCGCGCTGACGTTTTATTTTCAAAATGTTTTCAGGTAATGATTAAAAAGTGATGAGAATGGGGTATGGACAGACATAAGATCTAGACCAAAGAAAATGTGAGAGGCAGACATCAAATCTGACATGTGAAAAGGATAACTTACACGCTGGATACTCAGGGATCGTGTATAGGAAATCCTAAATAAAGAAAAAAGATATGGAACCAGGGAATTGATCAACCCCATGTGGCTATTTCCAGTGGCTTGAACTTGTCCAAAGGAGACAAGAAATGTATTTGGTTTCAAACTTGGTTTTTGTAATCAAATGTGTAAAGGGTATTTAAATCCCTATGTTAATAAAGTAAATATAAAACTTTAGGCTTACAAATACAACCCTTGCGGTTGAAACAAATGATGAAACGATCCTTTTAAATAGACTTTCGTGGCATTTTACAAAACTCTGAAATCAAAGAAGCAGATACCAATCGGGCTCGCACACGTCCAAGGGGTGCCTGAGGCGGGGTGTGACAATACAGATGTCATTGTCACAACTGATGTGAGGAGTTTTGAACCCGAAAAGCAATGTAAATTAGTAATCACAAACCAGACACTATAATTAAAAATTTACCATGCTTTGTATTCCCTTTTTACCAATCAGGAATTTAGACTTTAAGGCTGGTAAAGGAAGAACCGGGTGCCTAGGCGGTCGCACCGGTCGAGTCGGTTGGCCTCCATTGAATCAAAGACGTGAGGAAGAAGAGAGTGTGCACATGGAACACACCGAAAGTGTGTATGAAACAAATATGACCCCAACTGGGGAGGAAAATCAAGGGTCCCTACGATTGGAGCCCGAGGTTAGGGATGCTATTGCCCTTGAGGTTGTACTAACTCTGAAGAATGTGTTGCGTGATATGTTATCCGAGGCCCTGAAGAAAAGCAAGGAGGAAAAGAACCTCGAGGAAAAAGTATGCGACAACGATGGTGATGAAGTAAGGATGGTACCGAACACCCGGGGGTGTACCTACAAAGGTTTCAAGGACGGTGACCCGCCCAAGTTTGACGGGAACAAGGTTTTGGTGGATACATTCGAATGGATCGAGAGGATGAACGGCGTGATCAACATAAGCGAGTGTCGACCCGATCAGGCTATTAAATATGTTGCTCATTCTTTCACCAACGAGGCACAAAGTTGGCGGAGAAACATTCAGAGGGCTAAGTCGCCAAACGCTCTTAGCAGGATGACTTGGGAAGACCTGAAGAAGCTGATAATCCAAAAGTTCTGTCCACAGGACAATGTGTGGAGAATGAGTTTCTGAACTTTAAGGCCGACAACAAGACTCATCGCGAGTATACTTCCCGTTTCAACGAGTTAGCTCAACTGGTACCCCACCTGGTAGAAACCGAACACCGACTGATCAAATACTATGTTAAGGGTCTGCCCAAAAGGGTCCGTATGCATGTGAAAGCTAACCTACCCTCGACATTCGAGTCGGTAGTAAACTTGAGTGGAATCGTCTATGAAGATTATGCTAATGAGTACCCAACTCCAGAAGCACCAAAGAGGAAATGGGAGAACCCATCCAAAGGGACTGGAAAGGAAACGTCACGGTTGAGACTAAGAAGCCAAGAACGGGTGAATAATAAGCGTGCTCAAAATGAGGAAAAATACACCGTGGTGAATGCCTAGTCGGCTCAACCATGTCTTATAAGTGTGGGAAACCAGGGCACTTCTCTCGAGAATATATAAGCGGCACCAAGTGCCAGAACTGTGGTTGGTTTGGACACGCGACGAAGGATTGCAGGAAAACTGGACAATTTGGTTCGGGAAAGGAGAAAGAAAGGGAAAAGGAGTAGCCGAAGGCAAGGACTCGGGCTTATGCCCTAACTGAGGAGGAAGCAAGAGGAAACCCTGATGTCATGTCAGGGACGTTCCTAGTTAATAATGAACATGATGCTATTTTATTTGACTCTGGTGCTAGTAAAAGCTTTATATCAAATGCCTTTCGTCGTAAACTAGATTGCACTATCAACACCATAGTAAGGGCCTTTAGCGTACAAACTGCCGTTAGTAAAAATTTGGCAGTATTCCAAGTGACTGATGATTGCATCATAGAAATAGAGGGCCAGAAGTTTCCTTTTAGACTATTCCTTCTGACTCTTGGAGGATTCGATATAGTATTGGGCATGGATTGGTTAGCTGCCAACGAAGCTCAAATCATATGTAAACGTAAGAGGATACCCCTCAAAGCTACTGACGGCAGCCCGATTACCATTTACGGGGATTGGAATTGCACTATGCCGAACGTCATCTCGATGATTAAGGCTGGAAGTTATATGAGGCACGGATACGAAGCTTATCTGGCGTATGTTATTGACGATAGAATGAAAATGAAATAACTCAAAGATGTACCCGTGGTGTGCAACTTTCTAGAAGTATTCCCTGAGGATCTACTTGGTTTGCCACCCGATCGGGAAATAGAATTTCAGATTGACTTACTGCCAGCCCGTCGCCAAAGCACCCTACCGATTGGCTCTATTAGAAATGAAAGAACTAATGTCTCAATTGAAAGAATTAATAGAAAAAGGATTTATCAGACCGAGCATCTCACCATGGGGCGCTCCGGTATTATTTGTAAAGAAGAAGGACGACAGCATGTGCATGTGCATCGACTACCGTGAATTGAACAAACGAACATTAAAGAACAAATACCCACTACCTAGAATAGACAAACTTTTTGATGAACTACAAGGCGCAAGTCGGTTCTCAAAGATCGAACTTAGGTCGGGTTACCATTAATTGAAAGTAAGGGAGGAAGATGTACCGAAAACCGCGTTTCGCACACGTTATGGTCATTATAAGTTCATCGTCATGTCCTTTGGACTAACCAATGCACCGACAACGTTCATGGATTTAATTAATAGTGTTTGTAAACTAATACTGACAGTTTTCATAGATGACATTCTCATCTATTCAAAGAATGAGGGTGATCACCACTGTCACCTAAGAGAAGTTTTGGAGGTTCTAAGTAAGGAGAAGTTGTATGCAAAATTCTCCAAATGCACGTTCTGTATTAGGGAAGTCCAATTCCTCGTCATGTTATAAACGCAAACGACATTATGGTAGATCCTGCAAAGATCAAAACAGTAAAAGAATGGAACGTTCCAAAGACGCCAATAGAAATACGAAGTTTTCTAGGATTCCCAGGCTACTATCGAAGATTCATTCAAGATTTCTCAAGGATAGCCTCGCCACTAACAAAACTAGCACGTAAGGAAGTAAAATATGAATGGGTTCTAACCTAAAACAACGCGCGTTTGAGGAACTGAAGACATGATTGACTCAAGCTCCAGTATTGACCTTACCTGAGGGAAACGAAGACTTAGTGGTCTACTCTGACGCTTCGGGTCAGGGATTGAGTTTTGTGCTTATGCAATGAGAAAAAGTAATTTCTTATGCCTCGCGAAAATTAAAGGTTCACAAGGTTAACTACCCAACTCACGATCTGGAGTTGGCGGTGGTAGTTTTCACGTTAAAGATTTGGAGGCACTATCTGTATGGAGTTAAATGCGCCATTTACTCCGATAACAAAAGCTTAAAGTACTTTTTCGAGCAAAAGGAATTAAACATGAGACAAAGGAGGTGGTTAGAACTACTAAATGACTATGAATGTGAGATATTGTACCATCGAGGAAAAGCAAACGTAGTGGCCGACGCCTTAAGTAGGAAGGAAGAGTCGACCCCTATTCAGATCAAATAATGTCAGCTGATTATAACACCAGATTTGATGAATGAAGTGGTGAAGGCACAAGATGAAGAACCGTTAGAAAGAAATGTGAAGCGGGAAAGAATAGTTGGGCAACAGGGAAATTTGGAGACCAATGCATATGTTATACGAACTCGATTTGGCTGGATGTGGATACCCAAGATTGGTGAACTTAGAGCCAAAATTCTCAATGAGGCTCGTAAATCTCGCTATTCTATTCACCCCGAGACAAACAAAATGCATCAGGACTTGAAGAAAGAATACTGGTTGTCTGGCATAAAGAACGATGTGACTTAATATGTGAGCAAGTGCCTAACTTGCTCACTAGTTAAGGCCGAGCACCAGAAACCATGCGGTAAAATGCAACCCTTGCCAATACTAGAATAGAAGTGGGAGGAGATCACAATGGACATCATTACCAAGCTACCGAGAAAAGCTAAAGGCAATGATACCATTTGGGTGATTGTGAGGCTACTTTATCTGAGAAGCTATCAGAGTTATTCATCAAGGAAATTGTGAGCATGCATGGTATGCCCTGTCGATTGTGTCCGACAAGGACACTAGATTCACATCAAGGTTTTGGAAGAAATTCAATGAAGCAGTGGGCACTAGATTAAACATCAGCACCGCTTACCACCCTTAAATCGATGGTCAATGTGAAAGGACCATTCAGACCTTGGATGACAAGCTCCGGGCCTGCATCATTGACCTAAGTGGGAGCTGGGATAGTCCAGCTATTTAAAGGCAAAAACAGCCCTCCCTCTTTCATTCTCATATTTTTGCAAGTTTTAGAGAGAGAGAGAGGGGGGAAACGGGTCTAGAGAGAGAAAGCAAGGGAATCGGCTCAGAAACTCGGGGATTGTTTGCCTTCATCTCAGCAACGTGTGACAACCAAAACCGGACTCCAAAAGGTAAACATCACCTATAAATCTGAGTTTTAGTAGTTTTTGAGTTTCGGGTTAAATTTACAAAAATATTAAGTTTTTACGTATGAAACATGAAACAAACCATAGATTCGACTTCATGGATGAATATAGAACATTCTGAACGTAAAAAGTTTAGAGTTTGAACAATTGGAAAAGAAGGATCAGATCTAGGGCCTGATTGGAGAAGAAGGCCACGACAGGCGAACTTTACAAGTTCGAATGGATTCATATATAGCGAACTTATTAAGTTAGCCGGTCTATGTTCGCCTATAACTCAAAGGAGGTGAACTTACCCAAGTTCGCCTAACTTACTAAGTTTGCCGGTCAAGTTAGCTCTTACATGTTCTCCTAAAATTAGAAAGCAACGACCTTATCCTAGCCCTAATTTAGTGAACTTATTATGTTCGCTTATGTTCAAAATAGGCGAACTTACCATCTTCGCCTACCCCCAAACAGGCGAACTTACTTAAGTTCTCCTAACCCTAAGATTAGAAATGTTTAGTGTCGTTTAGGTTCATTATCTTATCTTTTATGACTTGATTATACAATTGTGTGTGACCTGAGTGACGCTCTTAGACGAACTAAGTGTATTCAGAAACCACTCATTAGGTGAGTTTTATGTGCCCCTATATGTTATGTGCAAATCATTTAAATGTTTTGGTACTGAAGTGTATACACTAAATGAATATTTATTATGAATACCAATGTGATCATACGTGATGTAAATATATGAAAATGAATGATGACTAAAGAATGAAACTTATATTTACAAAGAATAAACGAACGAATGACATAACGTAAATGAATGAAATCTTGCCTTATATTTATATATTGCATGTTATGAATGTATGCAAACGTTATGGACGCTTCGATGATAACGGCTACTTTGGTAGACGGACGACCATGTGACTATTTTGCAACCGAGATATATACGTACCTTAATCAGCTAGGAAGTTTGAAAAGCAATGACAGACGACCGAAGGTTGGTCGGACGGTTGCAGTAATAAGTAGAACGGTTGCATAAATAATAGTTCACATGGGAAACGGTTTTCTTAGGGAAAACGGGCGAATTACGGATTACGACGGTAGTACGGTATGACGGACGGCTGAAGGTTGGTCGGACGGTATTGCATGACGAACGGCCGAAGGTTGGTCGGACGATCATGGAGGACGGACTTTGACGGTAGGACGGAGCATCTCTCTTTGTGACTGATATGCCCTATTATATATATATATATATATATATATATATATATATATATATATATATATATATATATATATATATATATGGGAGGGTTCCGGAGAAAACCACATAGTTAGGCGAAAACCGAGAAAACCACTAAAAAACCAATTTTAACCAATCATATAATAATTTTTATTTTTTATTTTTTTATTTATTTATAAAAGTATCAATGTAATATCACACATTTTTACCAAAAAACATTTAAATACTGGTTTACGTATACGTAACCCACAATGTTACGTATACATAAATAGAAAACAAAAAAATTGCGGTTACGTATACGTAACCCATAGTATTACACATTGTTTTAGTGGTTTTTTTTTGTTTTCGCCTAACTTTGTGGTTTTCTCTTGATCCTTCCTCTATATATATATATATATATTTCATGCGTATTAAACCCTTGTTCTCAATCAATTTATTACTAAAATCAAGTGAACCGACACTAATTGGGTTTATATTTGAATTTTGCAGGTAATGAAATAAAACGAGCTCAAACAAAGAAAAAGAGTTTAATGGGATCAAACATAGAACCTAACTGGGTTGAATGGGCTAGGTCAAAAAGAAAAGAATATAAAAGGATATTGGTTATTGCCGTGAAAAAGGAGGAACATCGGCTGAATTGGGTTGGGGTGGGGGGGGGGGTGTTGGCGCAAATTAGAAGTGCCTTAGGGTACGACTACCGAGAGGTTTGCGGCTGTTTTGTTTTGGCTGGAACAAAGTGAAACAGAAAGCGTGGAACAAAAGGTGGTGGTTGTTTGGGAGTTTACGAACAAGCAGAAGAAAGGAATAACAAGCATACACACACCTCTATTTTACTATGACAGATTTCGAAGAACAAGAAAGCTAGGACACAGGTGAATATCAATTAAAGCAGTCAGGCACGTGAATTTAATTTAAGCTATCAGACAACTTAATTATTTTCTAGAGTTAACTGTCACTTTCATCCCTGTGGTTTGGTCAGAATTACCACTTTAGTCTAATAGTTTGTTTTTTTGTATCTGGGTTCTCGTGGTTTGAAAATATTGTCATTTTCATCCGGTCAGTTAACACCATCCATTTTTCTTATTTAAATGAGGGGTATTTCAGTCCTTTTACATATTTGTTTTATTTCTTTATCTTTTTTACTCACTTTTTAATCATCCCCGATTTAACCTCTAATTTAATCATCCCCATGCTGGCCTTCTTCCTCTTTTCCCGATCAATTTTCGACGACAACACCGGGACTAAAACCGTAGTTTACTCTTTTATTTCTAAAAGAGTAGTTTAACCATTTTAGTCCAATAAAAAACTTTTTTTACTTCTTTAAAATCGTTTTTTAACTTTTTTAAAATCATTTTTTTTCCATAAAAACGTCTTTTTCGGTCATATCTGAAACAGATATGCGATGGACACAACAAAGGTTAGAACCTGTTTTGTGGGGGGGGGGACGGTGGTGAAAGTGAGGTAGAAACAAGCGACGGTGGTGTTCCAGTGGTGGTCGCTGGAAATTGGCCGGGAAAAGAGGAAGAAGGCCGGCAAGGGGACGATTAAATTAGAGGTTAAATTGGGATGATTAAAAATGAGAGTAAAAAAGATGAAGAAATAAAACAAATATGTAAAACGACTGAAATGCCCCTCATTTAACTGAGAAAAATGGATGATGTTAGCTGACTGGATGAAAATGACAATATTTTAAAACCACGAGGACCCAGATACAAGAAAACAAACTATTGGACTAAAGTGACAATTTTAATCAAACCATAGGGACGAAAATGGCAGTTTACTCTATTTTCTATTTACGATGAATGGTTATATTATATTTTTGGATTATGTTTTTCTCATGATTGGCTAAACTTGTTTGTTACCTAGAGTAGGATGATTTTTGATGTGGTTTGAATGTTTTTCGGTTTTTAATTACACGTATGACAAATGCTATTGTCAAAGGTTACTATTTTATTGATTATGAATGTGTATGAATGCTGAGTTTTTAATAATCTTGCATGAATTTGTTCCGCTTGTCATCTTATTCGTTTCCTTTGTGTGTTTCGAGTAGGGTTTCGAGTTTTGGGTCATTTATTTGGTGTTTTGGTCTAAATGACTCGATCGGTCGTAGGAGCAGTTGTGTGGGTCTTTAAAAATCGGTGTTTTGCCAACCTTGAGTCTGAGAGGAGATAGGTTGTCGGGTTGTCTCTTTGATTTAGTGATTTGGGTAGCAATTGCACGAGAGTGAGTTGTCCGGGTTAGCTTTATCACTTGCAATTTCGTGTCATAGTCTGTATTTTAGTGGTTACTCCTTGCCCTTAGGTCTATCTAGGATAGTCTCTGGGTATAGTAACGGTTGAGACTGAGAGGTGAAGCTGTTTTCGAGTACTTAGTGTTCTAGGGAGTGGTGAGTCTGAGAGGAGATCCACTTTCTTACTGGTGAGCTTATCTTGACCCTTAGGATAGTTGGGGTGTGTAGGTAAGTCTGAGAGAAGATCCTATGTGTCTTAGCGATTCCTAAGTTAGTCTATCTTTAGAGTCGGTGTCATACGGTTAGTTGTTCCCGAAAGCATTTAAACTAGTCAATAGGATTTCTAGTCTAGGTAGTGTTTGTCTCATACTTGGTTTCTGCTTCGTGTCTTAGTTCGTTTGGTCTTTTTAGTTTCTCATCTTTGTCTATTTCTTTCCGGTGTTCAAGAGTCTTAGTGTCTTAGTTGATTCTAGTTCTAGGTCTTAGTTGTTAGTTTAAATCATTCATCTTTATTATTAGGTTGGGATTCGATAAAGGTTACCTATCGAGAGTTGTCATCAATGTCCACGGATTGATATCCGGTCTTGCCCATACTTGCTACATACTGACGCGGTACACTTGCCGTTGTGTGTGGTTAGGATTGGTGATTCCATTTTAAAACCGTTGTGTAATTGATCTTATATATATATATATATATATCAAGTTTTTGACGCTGTTGCTGGGGACACTGCATTGGTGACTTCGAGAACAACCGAGTCGGGGATCTAGCCATTTTTGTACATATTTGTGTGATTTTTTTTCTAGGATTAGTTTATTTTTGTTCTATTCTATTTTAATTTTATAGGATTAGATTTCGAGTGATTTTTATTTTTTGTGTGATTTTGTGTTTCTAGGATTTGTTTAGGATTATTTTCTTTTCTTTTATTTTTATTTGTAATTATTTCACCTACGACTTTGAGAATCATGTACAGACAGCAGGTTGGACGTTTCGAGGAGGAGTGTGTTCCCTCATGGGAGACTGAGTTTGGAGATGAGTTGGCGGATATTCTAACCGCTGACGGAGGAGTATGTGACCCTTTTGGTGATCTTGCTGAGTTAGAGATATTACTGTTCGGGGAGCCAAATAGGGAGATCGAGGAAGTAGGAGAGATAGAGGAAGTGGCTAAGGAACCAGAGCAACCACTTCACATTGGATTTATCCGGCTTGTGGAGGATGTAGATGGTGGATCACCACCTTTATTAAAAATGTTCACTTAGATGGTCACACAGGGACCATAGAGGGCACATAGACGTATGGACCGACAGACGTTGAGGGCACTTAGATGGTCACACAGGGACCATAGGATTACACAGTGTTGTAAAAATCGCTAGGCGTTAGTCGGACGGTGGGGTAGGTCCTAGGCCTAGGCGGGATTAATCGGGACGTAGGCGGGATTAATCGGATTGAAATTTTTATATGTAATTTTCAATTTTTTATATATATACACACATTTTTATATGTAATTTTTTATAAAAATGTTCATTTTTAAACCACACCAAAGGTTTTTGCCGGAATTTGGCGGGAAATTTCAGGTTTTCGTCGGAATGTTCGCCAGAATTTGGCCGCCTAGGCGCGATTTGGATCGTCTAGCGATTTTTGGACCGACTAGGTCAGAATTCCTCCTTACCCGATCGCCTAACTATTAATCGGCGCCTAGGCGCGATTTTTACAACACTGGGATTACACCATACTGTAGAGATGACTGGTTCTCTCATTACATGCCTTACATTAGGTTTGGTCCAGGTAGGTTTAAGGACCTGTGGGTCGACTCGGATACGTCTGTCCGAGTGTGTCTGAGCCCTACTGGCGCATTCTTCCCGGCTGACAGTATGAGGAGGAGACTGATTCAGGTGAGTGGGAAGAGAATAAAGGAAAAGCCACCTGATTGAGGTTGTGGTTTTGAGTCCGGCTGAAGACTCTTCTGTAAACTTAGCGCTTTCGGGAGGCAACCCGATGGTGAGTTTTTATTATCTTTTTATTTTGTTTTGTCTTCTGTCATGTTTGCTCTATGCGCAGGTTTTCATTCAAGGCTCGTCGAGGTTGCTGATTCTGAGGAATGCTTGTTCGAGGTCGCGTCATATCATGGTGGATTGGTTGCTACATCCGTAGGGGAGTCTCGTTCTATCCTTTTTACTTTTATGCATTTGCATTTTTTACTTTACATTGTTTTCAAGTGCACATTGAGGGCAATGTGATGTTTAAGTGTATAAGTGCATATATATATATACTTACGTAAAAAGAAAATGGTTTTTATACCTAAATGTTTAAACTAGAACTCACCGGCGTTAGCTGACTTTTAGTATACATTTTAGGTAACAGAAAGAAGTGTCGTGCGAAGGCGTGATGGCTACTTGGCACGAAACTGACATCCCACTTTAAATTATGTTAAGACAATGTTTTATGTTTAAATGTTAAGACTTCCGCAGCTATGTTATGTATTTGAATTATGTTTACTTCCGCTACTCTTGCATGTTTAATTTTAATTCAGTATTGATAACTATATTTATGATTAAATCCAACCAGAGAGGTCTCCCGGGAAAGGGGCCTTACAGATTGCTACACGTTGCTAAAATAGGACGATTTATTACTCAACCCTATAAGAAGTGCCTTAGCCAATTATAAGGGAAGAGTGGCCATAGATGGGGTTAAACATACCGACCAAGATAACCATTATCTAAACGACCCCATAAAGTCTAAGAATTGTATCAGATAAAACTGGTAATCATTTTCTACCTACATAGTCATGTTTCATGGAGAGTGGTCACCCATTCATGACATAAAGTGAAGTATTGATCTCAGTTCTTAAGTAAATAATGTTAAAGTTTTAAAGGGTCATTATTTGTTAAGATTATTTTGAAACATTGAAAATACTAAAATATTAATTCTTCATTATAGATGTCTCAAACTGAAACCGAGAGTGTGTTAGAGCCTATCACCTATATATTAAACATTAAACTTGATGGAACGAACTTCTTGAATTGGTACTACAACTTGAAGAAACTCCTTAAGACCAATAATAAGTTACACGTTCTAAAGTTCCTTGTACCTAAGCAGCCGCTTAGGCATAGTAGCAAATTTGTTCAGGAAGCCTGGAGCAAATTCAACGATGACGCGGAAGTCGTAATAATTATATTATTTATTTAGGGGTTTACCCTAGTTTTTTACATACCGTTTTATTAAAATTTCAAAACTTGGGAGTTCCAATAAACCCCCTCCGGGTGTTTGAGAGTGTGGTGGAAAAGTGCTTATTGACTTATTAGCTTTTCAAAAAGCCAATAAGTCAATAAGTCATTCCAAAAGTCAGGATTTCTTGGCTTTTGAGAATGACTTATTGACTTTTTGAAAAGCTAATAAGTCAATAAACACTTTTCCACCACACTCCCAAACACCCTGAAAATAACATCAAGAAGACAAGAACAAAGAGATTAGTGTTGTATAACAACGACCTAATAGCAACTAAAATACAAAGTATGTAAACATAAAAAAGAAGAGAATGAGAGAAACTGGAGAAGTCTTTTATTAGAGATATATAATACCAAGTACAAGAGCCACTATTTACAGTGCCAATATCATTAATTCAAACATAAGTAACATGGGAGTTAGGAATGTGGATAGTCATCATAATAACATATTCATAACACTCCCCCTTTGACTATTCACTTAGTACACTTGGAGATGTTGTCTCGTTAAAAACATTGCTAGGAAAACCCAATGGGATAAAACCGTATCTAAGGTAAAAAGAGTGAAGCGTGTATTACTCCCCCTGATTTACATATCCTTTAAGTGATGGGTTTCGATCTTCTGTGAAAGTTGCTCAAAATTTTATAGTCAATGATTTGCCGCTTGATCTTATAATGTGCAATTCTTTATGTCGAGAAACTATGTGTTGGCTTCATATAGGACTTCTATTTTCTTCTCCTATAAATAAATACCATAAGATCAACGACCGTGCTATGTTACATTTCCTGCATTTACAAAACTAACCAAACTAGTTTTGACGGGTTAGTAAAATATAATCTCATTCATTTCGTACCTTAATAATACTCAAATATTTGTTTTGCCAACTCTGATGTCTCATCGGTGGACATAAGCTAGCATAAAACAAAATGAACCAATTGCACTTAACTATAGTATTTATGGACCATGATTTTCTTATTCTTTGGAGATGATAAGAGACAAAGATTGTCTAATATTTAACATACTTAGATGGTAATCTTTATCCATATTAAATATTCCAACATCTTCTAATGTATTTTGATTAATGGATAACATTATCATCATACAAATGCTCGACATGTCAATCGAGACAAATTGTAATACCATCTTTCATTTCAGATTCGTTCTTGAACTTTTCAATCTCTTCAGGAGATACAATGATATCATCAACTTATATTATAATACTCGTAAACCTTATATTGTTCTTTTAATAAAAACACATGGACTAATAATATCATATTTGTTTCTCTCTTTTCAAGATAATCATCGAGTCGACTATACATATTCGACGTGACTATTTTAGTCCATATAACTTTATATGATACATCTCTTGAGGTTTTGATATCAATGATTTAGGTATTTACTATGATTCACAGATTCTTTCTACTTTGACTAATTATTTATGTGCATACGCTCATCAAGAATTTCGACACATAAACTTCCTCATTTAGCCTTCAGTTTCTATATCATATGCAAAGACTGCATTAACAAGTGTTTCATTTCCAAAATCAATGTTGCACCGTTTCATAGTTATTGAGATATCATACTCACCGGGTACAATCCCTTCTATGAATATTTACTGGTGCACAAGAATTACATCCATAAGATGTTCCAAATTACCTTTTAAACACTTGAATGCTTTAGGAAACTCATGAGGATTTCCAATTATATTTAAGTTATCAACGTATACAAATAGTCATAACGTACTTGGATCCATACATATATACGTACAATCACAATTTCTCGAGAACTTACTTTACATGATTTTGGCTGTTTAAATCCTTCGGGGATTTTCGTGTAAAGTTTGATATCATCTTAGTCACAATATCCATAAGACGCGATCAATTCTCTTTTTATATAACCAGACTAATGAGATATTAAAATTCGTTGCAGCCACCACTAGATATATATATCCTCATAATCAATACTAGTCTTTGCAAAAACACACGTGCCACCAATTTCGCCTTATATCGATTAATTTCATCTTCGTATCATAATTTCTCACAAAATAGAACTATTCATATTCAACATGTTTTACAACTTCAGTTGTATGAACTACTAGTCCATTAACTTTCCTTTTAGTGAGAGAATTTAACTCTGCCTCATTTGCGTCTTTACATTTTGGCCAATAATTTCCATATTTTCATTTATAGGCAGATATATTCTTGATCCTCATCATTTCGATTATTTCAAGCGCTATTATATACAAAAGTATTATTGATGTCGATCTTGTTTAGATTCCATATTATTTCTAGAAATGATATTATTTTACCGAGATCTAATTATTTTAAGGTACCTGGGGTTCTTCTGCAACCATCATGTCTAATATCTCTTTAATGGAACCTTTTACTTGTGCCTCGACTTGATCATATTCATTATAACTTGCTCCATTTTTTGAGGAATTATTTTTTTGGAATCGAATGGTCTATCACGTTTCAAACATGCCTTAGACTTACTACCAATATGTAATCGTCCTTCTAGGGCATTAATCTTAATTGGAGCACCATAAGTTGGTATATGTGACTTAGTCACTCTTTTAAAGTAAGTGAATGCGTCTGGTAATTTATTTGCTAATCTTATGAATTATCTTTTGAATTTCTGGTTCATACTTAGTCTGAGGATCAAGATAATATAGAGATAATTCATTTTAAATTTCACTTTCCAACTGCTTTTAATCTCCTCCTCATGTTGGGAATGTTGATTCCATAAATCAAGCCATAATGTTACTGGCTCTAATAACTTATTATAGATAGTTATTCATTTCCAACATGTATTCACAATATCCTTTCAGGTCCCATCTTTATGCGTCGTGGTGGAGCAATTACAACACATATCGCACAACCAAAAAACTTAGATGGGAAATACTAGGTTTCTGACCTAAAACCAATTGTAATTGAGAGAAAATACAATAACTTGTAGGCTTGATGTGAATTATCATTGCAACATGTACATAACATGGTCCCAAACAAATAAAAATGAATTGTTGCTCTTATAATTATTAGACATGTAGTGCTCGTATCAACAAAAGCAATTTATGTATAAAATTTATGATATTCACCACTTATTCCAACAATCCTTTGTAACTTGGGATTAATATTCACCAATTAGTTATTTATTAAAAGTAGTCATTATTTGATGAAGAATGTATGTGCGAGTATACTATGAATCCACGTATTTAATTGGTTAACGCATAATTACAATATTATTAAAATTATTATTATTTTATTCATTGGCTATTAAGACTAGTTCAAAACGTATTTCATTTGAAATTATTGTATCCAATATGGAAATTTGTTTTATTATAGTTTAAGATGTTCTACAAAAGAAAAATAATTATGAAAACAAAATCATATCCTTATTATAATTATTAAATTTTTAGTATTTCTTATTTTACAAATTACTGATAACATTTAACATACAATCTATATAAGAACTACTGGTTTATAACAAATTGAATTTATTTAACTTATGTAATAAACGAGTTTCAAATATAATCATCATATCCATGTTCTAATAAAAAACTAAATTTTTTTGTCACTTGTCATCACCATATTCATCCTAACAATTTTTTTCTCCCAAACCCACAATTAAATCCACTATTCAATCTTTTCATATTTGTTTAACTTTTTTAAAAATTTTCATAAATAAACATTTACCAAATTAATTCATCATTATTACCATTAACTCAAATTTATTTTTAAATTATCATCAACAGTGAATATTTAAAAATAAATCAAGAATTAAAAAATAGGAGATTTAAAAAAGACTACTTTTGTATTTGAATATATATACGTGTTAAAATAAAGTTTACTAATATTTAAGTAGTAGTTTTTAATTAAGTTTAATATTTATAAATACATTTTTTATTTTGATTTTAAAATTTTAATAGTTAGTTTTTAATTAAAATTAAGAAATTTATAAATATTTATTTTTAAAAGTGTATTATATTTTAAACTTAATATTTTATTAAACGACGAGATTTTTTCTTCAAAAAAATATGTTTGGCTTCAATTCTAATTTATTATTTTTAACATTTTTCATATTTAATTTTGTAATTTTAAATTTAAATTGTGTCGATATAATAAAGAGTGCGATTTTTAAATTTTGGAGTTGAAAATTTTGAATTTAAAAGAAGATATATTGTTGAAATTTAAATTTTATTTTATTTTAAATTAGAGATTAAATATTAAAGGTTTAACGAGATTTTCCGTGTAAAATATGAGATTCTAAAAAAAGTAACTTAAGTTTGATACGTAAATTTAATTACAACTTAGCATTTGTAAATATCTTACAATATCAAGGTTAAAGTTTATACAAAAAGGCTGATAGAGTTTAGTTAACTAATAAAACGGAGAAACAACGTATGCAAGGAAAGCGTTGACCAATTTAATTATCTTCGATTTCTTTGACTCACTACTGGCTTTAATCAGGTTCGCACCATTTGTGCCCTATTTTTCAAACGGTTTTGGCTATTTTGTGGTTTCAGTAATTGAGGAAAAGAAACTATATTATTTGTTGCATTTAGTGAGTGTTAAACATTGAAAAGTTACCGATATCACGTCAAATGTTGTATACAATGAAGTATTTTCAAATTTGCAAATCATCATTGTATGGTTTTATTTTACATGTAATTTAATGTATTGTAAAAATACATCACTTATGAAATGTATTTTCATGTATTTTTTTATGTTTTGATTATTATCGTCCATATAATTTTAACATTTAATAAAATAAAAAAGTTACCAATATAATATCAAATTTGTATAAAAAGATGTGTTAAGATAGTTATCAATATAACATTAACGTTTCACCCATATAACACATGAGATTAAATCTAGTAATATATCAAAGTCACTTGATTCTATTAGAAGTTTATGCATACATGCCATTATTAACCTATTATTTTCCATGGGGGAATAGTAGGGTTTTTTTTTTTCATTTTTCACAAAAGTGTTTTTTATACATTTGCCAAAATCCAAATTTTTTCTTTCTTTTTTACATTTTAAATCCTTATAGTATATATAATGAACTTTTTTAACCCGTTCCATTTTCTGTTAATTTTATTTTCCCTTAATAACTTTTGTTCGTTAATTTTTTTTCAAAATACGGAGTGTACAATTGTTTTTAGTTTTTTTTGTCAACGTTTCGATATAAATTTTTTTAAACGGATATGTATTTAAAATCGAGTTTTTTTATCGTTGCCTATAGCGAGCGTCGTTACCGTTGTCGTACCGTGACGAGGTGAACCTATTATGGGCGAAAAAAATCATTGTCGATATTGGTATTATCGGAACCGTATCGGTATTCGCCTTATGGTATTCGACGACCCGAACCGGTAATTTTTATTTTTTTTATTTTTTTATTATTTAGTTTTATGTTCCCTTTCTATTAACATTATTTTTAACGTTGCGCCTATGTTTTCATTTAAATTTTATTAACGATGGGCCCGACACCGCTTTCTATGATAACTTTCATTCGTTAGGTTTTTTTAAATAACGGAATGCGCCGTTTTCTTAAGTTTTTTACGTTAACGTTCTGGTTTTAATTTTATTAAATACGAAGTTGTATTCGAATTCGAGTGTTTTTTAGTATCATACGATATAACGAGTGTGCGATTCAATATAAGTTTTATCCACACAAACGAGTCAAACCAATAACGACCATACTCCCACCGCGAAGCACGGGATAGAAACTAGTTATTTATTATAATAACAATGTTTTATTAAAACATTTGATTTTGATGAATTTTAATCATGTGTTCATTTCAGACCATTCATAACATTTGCATTATCCAAAATAAATTTATTGGACTACTCCATTACAAGTAAATTGTATTGGATAGTGGCTTAAACCAAAAAATTATAGTGGAAAATCTTTTTCATACTAAACGATATCTCTTTTCTAGTTTAATTAATAAAATAATTCAAACTGATTCTTAATATTGTAACTAATTAGGGTTTAGTTGTGCCTCCCCCATATAACATGTTTTGTGGAAAAGAATAAGTAATTAAAGACTCAAGCACCAGAACAAATAATTCAAATATTTAAAGTTTTATGACAGATATATGCACTTAAATGGGTGTAAAATTAAAAGCAAATGTGGGAAACAAATATATAGAGTAATAAATTTAATTTAATTTTCCACACCAAAGATATATGATTCAATTGCTTAATCCAGATGGTTTTAAGTGTGAGAAAAATTATTAGTTATCCAACTTCTAAATTTTGTCATTTTTAAGTTTGTTAAAATTTATAAAATCTTACAATTTTTAAAATTTAATATTTTTAGTGTGAATGCATAGTTATTTTCTACATACATGTAACTATAAACAATGGTAAATTTTTTATTTTAGAAAATGGTGAAAAGTTTACATAACCCTTTATTGTAAACTAATATATATAAAAATGTATAAATAATGGTTTAAAAGACAATCCATTCAAAGGAAGGTTGTCTCTACCCCACCCGTGTGAGGGCGTCAGCTTCAAAGGCAGACGCCTTTAGATCATCCTTCTGCAAGAACATTAGTGTGCAGTTTTGTGAGAGAAGAACAGACGAGAAGGAAGCTTGTGGAAAGGTAGAGAGAGACGGTGGACACGACTAATGAATTTTAATATATATATATATATATCAATTATACAAAAAGTTCTGTATATTAATATAATACGTTCATTGAATAAGTAGCATAAGAAAATGTCTTGCATGGCCGAATTCACGCTAGAACTGTCATCTATCAAAGTAGTTATTACATGATGGAGAATAGAAGTGCAGTATACCATGAACCTCTTATATTTTGGATGGTTTCAATAATAGTGAATTTAATAATAATAATAATAATAATAAGAAGAAGAAGAAGGCAGATTGGTTTTAATAATCCTAACTATGACTTACTGCTGATAATAATCTAAACTAACAGTTTGACTTGTAATAATCTCAACTTTCACTCTTATTATTAATGACAATTCCAGTAGCATAATAATCATATATTTAAAGTCTATTTACACTCGATTCCCACTTGATTTCGCTTGTACGTTTCTCCATTTTGTTTAAAATTGTCATTTTGAGCAAAAATAAGTGTAAATTGAGTGTAAATCTATGATGATTATGCTACTGAATTACCATGGGCAACAAAAGTAAAAATTAAGATTATCACCAGTTAAACATTAGTTTGAAATATTATCAACCAATGAATTATAGTCTGGATTATTAAAAACCATTTTCCCTGATAATAATAGCCTGATAATAATAATAGAGAAAAAAAATTCGAAGTGAAGAGAACAATGTAATTGTTATGATATGAGATAAGATTATAATATGACTAGAATCTATTACTAATAGAAGAAAGAATTTCTATATGGATGACACAATTTTATTATGTTATGACGTTGTGGTGGTGGTTTATTCTAATAAAATTTATATTAAAACGTAAATAAAAATAGACGTGTCGTAACGGAATATTCGAAATTTGATAAAATATTATATTTGTAAAGGAAAAATATATGTGACATCGACTGAAAACCATAAAAAACAAATGTCCATACTTGTTCTGATAATACCAATAACGGTATCAATGTTGTTCGTTCAGTATCGGCTCCATTCGACACGGTACCGGTAAGATACGAATAAAACCCGATTTTGAATTTAACTCCGTTTTTAACAAAATTTATACCAGAATGTCAAGAAGAAAATAAGCACAGCCGCGTATTAAGATTTTATAAAAAAAAAGTTAACTAACGAGAGAAACTTGTAAAAGATTAAATGCGGATGATACCGATAATGGTACCTTTGTTGTTCGGTCGGTATCTGTCCTGTCACAGTACCGGTACGATACAAAAACAAGACTCTATTTCGAATACAACTCCGGTTTTAATAAAATTTATGCCAAAATGTCGAGAGAGAGAAATTAATATAGCCGCGTATTAAGTTCTTATAAAAAATTTAACGAATGAAAGTTATTAGAGATAAATAAAATATAAAGAAAAAGTTAAATGTGTTAATAATCTTACTACTCTAATAAATGAAAATCTCTTCAGAACACGTTTCACTCTCTGGTTACTCCTCATATTTATTTTCCCGTCTCTCTCTCCTATTAAATATTAGATTTTCTATTTCTCTCTCCTATTAAATAATAATATTTATATTAATAAATCTAATTACCAATAATTATTATTTAATTATAAATAGTTATTATATCATCAATCAAATAAACTTAATATGAACAAACATTTATCAATCAAATTAAAAAAATATAATACTCAGTTGAAAAAAAAAAATTTAAAAACTAACTTAACAAACCTTATAACTGTCACGACAAATTACATTTTTTAAAAACATATTTTTGACAATTGTGTTTGTTAACAAATTACATTATATTTTATTCAACCGATGTAATATACTGGTTTATTCAACCCGTGTATTACATGAGTTTTTAAAAATGTAAAATTTTTATTACTAAATATATAACATTTTATTTATTTAACTCGTGTAATACACGAGATTTTAACCTAGTTTATATTATATATAGCATATGGGTTGAAAGTGCAACTTAAGAAAAAAAAACCACTACACACTTCGCATAGGATTTTTTTAGTGACAACTTTTTTTTTAATTTTATTTATTTGTTTTTTATTTTTTTAGGCAATTAGTTCAACTTTGTTAAATATTAATCTCAATGTTATTAGAACCGGACCGGACGTTAAACCGGTTTTCTTACCCGTCCACTGGTCGGACCGGATTTAAGAACCGGACGACATCATAAATATTGTAAAAATATATCAATCCAAACAACCATTAATCTTTAAAAAACAACCAATAATTCAATTCCAATAGTTTTAAACTAACAATTAGCCACGAAATACGAATCCAAGAGATTTGAAAAAGATTAAAAAAATATATATTAGCCAACTGGTGTGTCCGGTCCGACCACTCGGTTTTTCTGTCCGACCGCTGGGTCGCAACCGGACCATTTCAACATATGTAACCAGACCGGCCAGACCACCGGTCCCCGGTCCGACCGGCGGGTCCGGTCCTGTTTTCAAAACACTGGTTAATCTATATATTGTATAATAAATAAAGGTTTTTATGGGACACTTGTCACTTTCATATGCATTTTATCTTTTTTTCCCGTCTCTCTTCTATTAATTATACAAATTACTTTAATTGTTTTTATAATTTTTTGTTTCTCATCTCTCTCTTCTAATAAATAATAATTATTTCTATAATTCTTTTTCTAAAACATTTTTTATTTAAAAAAAAACATGTTTGTTCATAAAACATTTTTATAAATTGAACATTCTCTTTTTCATTCTTTTTATTAAACATTTTAAAAAAATAAATATATAATATCTTCATAATTTTTATTAAAAAACAATGTAATATGTCAAAAATATGTTATATATAAATCTTCATTACAAAATATACTACATTGTGTTTACTCAAGCCGTGTAATACACTGGATTTCTAACCTAATATTATAATATAACTAGAAAGATAGATGAATATACTAAATAATTTCATAATATATTCTCTTGGATGTTCATCATACATTATATTCATATTACCAATTACCAATTAAACATTCATTAACTCGATGAATAGTAGGTTACAAGTGGGCAAACAGCATGTACAAATGATTTTTGCTCTTATTAAGACTAAATTATAATTTTTGTTCTTTATATTTGATTAAATTATGGAATGGGTCATTTAAATTTTTAACTTTCAATCATTGTCCTTTATTTCAAAAAGTGCTTACAATTTTCGTCCTTTTCACTAACAGAAGTTAAGTTTTTCAGTTAAGTCACTTCATGTGTACTGCACATGAGGGCATTTTAGTCTTTTTACTTGTAACAACCGCAAAACCTAACAATCCTTAATGGCCTAATAAGAAGAAAGAACAAGAATAATGGGCTTAAGGTCATGGACTTGGCCCATATAGGCTATACAACCCTAATACATCAGGTTGAAACCCTACTCCAGCCTCCTGTCATCTCCAAACACACAAACTCATAGACAAAGAAAGAGAGAGAATCTAGAGAGAGAAAACACAGGAACTTCAAACATTTTGTTCTCAAACTGCTCCAATCCATTTCTCCACTGTTGAAGAAGAAGAATCTAGAAAGAAACCTATGTTTAATTTGAGGTAAGAATCAAATCTAAAATCTATGATTTTCAGTTTAAATGGGACATGGGGTAAAACTAGGGTTTTGAACTCAAATAATGGATTTTTACATGTAAAATGATGAAATAAGCCCAGATTTAGCTTAATGGGTCGTGGGGTAAAACTAGGGTTCTAGAACAAAAGTTCTTGCGACACTGCCCGTGGCAACACTACCACCGGGGGACACTATTCGAGGACACTAGTGTGTAAACAATATTAGTTCCTGGCGACACTAGTTGTAACATTCCGAAAATAATAAAAAAAGGCTTCGAGTGTCGGAAATAACGTTAAATGGAAGAAGACGGGTCTCGAAACAAAATGCAAAGGAAAGAATACAAAAAAGGAAGGGGCTCGTGGGCCGAGCATTGGCCAAAAAGGGAGAGGGCAAGGGAAGGCTACAAGCCCTAACAACCCCCTCACCTTCTTCTTTCTCATCCTTGTATGTGATTTCTAAAGAAAGAGAAAGGTTAGTGAGAGAAAGTCGGGTTTTGGACCATGAACCTCAAGAATCATCCCTTATCAGTAGGAGAAGCAAAGGGTCGGCAATAAAAGCTCAAACAGGTAACTTCATGAGCCGAATATGTTATGGTTTTCAAATCAAAACGTTAGATTTTTATGATTAAAACTCAAAAAAAAAACCTTAGATTTAGCCAAATGATCTGTAAAGGAACCTTTTTAACGTAAAAAGTTAAAAGCTTGATCGTTGTTATGTCGAGCCACCATTTACATGCAAAACTTAGGGTTTTCATGGGGAAGAAGCCCATGCATGAGAACTAAACATATTCCCCTGGTCAAGAACTAGCGAACTTGGCATGTTCGCTTGGTGTAAACTTAGCGAACTTAATACGTTTGTTGTGTAGTAAATTGGCGAACTTAGTAGTTTCGCAAAACTCCCAAAAGGTAGACTTGGCAGTGAACTAAGTTCGATGGCCGCCCACAATCGACGAAACTAATATGTAACATCCTGGAAATCCATACGATAACGGTTTGGTTTAATGGATAACCCGGATCTTTAGTAAACGAGGTGGTTAGTTAGGCTTTCGCATGAAACTTAATTTAACAAGAATTAGAGGAAACGGTTAACCCTTTAACGCACGATTCTGATCGAAAAGTGTAAAAGAGGAAAAGGAGGACCTGAATGTATCACGACTGGTATTTGAACCACTTAACACACAAACCCTACATCCACATGGGCTCTAGGTGTGTTCGACGACAGAGTGAAGGGGACGCGAGAGGGAGGAAGCCGGGGGAGGAAGGTTCCGTGCGGTGTGCGACGGCGATTTATGACGGGGAGACCCGATGAATATGGAGTTAAGGGAACAACCAGAAATGGCTAGGTGATGATGGGGGTGGCTATGGATGGTAGAGGGTGGTGGTGACTTCTTTAGTCATGGCTGCTCGGGAGGAGGCCGACGGCGATGAGAGATGGCTGTGGAAGGCAACAGAGAGGAAGATGGTGGTGGTGGGTTAGTCTAGGTGATCGGCTTTGGCGATGGTGTCCAGTGGCTGCTGTGGTGATGCACCATAGCGGATGACGAGTGAAGCATGGTGGGACTTGTCACATCCCGCCAGAGGCGGAAACGCGAGTTGTCACACATTTATTTCATAGCATATAAGATGAGTGTCTTGTAGATGAGGACCCGCTCTAAGATGGATTCGGAGAAGGGTAAGCGGGTTTGGCTTTATGAGAGGGCACGTGAGTTTCTCGAAAGTTTTTCCTTCATGAAAAATATTACGTCTTTCTTTTTTTTACGTTCGTGGAGAAAGTCTATTTTCATGTACTGCACATGTTATGTATAGTACAAGATCTTGTTTCTGTTGCATATTGTGATTAAAAAAACACATCAAAACTATACTTTAACTTATTCATTATTAATTAATATTTGTCTTGTTTTTATAGTTTTTCTATTTTCATGGCGGTCCGTAGATCAATGAATATATTAAAGTCTTCGCTTCCTGGACCTTGGTCTTATTGGCATGAGGTACCGGACGAGCACCGTCGGATCTTGTTTGAGTAGTTTACGGGAAGTAACTTTAAATAGGAGTTGGAGTTTTATATATGTAATGTTGACTAATAAAGTATATGTATGTGTATGTATATATATATGTGTGTGTGTGTGAAACAATATTAAAGTTATCCTCCCGACCTTGATCTGACCTTGATTTGAACATCGATCGCTTTCGCAACATGCGCAAGGATGCATGTTTGATAGCGGCGACAATGGGACGGGATGCCACCGACGGATATTTGGTCTTGTGATTATGATTTTGACATTATCCGTCAATTCCGTCCGTGATGGAATAGAGAGGAACACTAGTGTGAGATGATTGACGGGTACGTATTAGTTTTAATCTTACTTAAAAAGTTTGCATTAAATTGTTATACTAATATTATTTTGTGAAAGATTGTGAACACCAAACAACGGAAGAAGAAGACGAATGCCCATTGCAATAACCGGAACAAGAAGCACCGGGTCGATATCGTTGGCAGAGCATCATAAGAGAATGCAAGGCATTTTTTTTGGTTCTCCTCCTATATCTAGTAATTCATGGCAGCAATCTTCATTTGGTTCTCCTCCTATATCTTGGGCCAACTTGCAAGCATATACGTCTCGTGGGTTACAATCTTGTGAAAACACTTTGACCGAAAGAAACATCAGTGCAACAATAAGAAAAATTATCTGCTTCATTTTATAAACTCGGAGATCTCAATTGTATGTTGTATGACGTTTGTTTAATATATACTCACACCTTCTTGATGTATGCAAAAATAACTTTAAATAGGTCATGAAAATTTCAAGCCTTTCAATCATCACCCCTGTAGCTTTTTTAGACTATTATTCCAAATTTCAAGCAAATTCAAGCCCTTAATTTAGTGCCTCTTAGGCCTTCTATTCAATATTCCGAGCAAGAGCAACTTCAAGCAGCTTCATGCCACTTTAGCATATTGTTCACAAATTAATAATTGTGATTTGTCAATTTCCTCAAGAAGGTAAAATTTCCAATTTAACTAATCCAAAAAAATAGGCCAGTATTCTAAATTTTTATATATATGCAGAGTTTCATTAAAAACTAACTTAGTGTAGGAACAAAAACAACAAAGCTAAATCGTTTAATATTTTGGTCCATGTTTTATGTTTTTATACATTTAAAAGTTTACCTACACATGTGTGGGTTATGTGTAAGTAATATAACCTACACATGAATTACACATGTGTAGGTTAAATATAAAAATGAAATTTGTTCATAATTTTAATTTTAATTTCATTTTATGGGACAAGGGTGGAGGCGACCCGATGATACAACTACTATGCAACGATGATGCTGATAAGGGTAGAGCCGGCTCGATCATGTGGGTGTGAGCCTAATATTAAGCCGAAACCTCCCTTAGATCCCGCGTGCCGTCATGAGCTTTTCATTGGTGATGGTTGCAAGTAAGAATTAAAACTTACTTAATTTGTTTACTTTATATATTTTTTTTTCATATAACTCATATTTGTCTTTTTTTTTATTGTTTTTCTGTTTTCATGGCGGTCCATAGATCAATAAATATATTGAAGTCTTCGCTTCTTGGCCCTTGGTCTTATTATCGGACGAGAATCGTCGGATCATGTTTGTGTAGTGTACTGTAAGTAAATTTATATAGGAGTTTGAGTTTTATATATGTATTGTTGACTAATAAAGTATATGTTTGAGTATGTATATATATATATGTGTGTGTGAGTGTTAGTGCGCGTGTGAGAAACAATATTAAAGTTATCCTCCCGAACTTGATCTAACGATCCACGCCCGATGGGATCATGGGCACATCGATCGCTTTCGCAACGAGAACAAGGATTCCGACTTTGATAACCACGCCCGATAGGATCGTGTGCACATCGATCGCTTTCGCAACGTGCACAAGGATGCCTGTTCGATAGCGGCGGCAATGGAACCGGATGCTACTGACGGATAATTGGTCCTGTGATTATAATTTTGACATCATCCGTCAATTCCCACCGTGATGGAATAGAGAGGAACACTAGTGTGAGATGATTGACCCGATACGTATTAGTTTTAATCATACTTAATACGTTTGTATTAAATTGTTATACTAATATTTTTTTTTTGAAAGGTTGTGAACACCAAACAACGCAAGAAAAAGGCGAATGCCCGTTGCAATAACCGGAACAAGAACCACCGGATGATGTCCTCCCAACACTAGGAGTCGATATCTTTGGCAGAGCATTATAAGAGAATGGTAGGCGTTATTTTTTAATTTAAATCAATTACATCTTGTATGTGTTTAATTACTAATATTAATTAACTAACATACTGCTGTATGATGCGGAGTCGAGAGTGGCCCCTAAGATGAGATTAGTGTCGTGTAGATGAGGACCCGCTCTACGACGGATTCGGAGAAGGATAAGCGGGTTTGCCTTTATGAGAGGGCACCTAAGTCTCTCGAATGATTTTCCTTAATAAAAAACATTACGTGTTTCTTTTTTTTAAGTTCGTGGAGAAAGTCCATTTTTATGTAGTGCACATGTTATGTATAGTACAAGATCTTGTTTCTGTTGCATACTATGATTAATAAAACATATCAAAACTATACTTTAATTTATTCATTAATAATTAATATGTGTATCCATGTATGTACCCATGGCACAAGTAAGTTACACTGAAGGACAATACGGGAATCTGATAGGACAATACAAGGCGAGTGAGCGAAGATGGTGGTAGTTTGAAGGCATCATGGGGTTATTGATGTCGATGTATGCACATAAACAATTACTATGCTCAAGTAATTCATGGCAACAGTCTTCATTTGGTTCTCCTCCTGTGTCTAGGGCCGATTTGCAAGCATATACGTCTCGTGGGTTACAATCTTGTGAAAACACTTTGACCGAAAGAAACATCAGTGCAACAATAAGAAAAATTACCTTCTTCATTTTATAAAATCAGTGATTTCAACCGAATGTTATATGATTTTTGGTTAATATAAACTCACACCTTCTTGATGCATGCAAAAAATAACTTTAAATAGGCCGTGAAATTATGATAAAGTGAAGTAACAGAAGAATTTTCTTAATTGTGTTTCTCAAAACCGTCAAATTAAATTTAATATTTTGATTTTGGTGAAATAATAAAAAAAAGTTTTTTTTTGTTTACACCATTGTGTATATTTCAATTACATCCTAATCTAGTATCTTAATTAGGTTATTTATAACCACAACGATTAATGTTTGGTTCCATTAATCTGATTTAACAATAAAATGTTACAACCTAGAAACTAATGAAAAATGTAAATTAATAAATGGGATTGACCATTGTCCACTTTTTACTAGGAACCCAAGCCTCATTCTTGCTCTAAAGATACAAATTTCATAGGTCCAAGCCCCGTTCTTCCTCTAAAGATACAAATTTCATAGGTCAAGACCGCCAATGCCCACCAAATCGTTGTTTCACTTTTGACTTTTCTAACTATCAAGTGTTTCAATCATCACCCGTGTAGCTTTTTAGCCTATTGTTCCAAATTTCAAGCAACTACAAGCCCTTAATTTAGTGTCTCTTTGTCCTACTATTCAATATTTCGAGCATGAGAACTTCAAGCAGCTTCATGCCACTTTAGCATATTGTTCACAAATTAATATTTGTGATTTGTCAATTTCCTCAAGAAGGTAAAATTTCCAATTTAACTAATCCAAAAAAATAGGCCAGTATTCTAAATTTATATATATATATATGCAGAGTTTAATTAAAAACTAACTTACTGCAGGAACAAAAACAACAAAGCTAAATCGTTTAATATTTTGGTCCATGTTTTATGTTTTTATATATTTAAAAGTTTACCTACACATGTGTGGGTTATGTGTAAGTAATATAACCTACACATGAATTACACATGTGTAGGTTAAATATAAAAATGAAATTTGTTCATAATTTTAATTTTAATTTCATTTTATGGGAGAAGGGTGGAGGCGCCCTGATGATACAATACTATGGCGACGGTGATGCTGATAAGGGTGGAGCCGGCCCGATCATGTGGGAGTGAGCGTATTATTAAGCCGACGCCTCACTTAGATCCTGCGTGCCGTCGGGAGCTTTCCATTGGCGATGGTTGCAAGTAAGAATTAAAACTTAATTTGTTTACTTTATTTATATTTTTTTCATATAACTCATAGTTGTCTGTTTTTATAGTATTTTCTATTTTCATGGCTGTCCATAGATCAATGAATATATTGAAGTCTTCGCTTCTTGGCCCTTGGTCTTATTGGCATGAGGTACCGGACGAGAATCGTCAGATCTTGTTTGTGTAGTTTACTGTAAGTAACTTTATATAGGAGTTTGAGTTTTATATATGTATTGTTGACTAATAAAGTATATGTATGTGTATGTATATATATGTGTGTGTGTGTTAGCGCACGTGTGTGAAACAATATTAAAGTTATCCTCCCGACCTTGATCTAACGATCCACGCCCGATGGGATCACGTGCACATCGATCGCTTTCGCAACGAGAACAAGGATCCCGACCTTGATAATCATGCCCGATGGGATCGTGTGCACATCGATCGCTTTTGCAACGTGCATAAGGATGCATGTTCGATAGTGGCGGCAATGGCACCGGATGCTACCGACGTATATTTGGTCCCGTGATTATGATTTTGACATCAACCGTCAATTCCCTCCGTGATGGAATAGAGAGGAACACTAGTGTGAGATGATGACCCGATACGTATTAGTTTTAATCTTACTTAATACGTTTGTATTAAAATGTTATACTAATATTTTTTGTGAAAGGCTGTGAACACCAAACAACGGAAGAAAAAGGTGAATGCCCGTTGCAATAACCGGAACAAGAAGCACCGGATGATGTCCTCCCAACACTAGGGGTCGATATCGTTGGAAGAGCATCATAAGAGAATGGTAGGCGTTATTTTTTAATTTAAATCAATTACATCTTGTGTGTGTTTAATAACTAATATTAGTTAACTAACATACTTTTGTATGATGCGGAGTCGAGAGTAGCCCTTAAGATGAGATGAGTGTCGTGTAGATTAGGACCCGCTCTACGACGGATTCGGAGAAGGGTAAGCCGGTTTGCCTTAATGAGAGGGCACCTGAGTCTCTCGTAATATTTTCCTTAATAAAAAACATTACGTGTTTCTTTTTTTTTTACGCTAGTGGATAAAGTCCATTTTCATGTAGTGCACATGTTAAGTATAGTACAAGATCTTGTTTCTGTTGCATACTGTGATTAAGAAAACACATCAAAACTTTACTATAATTTATTCATTAATAATTAATATGTGTATCCATGTATGTACCCATGGCACAAGTAAGTTACACTGAAGGACAATACGGGAATCTGATAGGACAATACAAGGCGAGTGAGCGAAGATGGTGGTAGTTTGAAGGCATCATGGGGTTATTGATGTCGATGTATGCACATAAACAATTACTATGCTCAAGTAATTCATGGCAACAGTCTTCATTTGGTTCTCCTCCTGTGTCTAGGGCCGATTTGCAAGCATATACGTCTCGTGGGTTACAATCTTGTGAAAACACTTTGACCGAAAGAAACATCAGTGCAACAAAAAGAAAAATTACCTTCTTCATTTTATAAAATCAGTGATTTCAACCGTATGTTGTATGATTTTTGGTTAATATAAACTCACACCTGCTTGATGCATGCAAAAAATAATTTTAAATAGGTCGTGAAATTATGATAAAGTGAAGTAACAGACAAATTTTCTTAATTGTGTTTCTCAAAACCGTCAAATTAAATTTAATATTTTGATTTTGGTGAAATAATGAAAAAAAGTTTTTTTTTTTGTTTACACCATTGTGTATATTTCAATTACATCATAATCTAGTATCTTAATTAGGTTTATTTATAACCACAACGATTAATGTTTGGTTCCATTAATTTGATTTAACAATAAAATGTTAGAACCTAGAAACCGATGAAAAATGTAAATTAATAAATGGGATTGACCATTGTCCACTTTTTACTAGGAACCCAAGCCCCATTCTTGCTCTAAAGATACAAATTTCATAGGTCCAAGCCCCGTTCTTCCTCTACAGATACAAATTTCATAGATTAAGACCGCCAATGCCCACCAAATCGTTGTTTCACTTTTGACTTTTCTAACTATCAAGTGTTTCAATCATCACCCCTGTAGCTTTTTACCCTATTGTTCCAAATTTCAAGCAACTTCAAGCCCTTAAGTTAGTGTCTCTTTGGCCTTCTATTCAATATTTCGAGCAAGAGAACTTCAAGCAGCTTCATGCCACTTTAGCATATTTGTGATTTGTCAATTTCCTCAAGAAGGTAAAATTTCCAATTTAACTGATCCAAGAAAAAAAGGCTAGTATTCTAAATTTATATATATATATATATATATGATGAGTTTCATTAAAAACTAACTTACTGCGGGAACAAAAACAACAAAGCTAAATCGTTTAATAGTTTGGTCCATGTTTCATGTTTTTATACATTTAAAAGTTATGTGTAGGTTAATATAACCCTCCCATAAATTACACGTGTAGGTTAAATATAACCTGTGGGTTATGTGTAAGTAATATAACCTACACATGAATTACACATGTGCAGGTTAAATATATTAATGAAATTTGTTCATAATTTTAATTTTAGTTTCATTTTATGGGAGAAGGGTGGATGCGCCTCGATGATACACCTACTATGGCGACGGTGATGCTGATAAGAGTGGAGCCGGCCCGATCATATGGGTGTGAGCCTAATACTAAGCCGACGCCTCCCTTAGATCCCGCGTGCCGTCAGGAGCTTTCCATTGGCGATGGTTATAAGTAAGAATTAAAACTTACTTAATTTGTTTACTTTATATATATATATATATATATATATATATATATATATATAAAACTCATATTTGTCTTGTTTTTATAGTTTTTCTTTTTTCATGGCGGTCCATAGATCAATGAATATATTGAAGTCTTCGCTTCTTGGCCCTTATTGGCATGAGGTACCGGACGAGAATCGTCAGATCTTGTTTGTGTAGTTTTCTCTGAGTAACTTTATATAAGAGTTTGAATTTTATATATGTACTGTTGACTAATAAAGTATATGTATGTGTATGTATATATATGTGTGTGTGTGTTAGCGCGCGTGTGTGAAACAATATTAAAGTTATCCTCCCGACCATGATAACCACGCCCGATGGGATCGTGTGCACATCGAGCGCTTTCGCAACATGCACAAGGATGCCTGTTGGATAGCGGTGGCAATGGCACCAGATGCTACCGACGGATATTTGGTCCCGTGATTATGATTTTGACACCATCTGTCAATTCCCTCCGTGATGGAATAGAGAGGAACACTAGTGTGAGATGATTGATCGGGTACGTATTAGTTTTAATCATACTTAATACGTTTGTATTAAATTGTTATACTAATATTTTTTTATGAAAGGTTGTGAAGACCAAACAAAGGAAGAAGAAGGCGAATGCCTATTTCAATAACCGGAACAAGAAGCACCAGATGATGCCTCCCAACACTATGGGTCGATATCATTGGCAGAATGGTAGGCGTTATTTTTTAATTTAAATCAATTACATCTTGTTTGTGTTTTATAACTATATTAATTAACTAACATACTGTTGTATGATGCGGAGTCGAGGGTGGCCCCTAAGATGAGATGAGTGTCGTGTAGATGAGGACCCGCTCTACGACGGATTTGGAGAAGGGTACGCGGGTTTGCCTTAATGAGAGGGCACCTGAGTCTCTCGAAAGATTTTCCTTAATAAAAAACATTACGTGTTTCTTTTTTTTTACGTTAGTGGATAAAGTCCATTTTCATGTAGTGCACACGTTATGTATAGTACAAGATCTTGTTTCTATCGCATACTGTGGTTAAGAAAACACAACAAAAGTATACTTTAATTTCTTCATTAATAATTAATATGTGTATCCATGTATGTACCCATGGCACAAGTAAGTTACAATGAAGGACAATACGGGAATCTGATAGGACAATACAAGGCGAGTGAGCGAAGATGGTGGTAGTTTGAAGGCATCATGGGGTTATTGATGTCGATGTATGCACATAAACAATTACTATGCTCAAGTAATTCATGGCAACAGTCTTCATTTGGTTCTCCTCCTGTATCTAGGGCCGACTTGCAAGCATATACGTCTTGCGGGTTACAATCTTGTGAAAACACTTTGACCGAAAGAAACATCAGTACAACAATAAGAAAAATTACCTTCTTCATTTTATGAACTCAGTGATTTCAACCGTATGTTGTATGATTTTTTGTTAATATAAACTCATACCTTTTTGATGCATGCAAAAATAACTTTAAATAGGCCGTGAAATTATGATAAAGTGAAGTAACAGACGAATTTTCTTAATTGTGTTTCAAAACCGTCAAATTAAATTTAATATTTTGATTTTGGTGAAATAATAAAAAAAGTTTTTTTTTTGTTTACACCATTGTGTATATTTCAATTACATCCTAATCTAGTATCTTAATTAGGCTTATTTATAACCACACCGATTAATGTTTGGTTCCATAAATTGATTTAACAATAAAATGTTAGAACCTAGAAACTGATGAAAAATGTAAATTAATAAACTGGATTGACCATTGTCCACTTTTTACTAGGAACCCAAGACCCATTCTTGCTCAAAAGATACAAATTTCATAGGTCCAAGACCCGTTCTTGCTCTAGAGAAACAAATTTCATAGGTTAAGACCGCCAATGCCCATCAAATCGTTGTTTCCCTTTTGACATTTCTAACTATCAAGCCTTTCAATCATCACCCATATATTGTTCCAAATTTCAAGCAACTTCAAGCCCTTAATTTAGTGTCTCTTTGTCCTTCTATTCAATATTTCGAGCAAGAGAACTTCAAGTAGCCTCATGCCACTTTAGCATATTGTTCACAAATTAATAATTGTGATTTGTCTATTTCCTCAAGAAGGTGAAATTTCCAATTTAACTAATCCAAAAAAATAGGCCAGTATTCTAAATTTATATATATATATGCAGAGTTTCACTAAAAACTAACTTACTGCGGGAACAAAAACAACAAAGCTAAATCGTTTAATATTTTGGTCCATGTTTTATGTATTTATACATTTAAAAGTTTACCTACACATGTGTAGGTTATGTGTAAGTAATATAACCTACATATGAATTACACATGTACATGTTTAATATATTAATGAAATTTGTTCATAATTATAATTTTAGTTTCATTTTATGGGACAAGGGTGGAGGCGCCCCGATGATACAACTACTATGGCAACGGTGATGCAGATAAGGGTGGAGCTGGCCCGATCATGTGGGCGTGAGCCTAATATTCAGCCGACGCCTCCCTTGGATCCCGCCTGCCTTCAGGATCTTTCTATTGGCGATGGTTGGAAGAAGAATTAAAACTTACTTAATTTGTTTACTATATATATATATGTATATATAACTCATATTTGTCTTGTGTTTATAGTTTTTCTATTTTCATGGCGGTCCGTAGATCAATGAATATATTAAAGGTTTTGCTTCTTGGCCCTTGGTCTTAATGGCAAGAGGTACCGGACGAGCACCGTCGGATCTTGTTTGAGGAGTTTACGGTAAGTTACTTTATATAGGAGTTTGAGTTTTATATATGTAATATAGGAGTTTTAGTTTTATATATGTAATGTTGTATGTGTATGTATATATATGTGTGTGTGTGTGTTAGCACGCGTGTGTGAAACAATCCTCCCGACCTTGATCTGACTATCCAAGCCCGATGGGATCGTGTCGCTACGTGCGCAAGGATGCCCACCAAATCGTTGTTTCACTTTTGACATTTCTAACTATCAAGCCTTTCAATCATCACCCATATATTGTTCCAAATTTCAAGCAACTACAAGCCCTTAATTTAGTGTCTCTTTGTCCTTCTATTCAATATTTCGAGCAAGAGAACTTCAAGCAGCTTCATGCCACTTTAGCATATTGTTCACAAATTAATATTTGTGATTTGTCATTTTCCTCAAGAAGGTAAAATTTCCAATTTAACTAATCCAAAAAAATAGGGCCGACTTGCAAGCATATACGTCTCGTGGGTTACAATCTTGTGAAAACACTTTGACCGAAAGAAATATCAGTGCAACAATAAGAAAAATTACCTGCTTCATTTTATAAACTCGGAGATCTCAATTGTATGTTGTATGACGTTTGGTTAATATATACTCACACCTTCTTGATGTATGCAAAAATAACTTTAAATAGGTCATGAAATTATGATATAGTGAAGTAATAGACGAATTTTCTTAATTGTGTTTCTCAAAACCGTCAAATTAAATTTAATATTTTGGTTTTGGTGAAATAATTAAAAAAAAATTCTATTTAAACCATTGTCTATATTTCAATTACATCCTAATCTAGTATATTGATTAGGTTTATTTATAACCAAACCCATTAATGTTTAGTTCCATTAATTTGGTTTCACTATAAAATTTTAGAACCTAGAAACTGATGAAAAGTCAAAGGCATAATAGCCCAGCAGCATCTTGATGGTGAGATAAGGCTCAGTGACCATAAGGTCCTGGGTTCGAATCTCACAAGGGGTTTTCCCAAAAAAATTGGGTTTCCTCCTGAATTAGTAACTTGGTGTTGGAATATGATCGGGTGGTACCACTGGTGGCACGATGATACTACAGTGGTCCGTCAGTGATCCAAATTAGTCGTTCAAAAAAAAGAAACGGATGAAAAATGTAAACTAATGCATGGGATTGACCATTGTCCACTTTTTACCAAGAACCCAACCCTATTCTTGCTCTAGAGATGCGAATTTAATAGGTCAAGATCACCAATGCCCACCAAATAGTTGTTTCCCTTTTGACTTTTCTAGCTTTCAAGCCTTTCAATCATCGCCCGAGTAGGTTTTGTAGCCTTTTGTTCCAACTTTTGAGCAACTTCAAGCTCCTAATTTAGTGCCCCTTTGGCCTTCTATTCAATATTTCAATCAAAAGCAACCTCAAGCAACCTCATGCCACTTTAGAATACTGTTCATGAATTAACATTTGTGATTTATCAATTTCCTCAAGGAAGTAAAATTTCCAATTTAACTAATTAAAAAATAGGCCACATTTTTATATTTATATATATGGTGAGTTTCATTATAGAAAAGTACATTACTACGATAACAAAAAGAACAAACATAAATCGATTAATAATTTGGATCATGGTTTATTTTTTATGCATTTAAAGGTTTACCTACACATTTATGGGTTATGTGTAGGTAAGATAACCTATATATGAATTATACATGTGTATATTATATAAATATATGAAATTTGTTCATAATTTAAATTTTAATTTTATGGGAGAAGGGTGGTGTCTCGATGATGCAGCTACTAGGGTAACAGTGATGCTGATAAGGGTGGAGGTGGCCCGATCATGTGGGTGTGGGCCTAATATTAAGCTGACACCTCCCTTAGATCCTGCCCGTCGTCAGGAGTTAGAGATGGTTGCAAGTAAGAATTAAAACATACTTGATTTGTTTACTTTTTATATAAGAGTTTGAGTTTTATATATGTAATGTTGACTAATAAAGTATACTAGATGGATTAATGCGCGTTGCGGCGTATTGTGCTAGAAATGAAGAGGTAGTGACTGATAAAAGTGAAAGCCATCGAGGAACGTTTTCATTATGATATTGTTTTTTAACAAAAAAATGTAAAACAGTTACACGCACATTGTTTGACAAGTTAGTTTTTAATATTGTTGGTACACTATTCTTCTAGACAAAAGGAAGCTTTGGTTACTTGTTAGTACGTTCCAAAAAGTGCAAGTACCTTATCCTTTTGGTGTCGCTTATGTCTGTGTCTGTATAATCAAGTAGTAGTGTTAAGATTGTAAAATGTGTTATTTTATGGGTGAACAAAAAAAATACCTTCTTCCAAGAATAGTTGTCGTTTTGCACTTGGTTTATCAACTATTTCTTGCATTGGTGCTTTTTCAAATGTTGTTGAGGGTGGTGGTGTTGAGTTAGGCAGTGGTTTATCGACTGTTTCTTGTATTGGTGCTTTTTCGGATGTTGTTGATGGTGGTGGTGTTGAGTCAGGCAGCAGCTGTTGGTGGGTAGGAGAAGACAAGCGACTGATTGTAAAATGAGTTGAACGACGATATGGTGTTTCTTCGAACTGCATCTGTAGGATTTTTTTGTGGCCAATTGCTTCGGATAATGACTTTGGAACTTCAAATTCATTTTCGTAGCCTTTTTTGACGACTTCCTCGCATTCTTTACCAAGAAGTGATACAACTGCATCGTTAAAGAATGTGGCGGTTGCAGTGCCGGTGTCGTCTGCGATTGTAGTGTTAATACATAACCTGTATGATGATAATAGTTAAAGGGCTGGTGTGTGCTTAAATGTTGTATTTGGGATGTGTTTGATGAGTACGTACATGAAGTTAGGATCAATTATGTTTTCATGTTTCAAACAGGACCATGTGTTTCCTTTTTCATACACATTTTTTCTACAGTTTGGACAACTTCTGAAGAACCAAGGGCGATTAGGCTTGTAGCTAACAATTGAAGCTTCACACGTGAATCGGTTTTCCTGTGTAAAAGAGAGATTTATAGTTGACATAACATTATTAGAAAAACAAATTAATGAATGAAATTATTATTGCCAATCAATTTTAAACTTAAAAAAGGAAATTATTTGTTTTGTCATTTACATAAAAATGTTAAGTAATTTCTAATTTGATTAAGAAAATTCAAACAATTTATGAAAAATATCAAGAATATGGAATTTTTTTTTGTGGTAACATGTTAACAGATTTGTGTAGGTAAATTTAATAATTAAAAAAAGTTCTTACTATGTTTTCTTCAGGTTTAAGCTGCAAAAGTTACCATATTGTTTTCTTGTTTTCATTAGATTGGTTGTCATGCTTAGACATGTGATGACGTTTCGTGCTGAATTTGGTTATGAATCTGTTGTTAAAGTGCAGATGTCATGATTATTGTATGTGATATAATTGTGCATGTAAGAGTATGATGTAGTCAACTTACTTGTTTCGGAGTAACACAACATCTTCTGCCAATGGATTGAGGTAGTTATATGTAGCATCTGTTGCAGCTAACTGTAGCCTTTTTTCTTGTATTTAAACATTTTTTTTGTTTTTGTTTATTCATGAAATGGCCATTAATTTTTTTAAAAGAGTAAAAAAAAAATAATGCTAAATTTAACAAAGATCTGAATAGTTTTTTTTTGCTTTTGCATAATGAGTTAAAAATATAAAAATTAAAAAGCTAAATTTAAAAAAGAACCAAAAAAGGTCTTTGGTCTATGATTTATAGAATTTAGGCTTTAGGTAGTTGAGTGACATAATGCTAACAATATGAGGCAACTTAATGAAGACAGTTAGGAAGATGTAATGAATGAGCGATTTTACCTGAGTAGGTTCCAATCTTTAGAGATGTAATAGCAACAATAGTTGGTTTTTCTGCAGCGATAATTGCCTCTCTATCAATGCGATGAAGGATTTCTTCCCATATGGTGACGTTAATTTTTTCACCGCTGTTAAAGTATTTAATGTCAGTTTTGTTAATTGGATGATAGTGCAGGGGTAATTAAATAAACAGTAATTTTTCTTAGTTAACCAAAAAAGAATAAGGGCCAATCAGGCATCACGGAATCTCACCTTATGTCAGTTAGACGCAAACGTGCAAGAGGTTTGTCATTTTTTGTTGCTGTGTCTGTTATTCCATCAAGTCTAGCAGCAAAATCTATTTGTGTTATAGTGTTAGTGCATTTTTATTTGCTAAACAGACTGGATTGGTGAAACGTGTGCATACCTATGAAAACCTGTTGCCTGTTAATAAGTGAAGCAAGCTGTTCATACTGGCAGAAATTGAAGTGGTATGTCGGGAAACCTTCTGGATCTGGTATGGGGTTGATTACTATTGTTGTACTTAAACGGATAATTGCTGGATGCAAAGTGACTCTTGGTGGATTACCGGCAATATCGCATATGTAGTTGTCAATGCGATAACATGACATCAGCTTAATCTTGCTCTGAAAATGGTCTTTGTCTTTGTGATGAGCAGTCGCCTGTATGGCATCACCCTACATTATTCGTCAAATAAATTAGTAAATGTAAATAGGTAATTGCAATCGTTATATGTTGGTAAATTGTGGATACACATAAGCATCAACTAATAAGTAGCGAAATTCATTTTTCCTCCTGTATGGTTCCCAACTTCTCATGACGCGCACATTGATCGGGACCGGGTCAAGTTTGGGCTGTATTGACGATATTCTGTGATGTTCCATTTAGGAGAACCTGAAAATTTTATGAATATACATTTAAACATGTTTACATTAATGTGTATTGAAATAATAGATTAAAGAATGTGTAGTTTTTTTATTAGAACATATGCGTGGGTCACGTTGCAGAATGTGATTATATGGCAACAACCTTAGAATAGCTAAAGGCTTAAACTACATATACAGTTAAAAAGATCTATAATATGATAACAACCTCATGGCTATCAACTTCTTGCAATAGGTCTGAATATACGATATTTTTTGTTTTGTTTACTCCACAAGTTTCTGCTTCTGGTATAAGAATCTTTAGGCCATTAGGAGATGTTGCTCTAGATAGTGCAACGTATAGTTGACCATGACCAAAAACTGGATCAGGGAGATAAAAACCAATTTTATTAAGTGATTGACCTTGACTTTTGTTGATAGTCATTGCATAGCAAATTTTTATTGGAAACTGGCGTCTAGTAAAAACAAAGGGCAATTCTTTATTGTTATGCACGAAGTTAATTCTAGGTATATAAACACGATGACCAACTGTACTGCCAGTAATAACACATGCCTCAATTATTTTAGGTAATAACTGTGTCACCAATAGTCTAGTGCCGTTACATAAGCCACATCTTTGATTAATATTACGCAATAAGATAACAGGGGTATTTACCTTTAGTTCAAGACAATGAGGAGGAATGCCATTAAAGTTCATTAAATTAAGATACTCAATAAGGTTGTTGATTTCATCTGCAGTTTCATTCTTTGGACAAACAATGGCTCTATCTGGCAAATTTGCAGATGTAGGGTTCTCCAACATACTTTGGTCATAAATAGCATGTATGAAGTCAGTTAAGCAATTTTCATTAGGAGGAATTAGAAAATGAGAGGGTATTTCAACAATCTTGGTATCAGGTTGATCGTCTTCAATGACGACACCTAGTTTGCCGTCACCGACATCTAGTAGCCACTTGGAGAATGATACTACATCTTTGTCTTGAACGCAAGTATTCGACCTCGTTAAGCGCATATTTTCATTAAGCCTGTGAACTTTAAAATGGGGCCATAAATAAGATCTTGGGAAAGAAGACGTTACAATTTCATTCCTTGTAGCCTTTGGTTTAACAGGTAACGTTTGCCTAAAGTCACCCCCTAGCAGTATTGACTTACCGCCAAACGGTAAGTCTTTGTCACCGGTGATATCTTTTAGCGTTTTATCCAACGATTCAAAGCATCTACGGTCGCTCATGGGGGCCTCGTCCCAAATGATCAAAGATGCTTCCATAAGCAACTGGGAGAGTTGTGTGTTCTTTTTTATATGACACATGGAGTCATCTGTAATTTCCAATGGTATCTTGAAACATGAATGCGCGGTCCTCCCGGATGGTAGCAGAAGAGAGGCAATGCCAGATTACGCAACAGCAAGAACAATTTTACCTATCTGGCAAATTTGCCAGATAGAGCCATTGAGGTTTTGCCTGGAGACATGCCTAGAATAAATTTTGTTGATTTCATCTGCAGTTTCATTCTTTGGACAAACAATGGCTCTATCTGGCAAATTTGCAGATGTAGGGTTCTCCAACATACTTTGGTCATAAATAGCATGTATGAAGTCAGTTAAGCAATTTTCATTAGGAGGAATTAGAAAATGAGAGGGTATTTCAAAAATCTTGGTATCAGGTTGATCGTCTTCAATGACGACACCTAGTTTGCCGTCACCGACATCTAGTAGCCACTTGGAGAATGATACTACATCTTTGTCTTGAACGCAAGTATTCGACCTCGTTAAGCGCATATTTTCATTAAGCCTGTGAACTTTAAAATGGGGCCATAAATAAGATCTTGGGAAAGAAGACGTTACAATTTCATTCCTTGTAGCCTTTGGTTTAACAGGTAACGTTTGCCTAAAGTCACCCCCTAGCAGTATTGACTTACCGCCAAACGGTAAGTCTTTGTCACCGGTGATATCTTTTAGCGTTTTATCCAACGATTCAAAGCATCTACGGTCGCTCATGGGGGCCTCGTCCCAAATGATCAAAGATGCTTCCATAAGCAACTGGGAGAGTTGTGTGTTCTTTTTTATATGACACATGGAGTCATCTGTAATTTCCAATGGTATCTTGAAACGTGAATGCGCGGTCCTCCCGGATGGTAGCAGAAGAGAGGCAATGCCAGATTACGCAACAGCAAGAACAATTTTACCTATGGACCTCAAAGCGGAAATGATTGCAGTCCATAGGAACGTCTTACCAGTCCCACCGTGACCATATATGAAAAGAAGTATATGTTTGTCTGACGACTGGGAGCCTAGGACTGTAACATCCCAAAAATAATAAAAACGAATAAATATAGCGAGACCGGCGATTTAGTCGGAATATTTAAACAAAAGGGAGCGGGTTTGGGCTCGGCTTCAATGGGCCGAGGGAAGCCCAGCTATATAAGAGGCAGGGCAGCCCTCTTCTCTGCTCATTCCCCACTCACGCAACATTTTAGAGAGAGAAAGGAAAGCTCGGGTCTAGAGAGAGAAAGTTGACGGATCATCCCGGAATTTAGGGAGCACGTTACTGCTAAGCTCGTGGGAAGAACCTCCGGATCAGAATCTCGATACAGGTAATGATCTTGTCTAAATCTGAGTTTTTGTTTGTTTTTTAGATTTTCGGGTTTTGGCTAAAAACGTAACGATTTTGCGGATGGAACTTGAAAATGAGCTTAGGTATAGCATCTAGAATGAAAACCGAACGTTTTGATCTAAGAAAAATTGAGATATTGACTCGATCAGACTCGCATGCAAAAACTTCAGATTTTTGGGAAGACAATCTGTGCAGGCCCATATCGAAACTACTAGTTTCGATATGTGCAGGTCCATCGAAACTACCTAGTTTCGATATGTGCAGACCCATCGAAACTACCTAGTTTCGATATGTGCAGACCCATCGAAACTACCTAGTTTCGATATGTGCAGACCCATCGAAACTACCTAGTTTCGATAAGTGCAGACCCATCGAAACTAACATAGTTTCGATATGAGCCCACGATCCGAAGTTTACACCTAAGTTACTTATCGAAACTACCAAGTTTCAACATAAACAACCTATCAAAACTATCAAGTTTTGATATAAGCAAATCCATCGAAACTACTAGGTTTAAGCATAGGGATGTCTAGTGTCATCTAGGAGCACTACCTTACACGTATGGCTTTATTATAACAGATCGTGAGTGACATTAGTGACGCTCAGTAGCCAGCTAAGAGTATTTCAGAAACCGCTTATCAGGTGAGTTCTAGAGCCCTCTTTTAAATGTTTTGTTAATGTTTTTGGGCTGGTGTGCATACTTACGAAATGATGTTTAATGAAATGATGTTTAACGAAATGAAGTTTAACGAAATGATGTTTTAACGAAACGATGTTTACGAAATGAAAGGTTTTGAAGTGTTTTTGCCAAAAAGGGTTACGAATGCTTTATGAACGGTCTAAATGAGGAAATGTTTAATGAGAAGAGAAAGAGGTAAAGGTTTTAAAGAAGTCATTACAAATCTAATCTGTCGAATGAATGGAATTGACGAATAAAGTCTGGGAATGAGATTCCCAGCCTTGTGGTAGATTATGGACAGCGAGCCATAGTTGCCACAAGAACAACAGGGGCACTGTCTCTGTGGCATGTCAATGGTTATGATATTGTACAACTGGTAAGGGAGTAACGACGGTTACTCAGGGGTTAACATGACCCTATGTAAGGTTAAATTATGATCCGACGGTGTCATGGCCGTGAGCCATGGCCGTCGATGGAAGTTGTCGGTTTATGGACATGAGAGCCATAAGGGCAACTGAATGGGTATTGTCGGTCCTCGCGCAGTTAGCCTTGGGGGCAATACCAAAAAGGGAATTGACGGAATGTATGGTATTGTCGGTCTTCGTGCAGTTAAGCCTTAGGGGCAATACCATACTAAATGACGGAACGAAGGGTAACACAGATTTAGATAATAATGTATGACTTAAATGAATGTTAAAAGTTTTAATGAACGATCCGTTTAACGGTGTTTATGATTATGATGTTGATGATGATATGGGTACGAAACCTTTTTAAAGATGTTAGATTATTACATGCTTTTGAGAAAGGTTTTACTAAATGAATGATACGTTTTTGGCAAATGTTGATGTTAAAGTTTTTATGAAATGCTTGAACTCACCAGCGTAGCTGACTTTTTAGTGTGCACATTCAGGTTAAGGCAGGTATGGACGATGGACGGTGATGCTTGGCAAGCAAGAAGAGTTACCCGGTCGATCATGAAGACTGGCATCCCGTTATGAGTTGTTTATGTTAAGTTTATGTATTTGACAATGTACGCTTCCGCATGTATGAACAAGTTTTTAGTTATGTTGAATGAATGATTCCGCTGCGTTATTTGATATTCATGTTTAAGAACTATTTGTGAATGAGTAAATCCAACGAGTGGGGCCTCCCGGGTTTGGGGCCTTACAATTTGGTATCAGAGCAATAGTTTGAGAGATTCGGACACTCCCAGTGTCTGAACTTAAACTTTGAATGGGACCGAAAGCGGATGCCAGTACGGGTAACTCGAGCCACTGCATCAGGTATGAAAAGTAGAGTATGTGTATGTAGTATGCCTTAGAAAGGGTTAGGAAAGGACTTGTGTTCTGATGGAATCACAAAGGTGGTCAAATAGAAATCGAAAGGTAGTGTAATGGTTAATTGCAGATGGCCAGTGTATATTAACATCTTACAGTACTTGTTAAATTTTATTTGTTAACTAGCGTGATGACATTGGATTTCTTGTCTTATAGAACGAAATGGCGAGGAGAGGGAACGGAAGGCGTGGTGGCCGTACCGGTGGTCGTACCAGCGGTCGAAATGGTGGGCGTGGCAGGATTCCTGCGTGCCAAGAGCACAGCGAAGAAGGAAGTGTTCACACTGAACTGACGGTTTGTGTGCATGGAACTGAACAGACACAAGTTGCAGAACAACCTTTCACTTTTGAACCAGAAGTGAGAGCAGCCATAGCTCGAGAGTTCTCCGAGTTGATGAAGAATTCTCTGCCAAGTCTGTTGGCTGAAGCATTAAAGAAAGTTAGTGGGGAAGGCGGATCTAGTGCGGCAACTGGTGCCCAGAACAACGAGACCGACAACGCACCGCCTGCTCGCGGATGCGACTATAAGTCCTTTAAGGCATGTGACCCGCCGGTCCTGACTGGGAAGAAGGACGCGGTGGCTACTTTTGATTGGGTAATACGTATGGAAGCCGCCATCCGTCTGAGCGAGTGTCGAGCTAATCAAGTAGTGAAGTTTGCTGCTAACTCCTTAAGGGAGGAGGCATCCCACTGGTGGGAAGGTGTACGTCAGGCTAAGGGGGATGAGGTTGTTGACTCGATGATGTGGGCTGACTTGAAAACTTTGGTGATCAAGAATTTCTGCCCGAGGAACGAGATTGAGAAGGTAGAGAGGGAATTTCTGGGTTTGAAGGCCGGGAGCATGACGCACCGGCAGTACACAACCCGATTCAATGAACTGGCACGTCTGGTGCCACATCTTGTTACGACGGAGGAGAGAAAAATTTCCTGCTACATTCAAGGGTTGCCGGACCAGGTCCGCACCTATGTTAAGGCAAACGCCCCTACTACCTATGATTCGGTAGTAGAACTGAGCGGCGTAGTATTTGATGATCTGGCACTGAATGTCGCTGCCATCGAGGAACTAAAGAAGAGACCGAGCTTCTCAAACAAGCGGTTTGGGGCTCACGATAAAAGGGCTCGGGTGGATGAGCCGACTGTTTGTAAGAAGTGTGGAAAGGAGCATGTAGGTGAATGTAGACTGGGATCTAACTTGTGCTTTAAGTGTGGCAAGACCGGGCACTACTCCCGTGAGTGCACACAACACTACAAGTGCTATAACTGTGGGGATGCCGGTCATCTGAGCCGGGAATTCACCAAACCAAGAATGGGTGAAGCCGGGAAGGGGAAAGGCCCGGAGAAGAGGGAAGAGAGGCCCCGAGCAAAGACTCGTGCGTACGCGCTGACGCAAGACCAGGCCAGAATGGACCCCGACGTGGCGTCAGGTATGTTCGTCCTTGACAACACTCTTGTTTCTATGTTATTTGATTCGGGTTCCAGTAAGAGTTTTATATCTGTGACTTTTTGTAAGAGAGTGAAGTACGCTGTCAGTATACTAGAAAGGGCCTTTAGCGTAGAAACCGCTGAGGGTAGGACTGCGAGAGTAACCGAGGTAGTTGACAACTCCACGATAAAAATAGAAGGTCATGAGTTCCCTGTCAGATTGTTTGTTATGGTTTTGGGAGGGTTCGATGTCGTGTTAGGTATGGATTGGCTAACTGCCAATGAAGCGCAAATTATATGCAAACGAAAGATAATCCGACTCAAGGCTCCGGATGGTAGCAAAGTCGAGGTTCTTGGAGATCGGGACGCCCCGATGCCAAACGCAATCTCGATGATTAAGGCAACAGATTACTTGAGGTGCGGATGCGAGGCTTATCTGGTGTACGTGGTTGACAAATGTAAGGAAGTGAAGGAACTAGACGATGTACCCGTGGTACGCGAGTACCCGGAGGTGTTTCCAGAGGATTTGCCTGGGATACCACCCGACAGAGAGATTGAATTTCGAATCGACTTAGTACCAGATGCCCAGCCCGTGGCTAAGGCTCCATATCGACTAGCACCAGTGGAGATGAAGGAACTTATGGTCCAACTAGACGAGTTACTTGAGAAAGGATTTATCCAACCGAGCATCTCGCCATGGGGTGCTCCGGTGTTGTTTGTGAAGAAGAAAGACGGTTCGATGAGAATGTGTATTGATTATCGCGAGTTGAGCAAACGTACCGTGAAGAACAAGTACCCGTTACCAAGGATCGACGACCTGTTCGATCAATTGCAAGGCGCAAGTTGGGTCTCGAAAATCGACCTTCGGTCCGGGTATCATCAGTTGAAGGTGAGAGAAGAAGACATACCGAAAACTGCATTTCGCACGCGTTATGGACATTTCGAGTTCCGCGTAATGTCTTTTGGATTGACGAACGCCCCCGCAGCGTTCATGGATTTGATGAATAGGGTTTGTCGACCAATGCTGGATCGATCGGTAATTGTGTTCATCGATGATATCCTCATCTACTCCAAGAATGAGGGTGATCACGCGTGTCACTTGAAGGAAGTATTGGAAGCTCTGAAGAAGGAAAAGTTGTATGCTAAGTTCTCCAAATGCGCGTTCTGGCTTAGGGAAGTCCAATTCCTAGGTCACGTCATTAACCCGAATGGCATTATGGTTGACCCAGCAAAGATAATGACGGTGAAGGAATGGGATATTCCTAAGACGCCAACTGAAATCTGTAGCTTCTTGGGATTGGCAGGCTACTATCGGAGATTCATCCAGGATTTCTCGAAAATAGCTTCGCCGTTGACAAAGTTGACTCGGAAGGAGGTAAAGTACGAATGGGGTTCGACCCAGGATGAGGCGTTTAAGGAATTGAAAGAGAAGCTAACCCAAGCTCCAGTCTTGGCCCTTCCCGAGGGTAGTGAAGACTTGGTGGTATACTCTGACGCGTCGGATCAGGGATTAGGGTGTGTGTTGATGCAACGCGGTAGAGTGATTGCATATGCGTCGCGGCAGTTGAAAGTTCACGAAGTCAACTATCCGACTCATGATTTGGAACTTGCTGCTGTCGTATTTGCATTGAAAATCTAGAGGCACTACCTTTACGGGGTGAAGTTTACTATTTACTCCGACCACAAAAGTTTGAAGTACTTCTTCGAACAAAAGGAACTTAATATGAGGCAGAGGCGATGGTTGGAACTGTTGAAAGACTATCATTGTGAAATAATATACCATCCTGGAAAGGCAAACGTGGTGGCTGACGCTCTAAGCCGAAAGGATGTGTCTGCTCCTATTAGAGTGAAAGCTTGCCAGTTAGTGGTAACAGCAGATGTGATGAGAGAAATCGAAAAGGCTCAAGATGAGGCACTTAAGGAAGAAAACATAAAGAAGGAAAGGATGGTTGGCCAACAGGACAAGTTGGAATATAACACCCTTGGTGTTAGGACACGTTTTGGACGGGTATGGATACCTATGGGTGGCGAGCTTAGAACCAAAATCTTGGATGAGGCTCATAAGTCTCGTTACTCTATCCATCATAGTACCAATAAAATGTACCAAGATCTGAGGAAGGAATACTGGTGGCCTGGAATGAAATACGATGTGACGAAGTATGTAAGCAAGTGCTTGACTTGCTCACAAGTAAAGGTCGAGCACCAGAAACCGTATGGAAAGATTCAACCGCTTGATATACCAGAATGGAAGTGGGAACACATTACCATGGACTTCATAACCAAGCTACCTCGCACAGCTAAAGGTCATGACACCATCTGGGAAATTATGGACCGATTAACAAAGAGTGCTCATTTCCTACCTATTCGCGAGACGTTCTCGTCAGAAAGGTTAGCGGAAGTATTTATTAACGAAGTAGTAGCACGGCATGGGATGCCTTTGACGATAGTATCCGACCGGGACACACGATTCACATCGAGGTTCTGGAAAAGATTTCACGAGGCGATGGGCACGAGACTTAATATCAGTAAGGCATACCACCCGCAAATGGATGGTCAGTCCGAAAGGACCATTCAAACATTGGAGGATATGCTTCGTGCCTGTATTATCGATTTTGGCGGCAGTTGGGACAGTCATCTGCCATTAGCCGAATTCTCCTACAACAATAGTTATCACACGACGATAGGCATGCCGCCTTACGAAATGTTGTATGGGAGAAGATGCAGAACCCCGGTTTGTTGGGGAGAGATTGGACAAAAAGAATTAGGAAGTCTTGAAGTCGTAAAAGAAACGTCGGAAAGGTTTGATCAAGTCAAGGCACTAATGAAGGCCGCACAAGATCGTCAAAATTCCTACGCGGATAAACGACGAAGGCCTATTGAGTTTAACGTTGGGGATCGAGTAATGTTGAAGGTATCGCCCTGGAAGGGGATAATACGATTCAGGAAGAGAGGAAAGTTAAGTCCGAGGTTTGTCGGACCGTTCAGGATAATGGCACGGGTTGGTGAAGTCGCTTATTGGTTAGAGTTGCCTGATGAGTTAAGTGGAATTCATCCTACCTTCCATGTATCACACTTGCGAAAGTGTTTGGCGGATGAATCGGCTCACGTACCGCTTACTGACATCGAGGTAGACAATAGCCTTAACTACATCGAAGAACCCGTGGCCGTCCTAGATCGAAAGGAGAGACGTTTACGTAATAAAGTTATCCAATTGGTTAAAGTCCAAGGGAAACATCGAAAGGGATCGGAAGCCACTTGGGAAACGGAGACAGAAATGAGGGAGTCGTACCCTCAACTATTTGACTTATGATAGGTTTCGGGGACGAAACCTATTGTAAGGGGGGTAGACTTGTAACATCCCAAAAATAATAAAAACGAATAAATATAGCGAGACCGGCGATTTAGTCGGAATATTTAAACAAAAGGGAGCGGGCTTGGGCTCGGCTTCAATGGGCCGAGGGAAGCCCAGCTATATAAGAGGCAGGGCAGCCCTCTTCTCTGCTCATTCCCCACTCACGCAACATTTTAGAGAGAGAAAGGAAAGCTCGGGTCTAGAGAGAGAAAGTTGACGGATCATACCGGAATTTAGGGAGCACGTTACTGCTAAGCTCGTGGGAAGAACCTCCGGATCAGAATCTCGATACAGGTAATGATCTTGCCTAAATCTGAGTTTTTGTTCGTTTTTTAGATTTTCGGGTTTTGGCTAAAAACGTAACGATTTTGCGGATGGAACTTGAAAATGAGCTTAGGTATAGCATCTAGAATGAAAACCGAACGTTTTGATCTAAGAAAAATTGAGATATTGACTCGATCAGACTCGCATGCAAAAACTTCAGATTTTTGGGAAGACAATCTGTGCAGGCCCATATCGAAACTACTAGTTTCGATATGTGCAGGTCCATCGAAACTACCTAGTTTCGATATGTGCAGACCCATCGAAACTACCTAGTTTCGATATGTGCAGACCCATCGAAACTACCTAGTTTCGATATGTGCAGACCCATTGAAACTAACATAGTTTCGATATGAGCCCACGATCCGAAGTTTACACCTAAGTTACTTATCGAAACTACCAAGTTTCGACATAAACAACCTATCGAAACTATCAAGTTTCGATATAAGCAAATCCATCGAAACTACTAGATTTAAGCATAGGGATGTCTAGTGTCATCTAGGAGCACTACCTTACACGTATGGCTTTATTATAACAGATCGTGAGTGACATTAGTGACGCTCAGTAGTCAACTAAGAGTATTTCAGAAACCGCTTATCAGGTGAGTTCTAGAGCCCTCTTTTAAATGTTTTGTTAATGTTTTTGGGCTGGTGTGCATACTTACGAAATGATGTTTAATGAAATGATGTTTAACGAAATGATGTTTAACGAAATGATGTTTTAACGAAACGATGTTTACGAAAGGAAAGGTTTTGAAGTGTTTTTGCCAAAAAGGGTTACGAATGCTTTATGAACGGTCTAAATGAGGAAATGTTTAATGAGAAGAGAAAGAGGTAAAGGTTTTAAAGAAGTCATTACAAATCTAATATGTCGAATGAATGGAATTGACGAATGAAGTCTGGGAATGAGATTCCCAGCCTTGTGGTAGATTATGGACAGCGAGCCATAGTTGCCACAAGAACAACAGGGGCACTGTCTCTGTGGCATGTCAATGGTTATGATATTGTACAACTGGTAAGGGAGTAACGACGGTTACTCAGGGGTTAACATGACCCTATGTAAGGTTAAATTATGATCTGACGGTGTCATGGCCGTGAGCCATGGCCGTCGATGGAAGTTGTCGGTTTATGGACATGAGAGCCATAAGGGCAACTGAATGGGTATTGTCGGTCCTCGCGCAGTTAGCCTTGGGGGCAATACCAAAAAGGGAATTGACGGAATGTATGGTATTGTCGGTCTTCGTGCAGTTAAGCCTTAGGGGCAATACCATACTAAATGACGGAACGAAGGGTAACACAGATTTAGATAATAATGTATGACTTAAATGAATGTTAAAAGTTTTAATGAACGATCCGTTTAACGGTGTTTATGATTATGATGTTGATGATGATATGGGTACGAAACCTTTTTAAAGATGTTAGATTATTACATGCTTTTGTGAAAGGTTTTACTAAATGAATGATACGTTTTTGACAAATGTTGATGTTAAAGTTTTTATGAAATGCTAAAACTCACCAGCGTAGCTGACTTTTTAGTGTGTACATTCAGGTTAAGGCAGGTATGGACGATGGACGGTGATGCTTGGCAAGCAAGAAGAGTTACCCGGTCGATCATGAAGACTGGCATCCCGTTATGAGTTGTTTATGTTAAGTTTATGTATTTGACAATGTACGCTTCCGCATGTATGAACAAGTTTTTAGTTATGTTGAATGAATGATTACGCTGCGTTATTTGATATTCATGTTTAAGAACTGTTTGTGAATGAGTAAATCCAACGAGTGAGGCCTCCCGGGTTTGGGGCCTTACAAGGACCATATTGTAAGCAATTAGTTGTTCAGTGTTAAGTTGTGAACACATCTTTTCATTTTCTATGGCCAATTGATCTCTATCATAACACTTTTCTTCCATTAGCAAACGATTTGAGAGAGAGGACAACATTGACTGACATGTCATTGGTAAACCAAAATCCGCTAATGAGTATGACCTTGTGCTAGAATTTAACAGTTGTTCAACTTCATAAAGCACAAATTGTTTCAAATCCGTATCATTTAATTGTGCCGAACTTGAACTTGTTGAACGTCTTACATTCAAAAGAATGTCGTCCGTCATTTTTTGCCAATGCTCCTCCCATAGGGCAACAGGATTTGAAACATCACAAAATAGAAGCATATGGGCGAATAATGACCTTAGCTCCGAAGTTGTTCCCCAATTGGAAGCCTCACTAAAAGCAGAAACCCACTCACTATCGTCGCCAATTAAGCCCAGCTTTTCACATGCGGCGCGGTATGTCGGGAAGACTACATTTGATATTGTTCTGATACTTGCAAAAGAATAGAAACCTTTTTGGTGACCAAGAAGTAGCCTCAAATAAAAAAGCTCACCACATGTGGGGTGTATGTAAACCAATCTTCCAATCGTTAGAGTTTTAGCCGTCAAGCGACTAATCCATACCTTCCCGGAGCTATCCCACCTGTACCTAGAGAGATAGTCAATGTAACGAAGATCTCTGCCTATAGGGTTAATTTAATTATTTCTTAGCCATTCGGTTAGAGTTGTTTTGCCCGTGCATGGGTTGCCTAATATATGACGTAGCTGTTGTGTGGCTTTGAAAGAAACATTCTGCATATCTTCTAGATGTACAATAAGAACTTGCACAGGTGGATTTCTATGATGAATTGGAAAATTAAGGATTCTCCGGGATGCTTCATGAGGACAAACAAATCGGCCTTCAACATAGTTGTTTATTTCATCAACGTTAGCTGACTGTTGAGGATTAGAAGTATTTGTAGCAGTTGTCGACTCTGTGAGGGCATAACAAACTCTATCTGCACCTTTTGAGATGTACTTAAACAGATACTTGATTAACATATTCCACCCGCAATATTATACATTAATGTGGGCTTCAAACCGCATCAAAAGGGTTCAATTGTAAGGCACAACGTAACCATTATCAAGAGGAATCCCACTTTTGATGACACGATTAGCATCATGTGATCTTTTATAATGTACATACCCTTGTTTATCAAATCTGGTAAAACGCTCGTATGGTTTAGGGAAAGACTTCGAACATGCATTGTCGACCATACAAGGCGCTTTCATTCTTGGCAACCCACATGGCCCATGCATCATGCAATCAGTCACAATACAGTGGAGAACGGGATCAGTTGTTGGGTCAGGAATTTGAGCACAAATATAGCGATCAATGTCTTCTGGAGTGCGAATCATGTGAGCTGAAGATACCCATAACAACGTATGACAATGTGGAAGACCCCTTTTCTGGAACTCAATAGTGTATAAATCTGTATAAGGGATTAATAAGTCAAATGAGAAGTTAAAAGCAAGAAGCCGAGGTGAAAGATGTTTAGAGGATAAAGCCATAGTAGAACGCTTACCAGCAACGACTTGGCCAAAAGGTCTCAGATTTTAGAAACTTTATAAAAATGTCAACTTTCATTTGGAAGACTCTTGCAATTATGTCTGGTCTGTCTTGTGCACTACCACAACCAAATTGGTTAAAGCAGCGTGCAATCTCAGGCCACCTAACATTACATGTGAAGGTAATAAAGTACTGAGGGTTACCATGAACCCTACAAATGGCTAAAGCATCCTGGTAATGTTTGTACATATACCTAGGCCCACCGGTGAAAGAAGCAGGTAAGATCGTACGTTTTCCAACTTGGCAGCCTTCGGTATCACCTCTCGAAAAAGCATCATGTATTCCACGCAAGAACTCAGTACGAAAAAGATTCTATATAGTCTAAACGACATTGTTCTATGCAGACATATGCATCGACTATATACTGTTGGAAGAGCCTACCACCTCGGAGCAGCAACGTATATTGATCATCGCGATCATGCAACTGGTAGCTATAAAACATGTTCATTGTTAAGCTTTTATCACGCGTATGTGATTCAGAAGTCAAGCGAAGCTCTGGAGACCAGCCCTCTTCACCAAAAGGAAATAGCAACGGATACTGTAAAGGCATATATGATGGATGCAGCTTGTTAACGCGATGAGCCGTGCCATCTTTACTCATAACGATGATGTCAAAATCTGTTGATCTAGGATCATCTTCGCGAATGATTGCGTCAAGTGTCCCTGCAGCTGGTGTATCATACCCAACCTCTCTGCGACCGCTATATAATCTGATAGCAAAATCGGGTACATCAGTCTGCAAACACAACTCTCGTGCACTTTTGAAAAGCTTTACGAATTCATTATGTTGCTTTAACGTTTGCACCAACACGCTAACAATATCAGGAGATAATGTAGACGTATCACCAGAAGAGAAAAAGCGAAGTCGATTGGAAACTTCATTTTCGCTATCAAATATATACAATTGAAGAAAGCGAGGAGGGTTATTAGCTAAAGGGCAGAGAGAGCCTAACCAATGCGATACCTGCCCTGCAATCTTGAATACATAGGGACCAGGAGCTTGATTAATAGCTTCGTCTACATTCGCTCCAAAAGATGTCATTGAAAACTTTGAGTTATAAGCACGGATGTTAGTCATAAATTCAGGAAGTTTAAACAAATCTTTTAGAGCGCTCGGAGGTGGAACAGAAACTGCAAACGCACTGCTCCCCCTCTGCAGCAGATAGTGTATCTAGGACGCCGGTTCAACGGAGAAGATGTAAGCCTTTCAGCAAACCAAAAAAGCGCACCACAAAACTCACAGACGTGATTACAATCACCCAAGTCAGAATACGAAGGCGACGGGGACACCGATAAGGTGTAGGCAGGAGTAACTGTAGGTGAATCACTTGAGCCAACGTCAACCAGTAAGGGAGACTGCAAACCACGCCAGCGTGATGACATACAAATCATTGGTGAATGACAATGTACGAAATCCGCCACATCAGGTTGCGATCTACCGACATCTGAAGCAGGTAATACACTTTTTCTTTTTCGAGATTTATCACGAATACTCATAGGAAATACTCAACCTACAAATTCTATAAAAAAAAGTACAGTGCAGGTTGAAAAACTATAACAAAAGAGAATAATAACATAAAAATGAAGAAAAATAGTCCCAGTGTACAAATTCCCAAACGCAATCACAATTGCAAATTAGAAAAGAAGAAACAAACAAAGAGGAAAGCAAAACTAAATACATCTATTGTATGAACTTCTTTTTATACAAATCAACACACATTTACTGCTATGAACTGGTTAAGAATCAATAATATTAACATATTTAATCTCTCTTTTTACTAATCAAAATAAAATTAAAATATTTGAAATTATAATTTTTTATTCCCATTTTAACAAAAAAAAAGCCTAAACACAATAGCAGACCTTTCTGATCATGCTGATAATCCACGACCATAAAAGAGTAAATCTGGTTGAGGCATATCATCGGTTTATGTGCATTCTAAACTTACAACCTAGTCAAATCATCAGAGAGGACCTGATTCATTCCCAGTATGAAGTTAATGACACCACAAAAAACCATATAAACAATAGAACTAATGAGAATTGAAAGAAGTTATTGATTGACAAACTCTTAAGTAATCAATTATTTGAAGACAAAATTATGCAAAAATTCACTACTCAAAATTTAAGCCAACTAAATTCAATATCTAAAAAAAAAGTGATTAATCGTCAAATCAAAACTATCATACCTGGTAAATATGTTGGTGTCCACCTGCGACAGTAAATGTAAATGTAAAATGATCTAGGCTAGAACATAGACCTACAATGAAGAAAAAACACAAATGAGTCTTAAAATGCATCTACCAAAAGAAAAAACACAAAATCTCCAATCTCTTTATACCAAAAGAATATCAATTTAAGAAATTCATACAAAAAGCAAATGTGTTTCTAAAATTCATCAACGGGACAAAAAAATGCACATAAACTTCAGTCTAATAACAAATTTAAAACCACTACCCGCAAACTAACCTAAAAAACAACAATCAAAGCATACCTAAAAGTCTCAAAGCCCATGATGAACATCACCTACGGTAGAAGAAAAAAAGATGATAAGGGGAGAAATGATTGATTAAAAAGAGGAACAGAAAGGACGAACATTACCTGCAACAGAAGAAGGAATAAGAAAGATGAAAATGGCAGAATGGATTGATTAAAGAGAGGAAAAGAAAGCGCAATACAAAGAAATGGAAGAAAGAAACGTGTGTCTACTCTGCTCTCCCTGTAAAACACGTGGAATAAGAAAAATCAGTTGAAAAATAAAAACCCTAGAACGGATTTGAACCTGGGACGGAAGAGGAAAAGGATGCAAGCACAAACCACTACAGCAAAGGCTAACTTTGTTAATAACTGCAACAGCTTATAAACATAAGGTAGATAGAACCTATGTCTACTGTTCCTAAGGACTTCTCCTTTAAAGCTTTTTGGTAATGTGTGAGTGTGTATATATATATATATGGGTATGGGTATGTTCTTCTGATAACCAACATGTTAAAAACTGTGAGAACCGCATTAACTCTTACTCTATTTATACTATAAATTGACTAGAATTCATGTACATTTCAATATTTTAAGGTTTTGTTTTAAAAGATCTCGAATTTATAGTCGTTTTTTTAAATGCATATATGCACTCACACTATATACACAAATGAATGCATATATTCATATTTTTATACTTTTCTTAAAAAAATTTAGGAGAGAGGAGATAAACTCAAACTAAGAGTGCGAAGAGATAAGTAAAACATTGTTGTTGAATTTTACTTTTTTCACTAAAGCGATATGTACACGTTTTGTGCGGTTCTTTCGATTTTCAACATATGGTTGGTTCTCAAATATGTATATATATATGTGTGTGTGTGTGCGCGCGCGCAACAATATTACAATCATCCTCCCGACCTTGATGTGACGATCCAAGCCCGATGGGATCAAGTGCACATCAATCGCTTTCGCAACATGCGTGATGTTTGACAGCAACGGCAAGAGCGTCGGATGTCACCGACGGATATTTGGTCCGTGATTATGATTTTGACCTCATCCGTCAATTCCGTCCATGTTGGAATAGAGAGGAACACTAGTGTGAGGTGATTGGCCGGTACGTATTAGTTTTAATCTTAATACGTTTGTATTAAATTGTTATACTAATATTTTTTTGTGGAAGGTTGTGAACACCAAACAATGGAAGAAGGCGAATACCCATTGCAATAACCAGAACAAGAAGTACCGGATGATGTTCTCCCAACACAGTAGGGGTCGATATCGTTGGTAGAGCACCAGAAAAGAATGGTAGGCATGTTTTTTTTAATTTCTGTTTAATAACTAATATTAATTAACTAACATATTGTTGTATGATGCAGAGTCGAGAGTCGCCCCTAAGATGCATGTCGTGTAGACGAGGACCCATTCTAGGACAGATTCGGAGAAGGGTGAGCGGGTCTACCTTAATGAGAGGGCACATGAGTATCTTGGAAGTTTTTTAATAATAAAAAACATTACATGTTTCTTTTTTATAACCTAACGCTTCTATTTGATTTCGTTAAACTGCAGGAAGTCTAAAATAGTCGAAAGGACGAGGCGTCATCTACCGACACATAGGTTGGTCTGATCACCCTATTGCTGGAGACTACAGAAGGCGTCACAAGGGTCGTATATTTGGGGTCGGGACCACCACTTATCCCCACTTCACTCCATGTTTGTATATCGTTATTAGTTAGTTCTATTTAGAAATAATTATATACTAACTAATAACGAACCGATAATTTGCTTAACGTGTGTAGGATCCTGTCGTAGTCATCCGGATCGCTACGCGGCATGAAATGATCGCTAGTTTGACAACATGTTTACAGGAACTTCGTAGAACTCCCCGTAATGATGATGTGTTCAATCCCGGTACTCACGATTAGCTATTTTGTTATGTAAAAAACGAATATTGTAAATATATTTTTATTAATTAAAAAAGTTTGATCGCTGATTCATTTGTTTATTTATTTTTATCAAAAATAATAATACAAATATGTGGTATTAGTATTGCTCTGAATAAAAATAATAATTATTTTTATAAATTTAAACAAATTTACTGACGGCAGTCCGCCAGAAGAATTCTCAAATGTGAAATCTGATCGGAGAAATTTGGAAGTAATAGACGAAATTTTTTAATCGGTGAGTTTCATTACAGAAAATTTCCAATTTAACTAATCTCAAAAAATAGGCCACTTTTTCATATTTGCATATACGGTGAGTTTTATTATAAAAAACTAAATTACTGCGAGAACAAAAAAAACAAACCTAAATCGTTTAGTATTTTGAATCATGGTTTATGTTTTTATACATTTAAAATCATTTTGGTGTTTTTTTCGTAATAACGTCTTTTTTGAACCTTTTTAAAAACTTGTTTTAACTTTTCTAAAATATATTTTTAAAATTCTTTTTCATAATTTTTAAAAAAATCATTTTTTTTCATAAAATATTTTTTTTAACTATTTAAAAAACTTTTTTTTTACCTTTTTAAGTGAAATAATTTTTAAAATAGTTTTTTAAGTAGTAAACTATTTAAAAAAAAAGTTTTTAAAATCGTTAAAAAACATTTTTATAAAGAAAATTAAATAAATGTTTTTAAAAACGTTTTTTATAAAATAAAAAATAATTTTTTTTATGAAAGTTAAAAAATGTTAGAAGACAACTGACATTTTAAAAACGTTTCTAAAAAACTATTTTAGAAAAAAAAACGTCTCTAAAACCTATTTTTAAAAACATTTTTAAAATATTACTAAAAAACTATTTTAAAAACATCTTTTTTATAAAGAAAAAAAAAAGACGTTTTTTAATTTTAAAAATTAAAAGAGTATTCCTAAAAAATGTTTTTAAAAAGGTTCAAAAAAGACGTTTTTACGAAGGAAAAAAAACTAAAAAAAATGAATTTAAAAAGGTAAAAAAGAAAACGTTTTTAAAAATCTAGAAAAAAAGTTATGAAAAAGCTTAAAAAATGTTTTTATTGAACTGAAAATGCTAAACTAGTTTACTTAAAATAAAATAATTAAAATACCCCTATACTTAACAGAACAAATTAAAGAGTTAGTATTATGGACTAAAATAGTTAAAAAAAACACAACATTAGAGGCTGATTTGTTAAAAAATTATTTTTTAAACTAAAAGAGTTAACAGAGCAAACCACAGGTGCCAAAATCGTTACTCTTTATTTTTTCTTTTTTTTTAAATTTTACAAGTTCGTATTTTTAAACAAGTCTATAAACTTTAATATACCAGAACCGGATTGAGGACTGTTTCATATAAAATGAAAAATATATTGATTTTTATGGTATTAACCCGTAATAATAATTAAGGTTCATAAATCATAATCTATTCTTTTGAATCACAAAGTGAAAAACATCAACAGATTCTAACCTACAACCACTTCCAAAGGAAAAAAAAAACCTAACTAATGGCATAGTAGACATGTACTAATCAGGCTTAAAACACTTTTAACAGTCTCAATAACTGTTATATAAACTGAAAATAATGTGTCCAAAAACATGAATGCGAGATCTCGAATCATCCAGCTTTAGATGTTCTTGCTACAGGCGGAAGTATAACCGAATTAAGGTCAGCAGGATAAGGGGCCCACAACCCTAATCCTCCCCTGCTTTCTTTTAATCCGCTGTTGTTGCCTTTAAACTCGTTTAAGGATTTAACCCACTCGATTTTAGAGGAATGTTCACGAGTGTGTGGGTGTAATATAAAGATCGAGTTATATTCACAGTTTGGGAACATAAAGAACTTGAAATTGCCCTTTAATCTGTAAACAACAAAGCCGAAACTTAACTGATCTCTTGGTGTGAATAGATTCACCTCGTTGAACCACAGGCAACTAAATAAGTTGGTCAGCGGTGTATGTTCGCGTATGATTATAGCTCCTTCTGGTACATCTGGTTTACAAGAAATATGACATCAGATTTCGTTACGATGTCCAGCTAAAACAAAAAAATAAATAAATAAATAAAATAAATCAACAATTCCAGTAAACAAGAGGTACAATTGCAATTATATTGGGACACAGATTATGATAGTACTGATTTTGGTTCACAATATAGTCAAAATACTTCCATTGAAGCATATGCGCCCGGTCAAACCGTTGCAATCATAATGGGACATAGATTATGAATCATTTTAAATTGTCAACAGCAAAATACATCTAGAGGGTGTTTGGATGTGGTTCTAAACTGACAGTTTTAGACTGTTTGCTTAAAGGCGATTTATGATTTTTAGTTTTTGATTCTATGGGGTCAAACTATCTGATTTTGAGAAGTAAGAATTATTAACAAAACTGATTTGTGAGATGAATGTAAAATTATCTCTACCTTTGCAGTACACCATCACATTAAATTACAATATAGTTGCTGATTATTCCCATGGTTGTAAAAATCGCTAGGCGCTAGGCGGGCGGTGAGGTAGGGCCTAGGCCTAAGCGGGATTAATCGGGGCCTAGGCGGGATTAATCGGATTGGAATTTTTATATGTAATTTTCGGTTTTTTATATATATACACACATTTTTATATGTAATTTTTATAAAAATGTTCATTTTTAAACCACACCAAAGGTTTTCGCCGGAATTTGCCCGGATATTTCAGGTTTTCGCCGGAATTTGGCCGGAAATTTCAGGTTTACGCCGGAATGTTCGCCGGAATCTTGCTGCCTATGCCCGCCTAGGCGCGATTTGGACCGCCTAGCGATTTTTGGACCGACTAGGCCAAAATTAGTCGTTAACGGGCCGCCTAGCGACTAATCGACGCCTAGGCGCGATTTTTACAACACTTATTATTCCTCAAAAGTCAGCTAATTTGATGTTAAAAAGTAAAATGTGGACACTTCAGTTTAGCAAGATTAAAGCCAAATCAAAGTATCAGACAATAAGTTCCTTCGAAAAATTCCTTTTTCTTGTTAACTAAAAATATACAGAAAACTTCATATAATAGTAATGAAGTTTTAAAAGTGTTCCAATTAGGTCACTCATGCATTTTTTGTCCAAATTGGGTCACTAAACCTTCAAATCAAGCCATCATCGAAACACGAAATGTGTCAAGAAACTTATGGAGGAGAAGATGTGTGGGTCGGGATTTCCAATATATGTAATTCTATTAAGAAATAAAAAAAACATGTTAATTATATTAAAAAATAAAAAAAGGAAAAAGACATGCTAATTATATTAAAAAATAAAAAAACACGTCACCATTCCACATCAGCATCAAAAAAAAGGAAAAAGTATTTCTAATTGAAACAAAAAAAGAACATGCTAAAAAAACATGTTAAAACCTATAATTTAAATAAAAAATGAAAGTTGAGTGACCTAATTAGAACATTTTTTAAACTTGAGGGACCTAATTGGAACACTTTTGAAACTTCACTACTTTTTTGCAAAGTTACCCCAAAAATATAAAACCATTCATTTGCACGATTGCATCGCAAAGAGATTATGAAATCATGATATAGATGCAGTTCTAAATGTTCCCCAATTATGTTTACATTTGGAGGGTGTTTAAGACATTTATGTAACTAAAAGAACATTTTCTTAAACTATGTTGGGGGTCAAACATCACAGATTTCATGCAATAAGGGTATGATATAAGTATATAACAATATTAAAAAGAATTTATAGAATGTTACCACTTTTGGTTTGCTTCAACGGGTTCCAAGGCTCTAATCCCTCATAGCGATATATTTTCATGTGGTGATCAATAAGTGGCCTGGCATATCGCTTCCTTCGTTTGTTAGAATCGGCCTCCTCATATATATTCTTATGATGCTTATGCTGAGCTATGGCAAATGTATACTTTCCACGCCATAAATATCTGCCCATGTCAAAAACCTTAGGAATCTTCAGCCTTCTTAATATATATACATATATGCACGTTTGTTTCAGAACCAATAATATGTTGAGAACCGTGAGAACTGCATAATGCACTTATAGATAGTGCATAAAAGATAACCAGAAGTAATGGGAGAGAGAAACAGAGGCGGCTACATAATTGTCTTGTGTATCACATTCAAAACAATATGTGCAAATGCATTAAGCAGTTCTCACGATTTTTAACATATTATTGGTTCTGAACTGATATATATAACAAAAGGAGACTATACCTTTCCAACATAAGCAAAGGATCAACAATTAGCTCCATTTTTCCATCAATCCAGATGCTATATAGAGCTTGAGGAAAAAGCCTATGAGTCAATATTTTAGGAACCTTCCCATTCCTTCTAGGCTCATCATATGGTGGATTCTTAAACAGGATAAGGCGCCAAATACCGACCCATTCCTCGTCTCTCACACTAACATTTTTCTTTATAAAATTTAAAGACACCTCATCGACCACCATAAGAAAACAAAAGAGTTTCTTGGATCTAGGGCTTACATTTGATGGCTGATGAGGGGTATCATATCCATCAAATATTCCAGATGCAACCACAAACTTACATTTCTTTACATATTCCACATCTTTGGGAGACATTTCTGCACCACCATTTTTCATAAAACCACAATGTACCTAATAAGGAAAAGATAAATTCACCCTCTATGAATTGAAATCAAATTAACAATACAAGATAGTTAGACAGGTGAATTACCTTCATGCTTGATCTGAGCTTAAAACTATCCTCTCTCTGTTTCCAACTTTGATGACCTCCAAATAGTGGAGAAGACTGGGATCCATTTGTGCTTGCATCATCCTCCTCAAAGTAGGATAAACTTTGAACAAAATTTGAAGGAGACTTTTTTTCTGGAATAACTACTTTTTCTGGGTCATTGGCCAGGGGAATAGAACAGCCTAATAACACATATAAACTATATTAACTCTATTTCTAGGATGATTATTAGTTTTCAAACAAGAAAATAGCTAGCAGCCTTACGATGCTGCGGTGTTACTAGCCCCATTGTGTGTAACATCTGAAACACTGTACTGTCTTTGTTACAAATAGCTGCATCAAATAGCAATAACAAGTATTTAAAGATGTGCAATAATGAATTACGAACATCAAAAATATGTATAGAACTAGGTAGTCCTAGGCGCTAGGCGCACTCAAGGCGCAAAGGGTGAGTCTGTCACCTAAGCAGGCACAAGGCGCTTAAAAAGTAAGGGTTTTTTTAAGCAAGGCGCACAGTATAAACAGGCCATTTTGAGCTGTTTTAGACATATTTTAGGCTAGTATTGGCTGTTTTTGCTGATTCCAGGTCATTTTTAGATGTTTCAAAACAATTTTAGTTGTTTCAGACCGGCTTTTTGCAGAAGTTGGCCTGTTTTTCCCCGATTTTTTTGCACCTGTGTGCGTTGATGGACGCAAGGTGTTATTGGGGTGATGCGCTGTGCCTGGGTCCCTAGGCGCGCACTTTTGACTACATAGGAAAGAAAAATAAACAGCATGGATATAATTCAAATACCTGAAAGGAAAACAAGAGATGACTGACAAGTCCATATATGAAACAACAGTACAACTAGAATGAGCAACATCCATAAAATACCACCAACTAAAAGCAACCGAACAAATCCCCTTTTCCATATAACCTTCATCGGGTACTCTGAAGATGATTTATCACCACCTAAGAAACCATCACCTCCATCTGCACCAAACAATAGTTCAAATCACCATCACTATTCACACGAAAACCCTCTCAATGTGTATGCAACTTAAACAACAATCTATGCAATAAAATCATGATCCTGATTACCTAAACATCTTAATCAATTATACATCAACCTAACAAGGTTACACAGATGCAAATTCATGTCAATCAATCAATTTTTCACAAAGTACCTTTAATTTCGAAGCTATAATTTGTATGGTCAGGCCGACGGCTTGCGCGTAATAACACAGACCGGTGAACGTCATTGTCCATACTTACAGCCCTACTACATTCAATATCAACGGCAAGTTCATTCAGCACAAGATCTAGATAATCCAAGGGGAAACATCAGGATAGTTAAATTAAAGGAAGAAACAAAGGAATTTTCAGTTATATTACCTAACTGCAATGAAGTTGGAGTTTCCGCTGTATCAACAATGATTCGAAGAATTTACAGGAATAAATTTGAGTGTGAAGTGTTGAAAATGATGAGGAAACTGTCGGAGATTATTTACCGCTTTACGTATGAATTATTTTCCGGCCAGCCACTCCATCGGTGTTACAACTAATTTGCATGTACGATTTTCCAAATCAGTTCCACAGATCTCATCTTCATCAATCTTTTACTCTTAGAGCATTCACAGTGGGATCATTATCCCCATCTCTATAATTTAACCAAAAATCATCATTATTTCTAAATTTTGTTTATCTTTTAAAAACCTCCCACATCCCATTGCCTATCTCTATCCTTATATTCCTTTTTTATTATTTCTTTATCTTTCTTCCATTTATAATACTAACTACCAACTATTTTGTCGTATTCTCTTTTTTTTCTAATATTGATTTCTAGTTAACTTTTTCATAAAAGTTTGATTATTTAAGATTGCATCACATAATGACTTATATCAAAAATAATCTCATAAAATATGTATTAAAAATATAAAAAGGAATAAAAAGACATATAGCATATATAAGCAATTCATTCACAAAACTAATCAACTAATTCAGCAAGACAGCAACTACATATCACAAACAAGGCTATCTAATCACAACTATACTCAACTAATTCAGCTAATTCAGTTTGAATTTAGTAACTATACTCAACTAATTCAGCAACTGCATATAACATATATAAGCAATTCATTCACAAAACTAATCACAAACAATAACCTTTTGATTTTCACCTATAATTCTACCTTTTGATATGAATTGTTAAGTTTGCCTCAGGAAACTAAACATGTTCAAGAAAATGATAGTTACAGCAACTAACGTAATAACCCTGTCAGTTTTCCGTTTTTTAAATATATTTGATTTTGGATCTTTGTTTTATATTTTGTTAATTTATAATAGAGGTAATTTTGTCATTTTAGGTATTTTACATTCCAATTCCATTAACAAATGTATCAACCAAGCACATTATGGATTTTCAAAGAAATCCTTAAACTTCCAATTCCAAAACATTCACCACACAAACACAAAAATGTATAGCTGTTCAACTGGATGTTAAAAAATCTACTTTACACGCATTATTTGGCCTTCCACCAAAAATTGTTTTTCACTAAGTTTCTCTCTAAAATGATAGAAATCATATGTATACGGTTTTCTCTCTACGATGCTAGGAATCACAACAACTTCTTTGAAAAAAAATAGGTTAAAGATCACCACTAATCTTTTATTAGAATATGATATAGATTATCACTAAGTTCTCACTTTTAAGAAAGTTATCATCCATTACAACTGTTTTAGCATGAATTCTAGTCCAGCTCACTTGTGCTTTATAATCTTAAGGTTATAAATGAAATATATTTGTAGATGTCACTCAAGAAAAAAACTTTGTATTTAATTTATCTTTTTTTAAAGGCAAGTTAAATTGTTAGAATGCAAATTGTTTAAACATAAATATTATTAATACATTGATCAATGCTAGCATTCTGGGTTGATTTTTATGGATCGACACAAACAAAGCGTGTTAGTTTATAGTGAATATACAATGTACAGCTTTTATTCCATAAACTTCATAGCTTACATTTCGAACATTTCTACCCCACAGTTTTACATGAATATTACTGGGTTTCTCAAATCCAAAGCTGAGAAAGGAAGTAGATAAACTACGAATTTTAGATCATCTACAACGGTTGATGAGTTCGTGAAAGAGGCCGGGCCTAATTTCATTTGGTAGAATCCAATTCAAAGTTCTAATAAAAAGAACAAGACCACTTAGCAGATATTCACTATAAACCAAATCACAAACAAATTAGTCTACTAGAAGCATAATACACAAACTAATCAAACAACATTCAATTAAGTAAATCTTAAACAAAAAAGCCCTAATTCTAACACATTAAACAACGATAATTTAAAAGTTACGGTTTCCACTTACTTTTTTATCTTCAACAATAACGCACTAGTGTTCCGATGGAGAATATAACGGCAGTGAAGAGTTGGAGGTGAGATTTGTTTGAAACTTGCACCGTTTCTACAATCAACACTCGTTCCAACAATCGAATAGTGAAGATCGAATGATTGAATTAGGGCCAAATATCAAAAATGGGATGATGAAATCAGATCCATACACAACTAGAATGCGACCATTGCTGTTGTCGATTAACTACTGGATCGAGAGAAACACACCTGATTTGGGATGCTGGATTGCTGGGGAGAAGAAGAAGCAAATAGGATACGGTGTGAATCTAGCAAATCAATGAAGCCCTAAGAGCATTCATAGCAGGGTCTGTATATGTTTTATTTAAATTGGTTGTGATCCGAGGAGATAAAAAAATGTTAATGATGTGATACACTGTTTACCTCTATGAATTTAAAAAAATTTACTTTTTTTTTAAGTATAATTATAAAGATAATGATAAAAACTCGGTTGTGAATGCTCTTAATGTTTCATAAATTATAAAGGATTGGTTGTGATCGGAGGAGATAAAAAATATTACTGTTTATGTGTATAAGTGTGTTTACTTGTATAAATTTAATCGAAAATAAGTGAGAAAATGTAGAATGTAATTATAAAGATAAGAATAAAGACTCGACTGTGAATGCTCTTAATGCTCCATAAATTATAAGGAATGGGATGGAGAAGCTTTTTAAATGTTTCTCTTAAACTAGTATTAAACCGCACGCGTTGCGCCGCGATAAACCGATAAAAAATTAACGTCAAAAAAACTTTATAAAAGTAAATCAAAACCCAAAAGGATAGCGAAACATGTTTTGCGACGGCCGAAATCCATAAAAACAAATATCAATACCAGTTCCGATAATACATATACCACCGATGTTGTTCGGTCATTTTTTTGTTCGATTCGTTACGTTACTGGTACGATATCCTCGTAGTTTACGATACAAAAGAAAAAAGAAATTACAGTGGTTTCTTTATACAAAAGTTGTCTTATATAACAAAAAAAGTCGTATTTTACATTGATCGAAAACCATAAAACTGAATACAGATACCAGTTTTAACAATACCAATACAGGTACCAATATATGTTGTTCGGAAGGCATCGATTCAATTTGTCACGGTACCGGTACTCGCTATAGCTTGCGATATCAAAGAAAAACTCTATATTGGATACAACTCCGTTAAAAAAAATATATCATGATGTCAAGAAAGAAAACTAAACACAACTGCGCATTAAGGTTTTTTTTAAACTAACAAACAAATTATTAAAGAAAAATCAAATTAAAGAAAAAATAAACGGGTTAAAAGCGTATCTATACTATATAATAAATAAAGGTTTTTATTGACACGTGTCGTCTCCATATTCATGCTCATTATTTTTTTCCTCACTCTCTCTCTTATTTAATGCATTTCTATTTTTTAATAATAATATATATTTAAATAAAATATTAATTATACTAATAAAACACATTTATTTTAAATTATCTTTTATTATAAGAAACTTTGAAATTTAATTATTTAACTTTTATTTCAATCAAATAGTAAATGAAAATAAAATTACATTAAATAGATATTAACGTATTTTTGAAATTCAATTATATATTAATTTTTACATATTTTAAGTTTGTTTATATCCTTAGTATACATATATAATATATTTTTACACTTTTAAAAAATATAAATAAAGATTTAAAAGTTTTAAATATTAATATTTTTTAATCCGTGTGTAGACACGGGATCTAAACTAGTATTATATATATTATAAGAGGTGAAATTAAAAGTTAATTTTTTTTTTTTTGAGTTAAAAAGATACGTTTGCGTAGACCTAGAGTAGACCTGAGAACACTTTGGATTTTGATGTTGTTGAGAGGGCGTTTTGGGAAGTTCGTTAGTAGTGGATATGTGTATTAAAAGTCATAGCTTGTAACAAGAGATTTAGAATTTGCATGTAGATGATAGACCAATGAGAACTCCTAGGATGAACGTAAGTCACCGACTTTTCGACTTTTTTTTTAACGGCAAATTTCTTTAATTAGTGGGACTTGAACCCACCCATGACTATTAGATTTTTAGGTGTTTAAAAGGCTTTGTCTCTACCACTAGATCACCACCTCAATATATTATAGAAAAAGTATGGTTTATAGCAAATAGGTTGAGAATCCTCTTACAGTTTATCACTTTCGTTTTACTTGTTTTGTAAATTTCTTATTTTTGATTCATCTTAATCCCTATGATTTCACTAAAAAAACACATTTACCTTTCAAATTAAAAACTTTCTTAAAACCTCTCACATCAGGTTTCCGATATCTATCCCTATTCAATAAAATAATATTTTTTATTCTTTTTATTATTTTTTCTCTTTCATCCACTCACCGAAATAAAATAAAAAAACATGGTTGAATAGTACCTCCTTATATTTAGGAGGCTCTTAAAGTTTTCCTTTAAAATTTAGGGATGGGGATCCTGATGTGGATCCATATGTGAGTACTAATATGCATCAGATTAAAAAGTTTAATTTTTTTGCGATGGAAGTTTTTCAACATGTCAAATAAGACATTTTGAAACAAACCCACCAACGGATCTGATATGCGTTAGATTATACATGTTTTACACATAATTAATATAGAAGGCACTATATTAGAATACATGCTTGAATCCAGAAGACATGCACGACCGTGCCAGCCTGGGAACGGGCGCCTACCTTGGAAGTCAACCAACGGTCAACTAGTTTAGGCACGCCCGTGCTCCACGTCAGAAGCATGTCTGAAAAGGATGTTGCAAGTACAACAAAGATTCTCATGGCAGCACAGAGGCACGCCCATGCCCCCTAGGCACACCCATGCATCCTATCCAGACAACCCTATAAATAGAGGTCTTATGCTCCTCAATTCTTAGGTAACAAGGAGGCAACATGGACCACATACCACACAATTGGGAAAGTCTTATGAGGTTTCTCCCAACACAAGAGAGTAGAGCGAGATCATTTCACCTATGATCAAGAAACACGTTATAATCACACCACTTTGGCTTTAGTTTGAATCCTTGGATCATTCCATGATATATATATATATATATATATATATATATATATATATATATATATATATCACCAAGTGTTTGTGTATACATATTTATGACCATTATTGACTAGTCTTCTTGTATCACTTGGGTGAAGATGAAGGTTGATGTAAGTTTATGTTTTGATTAATGAAAATATGTGTTTATGTTTCTTAAGAATTCCTATTTTTAATTTACTTTAAAAAGACATGGACGTTTAATGTTCAATTTTCTTAAAGTCTTAAAACTTGAGTGTTCTAAGCAAGACATCTTACTTAAAAACACTTTCAAGTTTATACATCTTTACACAAATCTTTAGTGCAACCAAGGGCCCGGTTAGTATAGATCTAAAACTTTGGATAAAATGGGGTTTGGATATTCAACAAAGTATTTTGAGTATAAACTGGACCTTGTATTTTGTGTCGATATTTCTTTTATTCTTTTGTATTGGCTTGTATTGGACTCTTAGCTGGAGTCGTGGTGTTCAAGGCTCTAGAAGAGAGAAATATTTATGTAAAGTATTTTGGAAATGGAAATACATCCACTCCTAATTTATGAGGTCATAACAAAAGTAACCTTATAAAACGGTGTCGTCGATGTTTGTAGCCCTTTTAACTTTTTCTAAGAACATAATAAGTTAATTTCGTACATTCATTGCGGTGGCTCGGTGGTAGTTGCGTATTTCAACTTTTCAAAAGGTCATACGTCTTGGTAGCGCTGACGGAGCCAAGTAAATTGGATAATTTTAATCTGAATAACAACTAGATAGAGAGATTAACATTTGCGAGAGCCCCTTAGCACTCCAATGGTCGTTAGAACAGTAAACCCACCCAAGAAACTGATCTTAATAAATTAACCATATTATTAATAAACTAAACATTAAGTTACTGCCAAATGTTCGTATATTAGCACGCTTAAAATCCTTTTTGACGATGATACAACTATTATATCATTGTTTTTCACTTTGTGATTTAAAATAAAAGATTATGAACAACAAATGTTGATGTCCGTCGTGTGAATCTTTAGGATAAACTTCTCCAGCAATATTATATCATGTTGATACTTGGACATACTAGATCCAACAATCTTCTACTTGCACAAGTTTCAAACACATATACCAATATAGACAGTGTCGAACGTCTAACATCACCACACTGCCTCTAATGTAGCTGGATACTTTTACAAGTCATCCACCGTTACCAACCAGTAAAGGTATTTCTATTGTTTTAATGATCTACAACTCTTTGTCAATCTTTATCTTTTCTGATATTCAAACATTCCATTGAACGTGAGACACGGATCGAATCATTCTCATTTATATTCAATTATTCTATTTCTCGACCGAGATTCAAAGTGGTCTATCAAAATTCTTAGTTTGATCATGACCATGCATTTTATACGAGTTTGAACCAATGAAGGGCCCATACATGTCTTCCGCTCATATTAGTAAGGGTACAAATTCCTTCTTGACTACATATAGTCATGTCTGACTAAAGTCCTTATGACCATCCGGTTAGGGGCACTGTAGACAAATATCACCGGATAACCTTTTGTATAATCAAGATTCAAGTATGCATCTCATGTCTGAAGATACAAGAGACTAAAGTCCTTATGACCATTCGATTAGGAATAGTGTTAAACAATATCACCGAATAACCTTTTGTATAATCAAGATTCAAGTATGCATCTCATATATGAGGATATAAGAGACAACACTATTTCAAAACCCACTCATGACGCGATACATGACGTAGTCTTGAAACGAGTCACGTCTAATATTTATCATTCTATATATATATATATATATATGAATCTTCGTTGCAACACTTTGCCAATTCTCATCCGATGAGAATTAACCAACTGATTCATAATAGTCTTATTTTAGAATAAAACTTGTATTCAAAGATTTAAAACGTGCTAACATACAATACTCATTAATAAATTACACATATTTTTTTGATGATTATACAAATATTTAGCTTGATGTTTTGCTAATAAATAAAACTTAACCATTATGAATGCTATACTTACCAAAGTGGCTTTGTCTTGGCAGTACCCCGGTGAGAGCGGTGACTTCCAAATGGGAGATCGCCGTTTGAATTTGGGCCACAATAAAAAAAAGTCTGTGGTTAGGTCAGGGGGTTTACCTAGTTTGGGGTTCCTCCTATGTGGGCTGCCCTGGATGTTCTACGTGTTGCCCCGGGGAAAACTCAATTGTCTTATAATATCTAGTGTTGTCGTTAAAAAAAAAGAATGCTACACTTTAATGATACCATAAGTAGCAAGTCAAAATCGATGTCTTCATCAGTACTAACACATACATTCCAACTCTTGTATCACTACTTATCAAGAATAACTTTGTATCAACAATAAAGTCACTTAGTTTTGTATCAGCCAATTCTAAGGATCCATGACTCCACATTGGGTCTAATTGAAAACTATAAATCCACTTCTATAACCTGGTTCCCTATGTGTTGCTAGGACGCTAGATTGAACTCTTGGTGAAAAATCTAGTATGTTACTACCATCGACAAACTAGATAAAACTGTAGGGATAGACTATTTTCCTTCTTGTTAAACGTTCAAAAAAATACATTTCATAAGTAGTGTATTTTTTACAATATATTAAATTACATCGATAGACCCGTGTATTAGACAGTGATGTATAATAGAAATACAAAGTATAATAATATAGAAAATATAATAATGTGTGTATTAAAGATTTAAGCATACCAAAGAAACTAAATCTTAAATTGTTTCTAGTGTGCTAATTACAAAACTTATATTATTTCAACCTTCACCCTTTTTTTATTAAACATACATTAAAAAAAATATATACTGAATCAACCCATTTATAGGAGGATGAGTCAAAATTGTCACGTCTAACGATCTAGTTGAGATGGTTGAATTTACGTACTCAATATAAGAAACAAACAAATGAACATTCCCACTCATAGCAAAGCGAATGATGGTTCATGATTTCATATTAGCATCAATGTAAAACCAAAATAACTGGTTTGAGAAAAATACAATTCAAGCAATAAAGGATGTCCACCTTCAACAATGATGTTATGGCTATGAAATATATTGATGCAACAAATATATACTATATAATAAATAAAGGTTTTTAAGTGACACGTGTCGCCTCCATGTTCACTCTCACTATTTTTTTCCCGCACCTCTCTCTTATTTAATGCACTTCTATCTTTTAATAATAATGTATATTTAAAGAAAATACTAATTATACTAATGAAACACATTTATTTTAAAGTATCTCTTATTATAAAAAACTTTAAAATTTAACTATGTAACTTTTATTTCAATCAAATAGTAAATGAAAGTCAAATTATATTAAATAGTAATTAGCGTATTTTTAAAACCTAATTATATATTAATTTTTACATATTTTGAGTTTGTTTCTATTCTTAGTATATATAATATATTTTTACACCTGTAACATATATATTCATAAATATTTTAAATATTAATATTTTTCACCATGTGTGTAGACACGGGATCTAAACATATAAATAATGTTATTGCTGTTGCAATAGAATAATGAAACTACAAATAAGAAGTGTAACACAAAAACTAAAAAACGAACAGATTCGTACCTTTGTTATCATTAAAACAAAATTTTACTCAATAACACTATTAAGTCAATAATACATACATCCAAGCTTATGTATCATTCACCCAGGAGCAAAAAAAAATTAAAAATACGAAAATATTTGTACCTTTGTTATCAATAAAACATTATTTTACTCAAAAACATTGAAAACAGTTCTTGAAAAACCGAGAAAAGAAATTTACCGATACGTGGAGTTGATCTTGAATCATATTGCTGTTGAATCGTTTGGTGAAGAAGCTTGAAATTAGGGTTTATTTGTGTATGCAGACCTGAAGAGAAAGAAGATGGGCTTTAACACGAATGAGAAAGACGGATCGGGTAAAGATATAGGTTCGCGTGATTTTTATGATTAAATTGGTTTCGGGAGGAAAAAGTATTTGAGATTTACTGTGATCATTTAGGTTTTTATTAGAAGAAGGATAACTAGTTTACACACGCACGGGTTAAAAAATATCAATACATAAAATTCTAAATCTTTATTTATGTATTTTACATTTGTAAAAATGTATTACATATTTAAGGATAAAAAACAAAATTTAAAATATGTAAAAATATTATTGGGTTTCAAAAATACGTTAATTACTATTTAATGTAATTTAACTTTCATTCTGTTTGATTGAAAATAAAAATTACATAATTAAATTTTAAAATTTCTTATTATAAGAGATAATTTAAAATAAATGTGTTTTATTAATATAATTAATATTTTTTTAAAAAAATATATTATTACTAAAAAATAGAGTTGTATTTAATAAAAGAGAGATGTGAAAAAAATGGCGAGAATGGATATGGAGGTGACACGTGCAGTGGCGAAGCTTGAAAAAAAACGCATGGGGGGAGCGGGATTTTTTTCCCTATTAGAGGGGCCGGAACTATAAAATTTTCGACAAAATGCGTATAAATTAACACTATTGAGCGAAAAATCGGCCGAATACGTATAAATTAACACTACTAAGCGAAAAATTGGTGCCCCCCGGGCCATAAGTATGCTTCGCCCTTGGACACGTGTCATGAAAAAACTTTATTTATTATTGGAAAAATTACCAAAATAGACACCAAAAAATGGGCGCCGGCTAAACCTACAATAACAAAGGCTTTAACCGGTGAAATACAAAGGTTTAGTCTGTGTTTCGCTAGCTTAGCCCTTCAATCTGTCGGCTAAATATCTATTTTAATAACTTTTACCCGTTCAATATCTATTTTGATAATTATCCCTTTATTATATATAATAGATATAGATTATTTTTATATCAATTTTATTTGATCAAAGAACCGAATGAGATCTGCATTATGAGAGACTTATTTAGAAGTTAAAACCCTTCACAAACGCACGCTTCTTTCCCTCTCCGTCGCCGGAATCAGCTTCTCGCCGTCCTCGTCCGGCGCCCAACGACCGTCAATCTCATCCGCCTCATCTCCAACAGGTCTGTTTGAACGATTTTCCTAATCAATTTTGAATTTACTAAACCTTAAAAAAGCGTTGTCAATTTTCCTAATCAATTTTGAACGGTTTTCCCCCTTTCTACAGCGGCGCTGTGTATTAACGTCATATGTCAATCTGAAGTTGCGTTTTTGGTATGTTCTCACTCCCAATTTAAATTTCAGTACTCATTAGAATCAAAACATCATTCTAATTTTAGGTTCTGATAACTGATTAAGAACAGTGGCATAACAGATGTTGGTGAGGTTCTCTCAATACCAACCAATGAATACACTTGAACAAAGTGAAGTTTGTCAGAAATTGTATCTAAAATCATTTAAATGCAAGAAGTTGTGTTTTCATAAACACATGAGATATCATTCCGGTAAAAAAAATTAATTTTCACAACATGGGTATGTGATTGTCTGACCCGATTTTAGTTACCAAGTTTTCTAAGGACCCGTTGTATGATTTGAATCTTGACCCGTAGTTTATAATGAATTGACCCAAATGAACCCATGTGCCAAATCTTTTTTTCAAATCAACTCATTTTTTGCAGGATGGGAAGTTAAATCTGATTTGGATGAACAGATAAATGGTACATTAACACGTAGTGGTAAGAAACTGTGTCAAAATATGATTCATTTTATATGAGATATTATTTAGTAGTGGTGTTCTGTTATTTGTTTTCTATTTAATGGGCATTGAGTTACCATATGTTTTGAGTTTTGAACCAAGGGTAAACTGGGTTATTAGGGTAACGTCTTGCCTGATGGGTCAGCTCTAAAAAAAATACCAAAAATGTGAACGGGTCAGATGTCGGATAAAACATATTCAAAATCTCCTAATTATCATAATAATAGACTTTTCTTATTTGTATCTAAAACATTAAATCATTTATAGATTTTTTGTAACAGCTACATTAGAGATCTACCTCTGAACCCTCCTGCTTCTATAACTGCAACTACAATTCAAGGTAAATCCCAAATTATTATTCATTGGTTTGTAGCAGTGCAGTTAATTTGTGATCCTGAACATTCTGGTCTTATTTGACTCTGCATGTTTATGTATTCCCTTGGTTATAGTAGCAAGAGCAAAAGCTATATTTAGTTTTAACCTTTTGAGCGTCTACAAGCTGAGAACAAACAAACACATCTGAGATTGTGTCTCTACTTATTTGACCATTGTTATAATAAAATTATGCTGTTTCCGTAGGAAACTGTTTGTCAAAATATGATTCATTCTTTTTGAGATATTATTTAGTTTGCCATTACCTACACATCTTCAGTGGTGCACAATTATTTTTGCTATTTAATGTGCACCTAATTTTCATTCTTTCATGTGTATTCTGAATTGCTATATTTTTTAAGTTCTGGACTAATTGTTTTTACTTCTTAAACATGTTCTAGCAATACGCAAACTTATATAGTTACAGATTTAGACATTTAGTTGAAGGCATGGAAATGCAATTTATTATGTGTCTAATAAAGCCTTTCTCATTTCTAACTTATGTGATAAATCAATGATTGGAACATTAAACATTTTTCTTAATATATGTTCAAACTTTAATTTGAGGCACAGAAGACAACAGAATCAGCACCGTCACTGAATAGCACATAAATGGGTTCGTTTCAGATTGGGTTCAGAATGCGTTTGAATCAAATTGCGTACGTGTCAAAATGGGTCGCTTTAACAAAACATCAATTTGGTCAGGTTAAAACATGTTCTAAAGATATTTAATTGTCTGACTTGAAACCCATTCGGGTCAAAGATCCGTTGTATGATTTGAGTTGGCCTATCTTGAGCCGTAATTTACATTGAATTGACCCAAATGAACCCATGTGCCAAAACGTTTTTTTTGCTTAAATCAACCTTTTTTTTTGCAAGAATGGGAATTTAAATCTGATTTGGATGATTAGATAAAGGCTACATTAATACGCAGTGGTAAGGATTTGGATTTAGGGAACTGATGAGCATACATAACATAAGTAAATTTAGTTTTATTTAGAAGAATGGCCATGCATTAGTGTAGGAGATTTTATTAAATAGTATAACAAAACCATGCATATCTATTTGACAAAAGAACATATGCAAAGTTCTCATCTGCATCCAATTCAAACAAATACCACTAACCCATTCCCATTTTTTTTGCTTCTATAGCTCCTACAAACAGTATATGAGTTCATATGCATACTCCATCAGGCAACATATATTTGAATTGTGAGATTAAGCAAAAAAATTATGACTATATGATTGATATGAGATATCAAGAATCACCAATTCGGAAAATGATAAAGTAGACCCCTTTTACCTTTGGTTAGCTTATCAGAAAGGACCTTTGTATGAGAGAAACTAGGTATGGCCATACATATATGAAGAGAACCATTTGCTATTAAAATTGTGTGGAAAATGTATAAAAAATTAAAAAGTACACTAGAATCATTCTGAAATAAAGTATCTTATCAGTTATAATTAGCTATCTCACCGTGTTTTTTATGAACTTCTTAACTGAAACCCTTTAGGTCCCAATCGAGTATTTTTGTTCCAATCATTGATTTGTAATTTGTTAATTGCTATTATGTTCATGTGACATGGATGATTGCCGTACCTTTTTACTTTAATTGCTTCAAGTTTCTTATATATGTAGAGAATGAGTTAGTAAGAGCTGTAACCTTTTTTTTCCAGTAAAGATTACTTTACATCGTTACATATCTAAAAATAGATATATTTGTTATTTTGATTATTTTAGTAAATATGATGATATATCAAATTTTGATAAGAATAATACTGTAAGAAGATTATGAAATTGTCTCATTTAAAAACAAGTTGTAGTTTATAAAATATAGAGATAATCACAAACTGAGGGAACTTAAATTGTTAATTTTATTTACTTATTGAAGATCGAAATAGGTGATTGTCTTTATGCTTTTGCACGTGGTGACACCAACATATCCTTGTGTAATAGATTTATTGATTTATTTATTTATTATTGTTTTTATATTTATGTATTTTTGTTTTAAAAATAAGCAAACGACAAAAAACACTATTTGTGTGTTACATTCGAATTCTGTTTCTATTAGTTATGCGTTTATTGTTGGTTTTTAATCTTATCAAATATGTTTGGTTCATATGATCTTGATGTTATCATCATTCAAAACCCTAAATAACCTTTTGGATTTTTGCTTATTTTGTATGATGATTTTTCAACTTTTTTATTACAAGTTACTGGTTCCTATTAGCAAAGATTAAGGGGACAAAATGTTTTGGAATTGGAATTTAAAGGATTCCTTTGAAAATACCCATAATGTGTTTGATTCATACATTTGTTGATGTAAAAATACCTAAAATGACAAAATTACCCTTAAAATTAACAAAACATGTAACAAAAATTCAATATCTTTAAAAAACGAAAAACGGCACGTAAATTATAAGCATTCTTGCGATTTCCTTTAAAATGTTGATGGATTCTGAATTCCATCAATTGAAGGTATTGGTTGGAATTCATTCCAATTCCTTTTCTTTTTAGCCAACCAAACATGCAAAGGAATGGAATTTGAATTCCAAATACCATGAATTCCTGCCTACCAAACAGTCCCCAAGTTTGTAGGTTGATTGCCAGTGATTAGGCTACTAAATCTCGCGTTTTCTTCTTGTTTCCAGCAGGTAGAAAGAAGACATGGATGTTGACATTGACCACTATGTCATTCTCGGATTGCCGTCTGGCGAAGAAGGATTAAAGCTTTCCGAGAAAGAGATAACCAAAGCATACCGGTTAAAGGCTTTGGAACTGCATCCAGACAAAAGGCCCGATGACCCAAACGCTCCTGCCAATTTTCAAAAGCTTCAAACATCTTACCAGATCTTGAAAGATGAAAAAGCGAGAAAACTTTTTCATGATCTGCTTCGTGTAAAGCAGCAAAAACTTCGAAGCGAGTCACAACAAGACTCCAAACGGAGGCGGATGATGGCTGATCTTGAAGAAAGAGAACGGTCTGCTTTTGCGGGACATGATCCCTCTGCAAAAGCTACAAGTGAAGAGGAGAGTATTGCTAGGAAACTTAAAGAAGAAATTAGTAGAATTCGCGCAATGCATGCTAATAAATCCACTCCCACTGCAACAGAAACGATGAAAAAGCAAAGCGGAGTTGGAGAAACAAGTAGCATGGGTCCTAGTGCAGAAGATAAGGAGAAAATGCTTAAGGTTTCGTGGGAGAAGGGTGGTTTGGATTATAGTGCGCAAAGATTAAGGGAGTTGTTTGAAAAATTTGGTGAGGTCAAAGATGTGATTATTAGGAGTTTAAAGAAAAAAGGATCAGCCCTTATAGTCATGGCTACCAAAGAAGCAGCTGTAAGTTTTTTAAGTAGTTTTATGTTATATCAAGTGTCCATATGAACACTGGTTTAAATGTCTTTTTTTTGCAGGTGGCTGCGACTGGAACTATGTGTGGGGATCTCTCAAATCCTTTGCTGGTTGTACCCCTTCAACCAGCGGTAGCTACTTCTTTCCCAGCAGCTCGTGAGCCTGTTCGTCCACAGCTAAATGAAGACCTTGTTGGTGCTAGATATCAGGCATTTGAAGATTCGGTCTTGCAAAAACTTCAAAAGGTTTGACCTGTACTTCATACTTGAGATTTTGGATTTACTTCTGTAGCTAAACATGTTGTTTTCAGTAACTTGTACCCTAAGGATGTTGATTCTTTAACACGGGTCTGATTAAAATAAAGTTCAAACAAGCCTGCTAAGTATGGCCACATTGGAATAGTGTTACCTTCATAAAAAGAGAACTTTCTTTTAAAAAAGTTATTGATAAATCTTAAGATAATAACAAAATTAACTCCCCTAGCTTGATAGAGAATGCATTCTGTTTATTTTCAATTTTGGGGATCGTTGGGTTGCTGTTATGATCCATATTGTTGTGTTTAGTACAAATGTTATGATCAATACCTGGCTGCTGGAATGCGGGCTGCCAAATTGGTCCAACCCAACCCGAATTGAAACTTGACCCGTCAAACCTGAGACCGACCACCCTCTATTGGTCTGGGTTAGAGGAAATGTTTGTCTCCATCTCACCCTCCTTAAACCCTATCTGTAACTCTGCTTTGAGTGGGATTTTACTGGGTCGTTTTGTTTGTTTGTAACCAATTTTTTGTTTGATCTCTTTTGCAGGCTGCAGAGAGACAAAAACAGAGCAACAAGAGTACTTAGACCATAATTTCAGAAATTACCGTCGGGGAAGATTTCAGTTGCGTGTCTAGAGAGCGTATGACTGGCGACCTCTCGCTTTGTTTTGGTTCACGAGCCTTTACCATCTCTTTTGCTCACGACCGATAAATTTACCATTTGCTTGTAACTATAATATCTTGTTATGTACAATGACTACATCAACCTTGACTTAATTGGTTGTTTAGCAAAAGTTCCCTGCAAAGAAAGCTAACAGACATTAGAAATTGAAATTGTCAACTCTAGTGTGGGTATTTTTGCTGGTCATACCAAAAAAGGGTCTTTTGTCGAAATGGATTGGCCTTTTCTTGATAAAAAATGACAGATTTTTCTTTTATCAAACTACGTATCCTTTAACCTTTAACGGTTCTTAATTGTTGATACGATATATAAGGACTGCTATTCCAAAGAGTATTACACCCTTGATTGTGAAATATCAATGCCAATAATTCAAATAGTTAATAGCAAAGATTTGAGGCCCTGAAAACAAAGAGAAAGATGTGTACACACGATTCTTCTTGAGATTTGATTTCATTTTGAAATGACATGAGAGGATAGGCTTATGACTTTATCTTTATTAGTGCTATCTATAATGATATCTGAATCAAAAACTTACGACTGGTATTTTGGATTAATCTAAGTTCATACAATTTATTACTTATCAATATTTTCCTTTGGTCAATCGATGAATAAAAGTTCAAAGGACGAAAAGAGAATTTTTTGATGCCTTGATACTCGGCCACCAAGGCGCAAGACACTTGGAGATCCTTTAAGTCGGGGCAGGAGGCAAAGTCACTAGCCTCATTGATGTAAATCAGAGTACGTAACGGACAGAAATCTTGAAACAAAATAAAAACGGATAGATCTATGACCCGTTTGTGATACAGAAACAACAGACAAACGAACAATAGGGCAACGAATTTCCAACCAATATACACCACCACGGCACAGGAACTCGGGTCTAAGAACACCATATAACTTGCCATGGTTGAACTAGCATAGACACATCAATCTAACTCTTACACACAACAGATAAATCAACACAAATACTTTATCATAAACACCCTCTCTTCATTCTCGGACCATCTACCTTAAGTAGGATCGATTACAAGTAAATAACTGACTCAAACCGTCCCCATGAATAAGCTAAAAACAACTATAACCGACACAAAGTGGCAGACGTGAGACGTGCGACAAATTGGAAATAATACAAGGAATTAAAAAAGAACACAAACACTGCATGTGTGAAGAAAGACATGGACGTGGACTTGAAAAGCAGCTGAGCAACTTCGGGTCAGAAGGTTGATGTGAATCGGTTTCGGTTTCGGGTCTGGGTTGTGGTTCGGTACCGGGTCACTGCTATCATTCATTTTATAACATACACAATTACTTCTAATACTTTATTCTCTTTTTACATCAACACATGAATGTACTCACCACTTTTTTTTTTTGGTTTTTCTTTAACATGGGAACCAGTAAAACTCACAAAATTTTATCAATATCCTACTAACAAACGGGATAAGGTAAATCACGACTTGCACTAGTTAGGTGACCTTTAAGAGCAAGAAGCCATTGGAAACATGACTCAAACCTGTCTCATAGAACTAGACCACCCCTTAAAAGTTCCCGTACTTTCTTTCTTAACCGCAACTCAACAATCTCTCTACTCTATTTTATCACACCTCTCAACCCTAACTAGAGACCGTAGCAAAGTTAAACACTTCATGACGCTTTAGCGAATCGCTACGCTTCATGACCTCTAAATCCTAGCTGCCTCTCGTCAACTCACGCCCCGACACACTTATTCAAACCAATCACCCTACCATGCCTCAACACACTATGCCATTTATTTGCTATGAATGATATAAAAAAACTGAAAAAATGGCATATGGTGTAGCTAATGTACACAAACATCATTTATCATAAATAAATTTCACAACTTAAATTTAAATATGATCATTGCATCTAATAGCCTCATTGGTGTTCTCGGATCTCAACAAAAATATGCGACAAGACGTTTCTGTTGATACCCGATAAAAAGATTTCATTTCATTGTATCTGGCTTTCGATTCATGCGGTTTTCCTTAGAATAGAGGTAAGCAAATACCAGAGACCGGAATCAACAGAGGATAACACAACAATAAGCATTGCCACAAGAACAAGAGTCAGGACAGCAGTCTTCAGCTGCACAAAAAAAACAGTTAATGTGTTCAACATGATGACAAAAGCTATATTATTACAATAATAATCTAAAGTTTTTTAGAAAAGCGATCTAAGAGGTCGTATACAGTTAAAATATATTTTGGGTAACTTTTGACCCGTTACTTTTTATGCTAATTTTCTTTTATTTTATCTATTTAACCCGTTGAGTTAATAATATAATACGTATCGACCCATGGGTCGAAATTGCCACCTAAACATCTCCATCTCCCATGAACATTCCCTAACATGAAAATTGCAGTAATGAAAAAACTCCAAGTTAGAGTTATCTATTTGGTTCTCATCATCACTACAAATAAATTGATGGCCTTTGACACAAATTCACAAGTCTGTATAGCTTTTTATGTATTTTGTATATTTAATAGTCAAATAGGAGAGGGTTCCAGAGAAAACCACATGGTTATGTGAAAACTAGAGAAAATCAACCAAACCAAAAACGTAATTTATAAATTATTTTTTCTTTTAGTTGTCAAAAGGGTATTTAAGTATCTATTACATATATGTTGAATATAATCACAATAATGAGTCTTACATAAACGTAACACTATGTCGAATGAGAAGTGGTTACGTATACGTTAACAATATGGGTTACATATATGTACGACTATGTTACGGTTTTCATTTGATCCATACCCCTATATATGTGTATAATATATATGTGTGTGTGTACATATATATATATATATATATAGAGAGAGAGAGAGAGTAGGGATCAAATAATTTATAAATTATGTTATTGGTTTGGTTGGTTTTTCTTTAATTTTCGCATAACTATGTGGTTTTCTCTAGAATCCACCTCTAGTCAAATATTTTACCAAAACAACATTTAAAATTGCAATTTTCATAGGTTCAATGCATAAACTAAATATACGTCTTAAATCTACAAAAGGCTACCAATTTTATGTTTGAATAGTAAAGCGTTTAACCCAAACCAAAGGTGTACCTTTTATCTGTTTGATAGAACAATTTTTAAATTTTCTTTGTCGGTCGTAACTAGATACTCATCAAATTAACCCTCAACAACATTATAAAAGCTGTAAATTTTTCTTTTTGGTGAACTTTTTAGGCTAGAACAACATAACTGCCAACAAGTTTACTATGAATGTCGATATCAAAGAACATTTATGCATGTTGATGTTCTTTGATCATGACAACAGTACGATGTATTAAGGGATTATGAGATATATGTCATTATTCAAGAGCCATTTGTGTAAACATCCTTAAAACTCGTATACACACATAAAAATAAAATTAAAAAAAGGAAATATGACTAGGTGCAAATTACAAACACTAACCGTATTCTGGAAACCTGGCCATTCTATGTACTTCAGCTGGCTAGGCTGCTCCGCGAGAAAGGAAAATACAAACTTTAAACCCCTGAAAACACACATACTTTATTTATTAACAAAAGTTTCATGTTTCAACTATTGTTTCCATTATATATAAACTTATTTGACTTTTCAAGTCAAAATGGTATCGCCACAGTGAGATTTGTTTTTTCTTTTTTCACTCAAAAAAGAGAACCTGTACCAACCTTTGCAAAAGTACTACATATACAACAATATTTGTGATACGTAATCAAAACATACAATTATATTGATATGAATAGTAATAAATTTGATCTTGTAAGTCAAGAGTTACCATTTAAACATTTTTATTGAAAAAGGAGAAGTAAAAACCACAAAAATAAAGTGTTACCTACTTACCTTAGAAAGCCCTGTGTAGGTGCTAACCAAAAGGGTTCTTTCCCATCATGATTGTGAAAACTAAGCTCCTGGTTTCTTCTTCCGACTGAAATAGCATATTTGGCACCATAACGTTCTTGAACGAAATATTGATGTCTTGTTTTATAAATCTTCAAAAATAATCATAAAAACCATTTATAAAAACATGATATTTGTCATAATTAGTGGTAAAGGAAGGAAAATTAAAAAAAAATTAACGACCTATTTACCTTTTCATAAACCAAGTGGCGTTTCTGGTAATTTATTAATGTGTTAACAGTAAACTTCTGAATGGGCAGTAGTGGGTTAGAAAAATTTATACCTGTTCCAAAGAGGAAGAGAAAGTCTTTGTGATTATATAGCAAGAGAAGAAATGTATTCTTCAATCTTAATATGTCAAGAATTTGGCTGAATTCAGTTTGGTTGGAGTCCATTTTCTTAATTTCACAAATATTTAATATAGTTACAAAAACTAACAGTAGAAATACTAATCCAATTTTTTTAATACAAAATTTTAGGAGATCGAAATATTTGAGGATACTTTGGGTGGCCTTTAAACCATTTGACCCCCAAAATATATTGGAGCCATGTACAAAACATACATGTATCTCATTTACTTCTTTCCACAGTTGTTTTCACCTTTTACATTTACTCGTACTAATGTTTCTTCATTCTCTAGATTTTTTTTTTCGTTTTCATATAACATTCAAGAGCAGAGTTAGAGAGAAGGAACCTGTAAAGCCGGTCACCAAACCAGAAAATAACGCCATTCAATCGTCAAAGTAGCTGAAATAAACAAATCGAAAATGTTACTGAAAAAGCTATAAAAATCAATAACAAAATATGACATTAGAAAGTCTTGTGATTACAAAATATGTATGACATTAGAAAATCTTGTCATTACAAACTATGACAGTCAATAACAAAATTCGGATTCAAATGATTATATAACTTGAGAAGTTGCGAGAATATCTGAATTCCAATTCAATCATAATAAATGGTATGCAGTGAAGGACACTGACATACAATTAGGTACCGTATAGTGGATGGAACTCTAATAACACCCTACATGCCATGATCTCATTTAAGGATATTCATGGGCCGGTCTTGACGGTTTTTAGGTCAAACCATGAGCCAGACGGTTGGTAACAGTTTGTAATCTCTTTAAACCAAAACTAAACTGTTGTAAACCTAAAACCGAACCAAACCAAACCAACGGTTTTTAAACCAGTCCGCAAGCGAAACTGATGACTGGTTTGGGCTGTTTGATTTGGTTCAGGCGAAAATTGGTGGGTTAGACCTGCACACAATCTAAGAAAACCCAAATAATCCTAAAGAAGCAGTAACTAAAAATCAAACAATTACAGTTCCACCAGACCAACAAATCAATGACATAATTGATCAGAGGTTTGAAGGTGAAGATGCAACTACGTCAGGAAACGCCTGCACACAGTTCAAAACGAAATCGTAAAAGAAGAATTGTATGACCTCCAAAAACATATTTTGCATACAGAATCACCATTTAATCAGAACCCTTACTTCACATTGGACTAGGGGTGGTTTTTTCGGTTAGGAATTTTTTTGTTGTAACCGCAAACCGAACCAAACCAAATTCACTGAGGGTCTTATACGAACCGAATATTTCGCTGGAAAAAAAAAATTCCTACTCAGATTTTCCATTTCCCAAATCTCCCTACTTGCAACATCATCACCATCAAAGAATTAGGGTTCAGTAACATATTAACAAAAAACAGAACCGTGCTTCAAAAAGCAATTAGAACTAAACATTGGTACTTAAATAAAGAGAAATCCATACGATCGGTTGATTAAATTTCTTAAAATCGTATACCTGAATTGAACGCTTGGATTTATTCTTCAGATTGCATTACCGGCGTAAACGACTGAGAGTGCCGGAGTATATGAGGATAGACGATCAGCAGTAGTACCTCCGGCGTCGATAGACAGAGGAGAGACGATGAACGATTGAGATCAGGTTAACCCAACCCAATTCATGATGGGTTGTTGGGCCAGATATGGGATTATTATGTGTAAATGGGCTATTAAATGTAATTCGGTTTGAACCGAAATAGAGATTTACGAATCGAAAACCAAATATATAATTAGGTTTGATTTTAAACGTTTTTGGTATGATTCGGTTATTAATTTATTCAGTTTGAAACCAAATATTAAAACAGTACGGCGCCTGGGCATGTCAGAAAATTTGCTCAGGAAGCCTGGAACAAATTCAGGATGATGCGAGAGTCATGACAAACATGATGTTGGCATCTATTAACCCAGAGATAAGATTTGCCCTAAGGTCTTGGATTGCTTATGACATGATCAGAGATTTGAAGGAAATGTTCCCTCAACAATACGTAGCAGGCATACAAGGTGGATGAAGTTAAGATGGTGCATCAATAATGCATGCTATCTTAATTCGTGACAAACCTGGTCTTGGTTTTTGTTTTATTATGTGAGAGTTTTGCAACAAACCAAACCGCGTCCAAAACGAAGCTAAGATGAATTGCATATTGATGTTCAAAGTTGTATGTTTGATTCTGTGAAAGATGTGAAAATTTGGAGTTGCTACCGATAGACCAATTGCTACTGATGGTCCAAATTTTCTACTGATGAGTCACTTACTCTTGAGTTTCAGTGTTTTTATTGATGAGCTGAAACTAAAACAACACTTACGATTTAGAATGAAATTAAACAAATAAAATGCATTGAAACATTTAATGCAAATTAATTTGTGTTTAATTCTTGAATTTGTTTTTTCAAGTTTGGTTTGACTATAAATACTATGATGCTCCTTAGTTGTAAAACACACAAAAACTCACAAAGCAATTCACACACACGCATCAATCTTTCTAGCAAGTTTCTTGTTCTTTCTTTTCTCTTGGGCTCCCCGACAGTAGACATTGCTTCGGTTGTTGTACCTTAGGAAACAAACGAGTTCTGTTGGGAGACTCAAATTTTGTTTTAAGAGACCCATGTTGAATATGAATCCTCAGCCATAATCATCTTCCTCTTCTTCTCATTCTTGTATTTTCTTTATTTCAATTGTAAAGTAAGTGTAATTTTATTGTTTTCTTTACTTCTTGTAGTGTAATTTGAAATTAAAAATGTTGTATTATTTATTTTTACAAACGGGTTTCTAAAAAAAATAAATCGAAAGTAGCAACACATTCAAATTCATAGAAAACATTATTTATTAAAATTTAAAAAAGACATAGAAAACAAAGAAAAAATATAAGAAGTTGCAGCATGAGTCTGTCATAAGTCATAAATGGTAATTGTTTGGTTCTAATTAGAATGGGTCTTTATAAAAGGTAGGAAGATAAATAAAATATTACTTTATTTTAAAAATATGATTCAAAGTTAAAATATATTAGCATGGAAAAATTTTAATTTCAGAAAAAATGGCACCAACAAATGTGAGTGGTTCAACCTTGACTTCGTTGCAGCTCACATAGTTGCCACTCATGCTGAAAATCCTGAGAAGTTATCAGGTCTTTACTTCAAAAGGTGGGAACAGAAGATGTTCTTTTATTTGACCACCTTAAACTTTACTAGGTTCTCGACAGAATATGCTCCCAACCTGCAGGAGGGGTGACCGACGTTCAAGCTAAGAGCGCGATAGATGCTTGGAAGCATTCATAACTTTTGTGTTGAAACTATGTGTTAAAGGGTTTGGAGGATGCCTTGTATAACATGTATTGTTCTATAAAGACCGCCAAAGAATTATGGGAGTCTTTGGACAAAAAGTACAATGGATGATGCCGGAACAAAGAGATTTGTTGTGGCCCGTTTCTTGGACTGTAAAAAGGTTGATAACAAGACTATGATCAACCAAGTCCAAGAGCTGCAAACTATACTTCATGACATCTATGCCGGGGGTATAGCACTTAGTGAGACATTCGAATTGGCAACCATGATTGAGAAGTTGCCTCCTAGATGGGTTGAGTTTAAGAATTACCATAAACACAAACAAAGGGAGACGTCCATGGAAGAACTTGTGATCCGTCTTCGGAATGAAGAGGTCAACAAATGGCCCAAAAAATTCAGCCTTTTGCAAGCTTCAGCTAAAGCAAATATAGTTGAAATGGGCCCATCCTCACGAGGCAACAACGGAAACGATAAAGGCAAGGGCAAAAGGAAAGCAAAGGTTCAAGGAAGCCTCCACCATTTCAAGGACAGTGTTACAACTCTAACAAGGATGGTCATCAGGCTGACCAATGCAAGGTACCAATGTGTGAGCGGGAACACATGGTGGAAGATGATGAAATGGAGATGGCCACCATGATACCGAAGCATCAACTATGATTGCGGAAGTCAACATTGCGGGATACCAACCGCAAGGATGGTACGTTGACACGGGTGCTATTCGTCATGTTTGTGGACATGGGCGGAGGTAGTGCAAAGCAAGTGGGGTCAACCGACCCCACTCGATTTTAAATTTTATGTAGCGGTATGTTACCCAAAGGCTAAACGACCACAGTCTTTTTTCGAGGTTGACCCCATTGATTTAAAAAAGAAATATTTGATCCCAAACCTTGAAAAAAAATATTAACTTTTTTTAAAAATTCAATTAATTCTATTAATTAAGCCCATAACTTAGATTTAATTACACCTAAAAGTTTATTAACTATAAGCCCATAAGCCTATTTAAATCTATTATAAAAAAACCAAAAAAAAACCCAAACTAGCCCGTAAGTTATTCATAATTCAGTAAGGGATTAACCCAAAAGTCCAACTAGCCTATTTATTTAGTATTGACCTAATTAAAAAAATCTTGAAAGAAACTCATGAAAATAGTCAATGACGATAACAATTTTATTCCAACCCTCCTTGCCTTCTTCTAACAACTGACTACAATAAAATTTTTTTGTATGTTTTCCATTCTTCCAAATGAGTAGGCAACGATCAAAGAAAAAAAACCCATGCAAAAAGGATTTCAATCCAAACAATATACAAAATTAAACACTAAGTCTCCAACAACGATTATAAAGGAAAAACAAGGCTAGTTTCCAGTTTTTTTATTCCAAACTTGAAATTTTAGGTTATTGAATGTTTAATCTTTATTATTGATTCTTGTCAAGACCTTTTTTGTTTAATGAATTACTTATTGTTGATTCTTGTTTAATGAATTACTTTTTATTGATTATTGATTCTTGTCAAAACTTGCAATGAACAATTATAAAATCTAATTTTTATATATTATTTATGATAACATTGTATTTTTACTATTTGTTTTCAATTGGTGATGTATTTTCATTATCGTATTGTATCTTATTATGTGACTGACCCGGCCCGAACACCTGCATCGGGCCAAAAACCGTAGTCGGTACCTTAGAAATTTGAGCATCGAAAAAAAGCGACCCCACTGGAAATAATTCCTGGCTCCGCCACTGTTTGTGGAGACACCTTTAAGGAGGTAACGAGTGTTCCAACACTTTAGATAGGGAATAAAGGTATTACCGACATCAAGGGTGAAGGCAATGTGATCTTGAAGATGACTTTTGATGAGGAGCTCACCCTTAGCAACACTTTATATGTCCCGAAAATAAGTTTGGTTTGCTTTTGGACTTGTTTTTTAATATGATAAGGTCGCGGTGACCAAGCGTGGAATGTTTCTAGGCAAAGGATATATCTCTAGTGGCATGTTTAAATGGAATGTAATGATTGTAAAAAATAAATGAATAAAATGGCTACTAATTCTACTTATATGCTTGAGTTTTCAAATTCAAATCTTTTAATGAAATGAATAAAGCAGCAACACATTCAAATACATAAAAAACATTATTTATTACAATTGAAAAAAAAGTTGTATAGAAAAAAGAGAATTTTTTTTAAGAAGTACCTAGGAGTCTCATTCTAAGGGTGTAAATCGTTAGTGTGTAAATGGTAATTGTTTGGGTCTAATTATTATTAACTCTTTATTTAGCGTGATGGGAACAGTAACTTTGATACCACGTCACTTTTTTTTTTCATTTTCTATTAATTTTCGCTTTCCTTTAATAATTTTTGTACGTAACTTTTTTCAAAATACAGAGTACGCATCTGTTTGTAGTTTTTTATCGTCAACGTTTCGATATAACTTTTTTTTCTTATGAAAACAGAGTTGTATTCAAAATCGAGACTTTTTTTTATCGTTGCCTATAGCGAGTTCCGTTACCGTTGTGGTACCGTGACGAGCCGAACATATTATGGGCGAACAACATCATTGTCGATATTGATATTATTGGACCCGTATCGGTATTCTGTTTATGGTCTTCGACGACCCGAAGTGGTAATTTTTTAATTTTGTTTTTTCCATTTTTTATTATTTAGTTTTATGTTTCTTTTTTATTAACATTATTTTTATCGTTGCGTCTACGTTTTCGTTTAAATTTTATTAACAATGGGCCTGACACCGTTTTCTATGATAACTTTCGTTCTTTATTTTTTTTAAATAACAGAATGTGCGGTTTTCTTAAAAAAAATCAACTTTCATGTTTAAATTTTATTGAAGACAGAGTTGTATTTAAATTCGAGTTTTTTTTGGTATCCTATGCTATAATAAGTCTGCGATTAAATGTAAATTGTATTCATGCAAACGAGTCAAACCAATAATAACCGTATTCTCACCATGAAATATAGACACTAAAAACTAGTTATAGTGAATCTTTATGAAAACTAGGAAGATAAATATAATATTACTTTTTTAGAAATATGATTCAAAATTAAAATATATTATCTTTTGTATTTGGGGTGGTTGTATTACATCTATTCCAATATAAAAGACACCATCCTATCATGTGGAAACCCGTTTATTGTCTTTACAAAACTCAACTCCAATAATTTAAAATATTCAATTTTGTTATACCAATTCTACTAACCATTGAATCCAAAACACCACTCGTGTCCCTCACGTGTGTCATCTTCTTTGTTTAATCATTAAATGAAATTTTCAAATCTAAAGTTTCTTTTTTTTAACGGCAAACGTTACTCCTACTCTACTTTTACACCAATAATCCTAAATTACACCATTGTTCAGGTTTAAACCTGAGACCTCTCCTCTAAGATACATATGTCTCTACCAATTGGGCTAGCCCTACATTGACAAATCTAAAGTTTCTTAATTATGACTTTTGTTTTTTTTTAAAAGTGTTATACCAATTCTACTAACCATTGAATCCAAAACACCACTCGTGTCCCTCAATTGTAAATGTAAATTTAATTTATCACTTTCTTTCTTTTCGTATTCGCGCGCAAATTTTATAGTTTCGGCCCTCTTGATAGGAAAAAAAATCCTGGCCCCTCTTACGTTTTTCTTCAAGCTTCGTCACTATCTAGAATATTACTCGCCATTCTTTTTTCATTATTCATATATAAAAAATGTTTATTTTGAAATACATTTAACTAATTAATAGATAGATTCAAGTACAAAGCTAATCAACAGTACCTTCTTCACCTGCTGTGCGCCACATATTGCTTTTTTTTTTAATTTTCAATATTACCCCTATAGTATATACAATATACGCTTTTAACTCTTTTAATTTTATAATAATTTTGTTTCTCTCTAAAAACTTTCGTTCGTTAATTTTTTTTTTAAATTTTAAAATAGCCCACCTTATTCCTTCGGGGAACGACCTTCCCCATGAAATCCATATAATTTTTGCTTTATCAGAGGCACCTCCCCAAAGGAAAACTCTTTTCACTCGCTCCAAGGTATCAATAACTCGAAGAGGAGCCCTATAAAGAGAAAAATAGTAAGTAACTAAGGAGTTTAAAGCATATTTGATCAATGCATTTTGACTACCATAAGACAAATGATTAGCTTTCCAAATAGATAGACGACTTTGAAAGGTGTCAATGATCGACTTCCAACTCTTATTGAGATTCATATTTGCATCAACTTGCAAACCTAGATATTTAAATGGAAAGGAACCGACTTTACAATGAAGAATGGACGCCATGCGGTGGATGTATTGGGTTTCGACACAAACTCCAAAGAGGCTGCTTTTAGCCAGGTTAATATCCGGGCCTGAAGCGAGATAGAAACACCTTAGAAATCTTTCGAGGTTAAGGGCATTTGATCATAGCCAATCGCCAATAAAGACCACATCATCTGCAAATAAAAATGGGACAAAGTCAAACCATTAGAACATATGATACCATGAAAAGGTCAATGGAACAAGCGCATTTTATAATTCCTGATAGGGCTTCCATTGCAAAAATAAATAGGAAAAGAGAGAGTGGGTCTCACATGTCTCAAACCAAGTGAACAGGTGAATTCTTGGGTGGAGGAACCATTAACCAAAATCGAGGCACGAGCAGAAGATAATAAAACAATTATCCAATTTCTTGACTTGGTTGGAAAATTCATCTGTGCCATGACGGAATCTAGAAAAGCCCAATTAAGTGAATCAAAGGCTTTGTCAATATCAACTTTAAAGAGCATCCCTTCTTTTTAGATTTCTTCAACAAGGAATTAAGCTCATTAAGAACAAGTGGCCCGTCTAATATGTTGCGAATAGTCAAGAAAGCAGACTGTTCCTTGGAAATGAGGCTAGCAATGACACCTTTCAACCGGTTAACTAAAACTTTTGATAGAACTTTGTTGATACAACCAATAAGGCTAATAGGCCTACAATCAGGCAGGTCGACAGGGTCAATGATTTTAGAAATGAGGGCTATGAAAATGAGGTGCAACCCGGATAAATAGAAGCACAATTATAAAACTCTTTGAAAAGCTTGTGGATGTCCCTTTGTAACCAAGGCCAACATTTCTTAATAAAGTTGAAGTTGATGTTGAAGTTGAATCCATCAGGACCAGAGGCACAATCACCATCACAATCCCAAACAACAACCTTGATTTCCGAGAGGGAGAAAGGCATGGTGAGGGAATCAGCCTCGAAGACAGAAAGTTTAGAAATATTTGGGCAACTAATCAAAGGCTCCTTAAATTTCCTAGAGAAAAAGCCATGAATCTTATTTTTAATTAGCATAAGTGTAGTAACCCAAACCCCATCAATCCTCAAACCTTCAATCCTATTATTACTTAGATTAGCCTTTATAATTCATGGAAGAAACTAGTATTCTTGTCCCCTACTAGAGCCCACCTGATCCTAGATTTTTGTTTAAGCTCACATTGCCTCTCAGATTATCAGCTTCTAATAAAAAAAATTTACAATTAGCCTGGCTGGTCAATTCATGTTGGAGAAGGGATCTAGTTTCGGGCAATTTCTCAATGTGCTCGATTTGTTCCATCATAGTAGCATACTGCCCCTCACGCTTAGCTTTGTCCACTGAAATCCAATTCTTAACATAGGTTTTGATCCACTTAAGTTTAGTTGCAAAACAGATGTTAGCAGGCCTGTTAAACTTGAAAGACCTACCAAGTGTTTCAATATTTTCGAGTAAAACATGTCTATCCAGCCCATAATTATAGACCCTAAACGGACTACGCCCAAAATCCACTAGAACAGTAGACAGAACAATAGGACTATGGTCTGATAATTCCTGAGCAAGAGCTAAAGAAGAAGCCATAGGCCACGAGTTCATAAAACTCTGACAGACTAGGAACCGGTCAAGCATGAGGAGTTTATCTCCTTTGTCCGACATGTACGTAAATTAATAACCTCACTAGTAGCACGAATATTACCACTTAGTATTAAATAATGACAATTGTTTATGACATTTACTTTGACAAACACGTTTGGATCCCAGATACTGATTAGACCTCCAGTGCCCCCATAAACATTGACCCCCCTATGATTAATAGACATAAAATTCATTTGGAATTAGTTGTAACACCTTCATAAGGGATAAGATGTAACACCCAAAATTTCTACCAAATTTTAACTTTCAAAATGTGCGGAAAATAGGTCCCATATAACACCTTTATTTAAACAACGCTAAGTTGTTTGAAAATAAAACAACAACGACAACTTCGTTTTTAAAAACAACATTTCAAAATACGACAACAAGTTTGACATCCAACGACAACTACAAAATGTGTTAAAATACTCCTCCCAACGAGGGTTCAACCACAACAACAGTCAACCGCCAAAACAAAGCAAGAATCCAAGCCAAACGAAGTGTGACTAGAGACATCAAACCGAAGCTTTACCTACAAAGATGACACCACAAATAACACCATTAGTAATGATATACAACTCCCCAATGATCCCAAACGTCCTTAAAAGGACAAACAGCCCAAAACGACAATCAACAAAATTAGGGTGTATCATGGGCATTGGTAGAAGGGTTTGGGCGCACCATACGCAGGTGGGTGTATGGTACGCCTCCCTGCACACAAAATTCAGTCTTTTGGCCTAGCAATTCCACAAGCTTGTGACCCCCAACTTGTTTTACTCCCCGATTCCATACATTATCACCTATGTATATAACCATTAGTTGTTTTCGACCCATTAACCCGACTATACTCCTTTGTGAGGTTCTAAAGACCTCAAACGCTACAAAACGACTTTGTGAAGTTCATGACCTCCAATAAATTTCGTGTGAGGTTCTTAGACTTCAAACTCCTTTATGATAATATTTACTCCCATGTGAAGTTCAAAGACATCATACAACAACGCCATTAGTGAAGTTCAAAGACTTCAACTAACATGCCTTCCATGTAAACATTTTATTGTTATAATTTGGAATTTGCCACTGAATGGTTAAGATGTGGGTTCATTAGAGAGTTGGGCACAGCCCTGTTACTATATAAAGACATGGGAAAGGTGTATTCTCACAAAGTTGGTTCAATAATGAAAAAAAGCATTTTGGTAAAGGACCCAATTCCAACATCTTTGACTCCACTATATAATACACCAATAGGCAAGCCAAAAAAGAAAAGGAATAGGAACAATTTGGAGGTTGATGATGATAAGAAAAGGGGTGCCTAGTTAACCACGAAGTACAAAACAATGGCTTGCTCTAAATGCAAAATTTACAGCCACAATTCAAGAACCTGTAAAGGATAAAGGACAAGCCGAGGAAATGAGGGAGACGGTAATGGGCAGCGCATAAAGCAAGGAGGAGGGGATTTGTTTGATGTTTATTTGGTAAAACTTTTTATGTTTAAACAATGCTAACTTGCAGTTTTTATGTTGCGTTTTGATGTTTAATACGTATGATATAGACATGGTAGGTTAGATGGTTTATTTTGGTTGTATGAATTATATTATGCTATGAATATGGTTATGAAATTGTGCAATTTGGTATTTTGATTTGGCCAATATCATTTAGATGTTAAATTGGGTCAATCAAGATAAATGTAATTTGTTCAATTTCATTTGGTATTGAATTAGTCACCATTTAATAAATGTAGAATTTGGTTAATTTCATTTGCTATTGAATTGGTTTCATTGACTACAATCACATTGGTATGGTTTAAGGTCTGCAAACTAGTAATTTTAGCATATTCATTGAAGGGAGAGCAATTTGGTTCATTGATAGCAATTTTAAGAAATTGCAATTTGGGTTATTTGATTACAAGGACTACAATTTGACCCAGTTTGGTATATGCAATTTGGTCAATTCGGCATATGCTAATTATTTGATTATAAAATTCACCACACTCTTGGATTTTTTTATTGACAAATATAATATAATTTATATCATGGAATATGCAAGAATAAAGAAAACAAAAAGGAATATACAATCAAGGAGTGATTTACGTAAAATATCAATATGTTCTTCTTTCAAATTTGAACATCAAAACTCTTAATTTTAGCTTCGATTGTTCTTTTTTGTCTTTAGAAGACTTGGAATAATCTTCATTGAGCGAGGACACATGATAGGATCAGTCCATCCTATGAAACGACATTTGCTTGTCTGTTTTATACCAAAAACTCATCAAATCCCGTAACATTGAAATAAAATTGGAAAAGGGTGGACTTACCGGTAGCTAGGGGGTATACGAGCTGAGCCGAGCATAAACTCGACAATGCGAGCTCGAGCTCGGCTTGATTTGAGCTTTATTTCTAAAGCTCGGGCTCGGGCTCGGCTCGGCTCGGCTCGGCTCGTGAGTAGTTTTTAAAACTCGAGCTCGGCTCTAGCTTGTATCGTTTATTATTTATTAATTAATTTTTGTATATATATTTATAACTTTTTTTATATATTTTATTACAATTTATATATATAACATCATATTTTTTATTTTGTTATTTTTTTCATTATTTTATATATAGTAATTATTATTTTATAAATATATATTTAATATATTAATTAAAAATATATATAAATAATAAGCTCGTTTAGGCTCGCGAGTCAGCTCGAGCTCGATAAGTGAATCTCGGGCTCGGGCTCGTTTATTAAACAAGCTTATTTTTAGGCTCGAGCACGTTTAAGCTTGATTCAAGCTTTTAGCGAGCCGATATTTAGTAACTCGCGAGCTAGCTTGGCTCGTTGACACCCCTACCGGAAGCGGACATGAGTAAAACCATCGTCCTGGGTTTTGATGGGTCCATGATACAGGGACGATGGTGTGTTTCTCACATAAACATACTATCATGCTTAGGGAGTTAAGGGAAGATGGATAAGAAGATGAGAGAGAATATCAAATCAACGTTCTAACTTTATTTATGTGGGTAACAATAAGAAAATATGAAATGACCATTATGCCCTCACGTGGGTGGCATGGGAGTAGACTTAACAAGCTTTTTAGATGGCCATCCAAGGTGATGATTTTTTTTAATAACCATCATGCATACTTTTAGACCAACAATGTTGTTTCCTATAATTATGGATCAAAAGTGAAATAAAGTTTTACCTTAAGGACCTTTCTCATAATTAACTCATTATTTATTTAATTACTATAATGTAATTATTGTTTTATAAATTGATCAAATCTAAGAATTAAGATGAGTGCTTCAAGTTCCTGATTTGATCATTTATACTTTTAAAAAACATATAAAATAAAATGAATCATTTTTTTCAATCTTAAAAATTTCTAAAATAAAAGAAAATGATACAAAAACAATGTTTATTCGTCTCTCGTGAAATATAAAAAAAAAATATGAACATATTTTATGTATTTGTATTACGTGTATGTCATGTGCAGGTAAAGGGCTAAAAATTTAACAATGTATGAAAAAATAGTTAATGTTTTTTTATGTACATAAAGATACACATTTTTTTAAAAAGTATAAAATTTAAAAAATATGAACTATTCATCAAAAAACCAAACGATTTAGGTTTTTCATTTTATTTCCGTGGTAATTAATGTTCTGTAATGCCTTACTGTATATTATATATATGGCATCTGTGGTTTGATCATATTACATGTTTGGCCATCAGGTTTTAAAAATTTCAAACTTAGCTCATACTTTTATGACATGGTTGCACCTTTAGCCCCTGACGTTAATACTAGTTAGTTTTTAATGAAAAATAAGCCCATGTGCCATCCACGTCATTTACGATTGCAAACTTAACACTAAAAATTAGTTAAAATAAGTAAAAACCAGTAAAAATAAGTAAAATATTTATAAAAATCCATAAAAATAAAAAAATATTTGTAAAAATCAATATTTTTTTGCAGATTTTTACCGATTTTAACTTATTTTAATGGTTAATTTTGCAAACGTAAGTCATGTGGATGGCACATAGGCTAACTTTCCGTTAAAAACTAACTGGTATTAACGTCATGGGCTAAAAGCGCAATCGGGTCACAAAAGTTTGGGCTAAGTTTGAAATTTTTAGAACTTGAGGACCAAACATGCAACTTGATCAAATCACGGGTCATTTGTGCAATTAACTACACACACACACACACACACATATATATATATATATATATATAGGGTAAGGTTCAAATGCTAACCAATATTTATGTGAGAACCATGATAACCACTTTCAAACATAGTGATACGTATACGTACCAAATAATGTTACACATACGTAAACACTATGTGTCACGTATATGTAACATTATTTTTTTACGTATATGTAATACTCGTCATTTCCGTATTTATGTTCAAGATATATGTTCACGATACTTAAATACTCTGTTAAGAGTTAAAAGAAAAAAATAATTTATAAATTATGTGATTGTTTGGTAGTGGTTAGCACGGTTATCACATAAAAAGTTGGCTAGTATTTGAATTGTAACACCCTTAATTAGAAAACCAATTAATAAAACATTTAAATGCGCGGAAGCTATTATCCTAGAATTTTTATTTTTTATTTTTTTTACCCCTTCGCGTACCGCGAAGACCCAGGGAATCCCTTCCGCGTACCATGAGGGACCCTGGTTTACATTGTCCGCAGGGAGGGTTCTTCGTGTACCGCGAAGAACCTCCCATCATTCTTCGCATACCGAGAAGACCAGCATTTAGCCTATCCGCAGGGAGATCTCCCGCGTGGCGCGAGAAAACCCCTCCCCACCTTCGCGTACCGCGAAGACACCCTGTAAACAGAAAGTTAAGGTATTTTGCCCAGTTCCATACTTAGCCAATTTTTCCCATTTTTCATAAAACATCATAACACCAAAAACTCCCAACACTTGGGCATTTTGACCATTACTTAGTCACCATATTCACATTATCAAAAACTCACCAAAACATCAAGTTTTGTACAAATTTACATATCAAACTAAGGATTTTCTTTTAAACCCCCAAAATACCAAATCGCGTACGAGAATCCTTCAATGCCTCGGACTTGACATTGACCTACATCGGAGCTTTGCCTACATAATCACATGAACATTTCACCATTAGTAATGAAGATAAACATAACAATCAAGTATTTAAATACTTGATTCCACCCGTTCACCCATTTGACCCGATTGCAACAATTAGGTCAATTAAGGTTTCGTAACACATGCATTTCAACTTACAAGTTTCATTTCATTTACATCATTTCATATCCATTATGGTATTTTAACCATAACCTCATATCCATTATGACACTTAGATCATAACCTCTTATTCATTATGGTATTTTAACCATAACCTCATATCCATTATGATTCATAGATAATAACCTCATATCCATTATGATTCATAGATCATAACCTCATATCCATTATGATTCATAGATCATAACCTCATTCACACATATCCATTATAGTATTACACTATAACTACATTCATTCATTTCACATATCCATTATAGCATTTCAACTATAACTACATTCATTCACATAACCATTAAGGTATTTCCACAATAACCACATTCATTCATTTACACATATCCATTATAGTTTTATCACTATAACTACATTCATACTTTTCCACATACTAGTTCATTTAATCATCACACACATTCATTTCAATACATAGTATGCATCATAACACATAAACCACCCAATATCAACATTACTAAGTAAGTGCAAAGACACTTACCTTTTGAGTTAGAAGATCCCGCACCACCTTCTAGCTTTGTAATTTGATTATCTAAACATATACACCTAGTTTAGTATTCTAACATACATAAAAAACACATTACAATTGAGTTCACAACCAAATTTCTATTTCCAACCCAAACTGACCCGTTTGGGTTACTCCCATAGCTAAACACCCTCTTTCAAACCAAACTCACCTACTTGAGTTTTCTTTCCAATACCTTGACACTAATTTTTCATTAAATGATTTTCATTAGGTCAAGTTGGTGTTCATTCAAGTGTCTAATACCACATAAACACTTAATCATCACTAATTTAACATTCTAGCATCATGATCCAAACACCCCCAATTTTTTTCATATGAACCCTAACTTCTCATAATCAAAATCAAATGGTTCTAGGATGTTATTCACCACTCTTTACCTTTAGTTTAGCTAGATTATCCACAATCTAACACCAATTAACCACATGCATTCATAATTTTTGGATTTCTACAAAACCCACCAACTAACACATTCAAAAGTGAAATCAAAGGAAGATAATCACTTACTTGATGTTAGGAAGATGTTGTGAGAGCCAAAACCTTCACAAATCCAAGCTCAAAGGCACGATTTAGGCTTCAAAATCGTTTTCTCCTTTTCTCCTCTTGGAATGAACGACCCCAAACACCAAATGAGCTCAATTTTGACTTCCACTAGTCAAAATGACAGATTTTGCCATTTATACTTTTGGCCCCTCAACTTTCATAACACCCATTTCATTCCAAAACTAGTTAAAAACTAGTATATCCCATTACTAACTTGAAACCCACTTGTTGTAACTTATTTCTATAATATTATTCTCACCATAATATTATTTAGAAATATTTATTTATTTGAAAACGAAACCCGGATTTTGGTTCGTTACATGAATCCTTCCCTATATATATGTATGTATGTATGTATATATTGACGCAAATCTCGGCAAGCTAATGGAGCAAGGTAAATACCTCGATGAACCTTCTCCAATCAACTAGTAACTGTGCAATTCGAACCTTGTACTTCCACTGTGCAAGACACAAACCGCATTAAGGCGTCAGAGGGAGGATGGATTCACTGTAACAACCCTCCGACGTAAGAATAACTATATGATTATGGAGAGAAATATAATGGAGAAGATGAAATACAAGTGTGTGTATTCTATGTGAGCATAAGGAAATATTACCTCCATCTCTTTCTATATACAGTGTTTGGATTATGATTTTACCCTTGATGATTGTGTAAGGATTACGAGTCCTTTAAAGATGTCATGCGACTGTTCCCCTTTTGACGAAGAAAACATGAGGTTGACACGTGTTCATAACATAATTTATGGTCCGTTAAGGGTGTCATCATATTTAGGTAATTGGACCTTTCCTCTTCAATATCTATTACGTTATAGAAGGTTTTTGAGGCAGATTTTGCCAACATTTTTGCAAATTTTTACGAGACAGGAGAGATTAGTAGAGGGTGTGGATCATCTTTCAAAACCTGTATCCCCAAGTTAAGAGACTCAGAAGCTTTGGATAACTACAGACCGATAACTTTGATTGTCATGATTAGTAAAGTGTTGTCGAAAGTCCTTGCTAACCGGCTTAAAAGGTGTTGGGGTCGGTTATCTCAGAGAACCAGTCGACATTTCTGGAAGGTCATTACATCTTGGATGGGCCATTAAATGTAAATGAGGTGCTTTCATGGAGTAAGAAGAAAAAGATCAAGGCTTTCCTCCTAAAAATCGACTTTAAAAAAGCCTATGATAATGTTAACCGAAATTTCTTGTCCTCGGTTATGGCTCAAATGGGTTTTTCTCCTAGGTGGTGTTTGTAGATTTTCGGAATTCTTTCTTCTGCCCGATCCTCAGTATTGGTTAATAGTTCTCCTACATTCAAGTTTCAGTGTTTTAAAGGGATGAGATAAGGGGACTTAATCTCCCCTTTCCTTTTCTTGATCGTTATGGAGGCTTTCACTAGGATGATTGAAAAAGCTTGTGAGTTGGGAGCTTTTAAGGGTATTCTTACCCGCCATTGATGGGCCAAAGATTTCTCACCTTCTTTATGCGGACGATGCCGTTATTCTTGGGGAATGGTCTTCGATTAATGTAAAAAATGTGACTAGGATTTTGAGATGCTTTTACTTATGTTTCGGGCTCAAAATTAACTTTGGTAAATCTTCTTTTATCGGTATTGGGATGGAGAAAGTAGAGGTGGACGGTATGGCTGCTTAAATTATTTGTAACTCTGGTTTGATTCCTTTCAACTATCTCGGGCTTGTGGTTGGGGATAACATGAATAGGGTGACTCATTAGAGGCTGGTATTCAAAGTTTTTGAGTCTCATCTCTCCTTATGGAAGGCGTCCTCCCTCTCTATAGGTGGATGAGTGACCCTTATTAAATCGGTTCTAGAAAGCCTCCCGACCTACCATTTTTCTCTTTACAAAGCGCCGACTAAAGTTATCGCCGGCTTGGAGGCCATCATTAAGAGATTTCTTGGGGGGGGGGGGCAAGGAAGTTAAAAAGGTTCACTAGATCAATTGGGATCGAGTTTCCTCGCCTAAAAATGTGGTGGGGGGGGGTTGTCAGGGTTTAAGTAAACTTAAAGATGTGAATAATGCTTTGCTGATCAAATGGCTGTGGATATCCAAGAACAAGAGGATTAATCTATGGAAAAAGTTATTGACACTTTTCATTATAACAAGCTTTGTTGGTCTTTCATTCCGGTTAATGAGTCTTTACCATGAGTTTGGAAAAATATTACTTCTATGGAGTTGAAGAAGAAGCTGATGTTGGGACTATCCATTTCTCAACTTTTTCGTGGTATTGTGGGCAATGGGGAAGACCTTAGATTCTAGTTGGACCCGTGGTTGTTTCCTAACCCATTAAAAGTGGTTTTATCCGAATTTTTTTAGCCTGAAGAAGGATAAGAGATGCAAGATCAGTGCTTGATACAACATGGCTGATCAGAATTTCACAGGTCCGTGGAGCTAGAAGAGGGCGGTGGTCTCGGGCGAGGAGTTAGTCGAGTGGAGTGATTGCATTTCTCGTCTAGACATGGTTAAAATTTCCGATGGTAAAGACGGTTGGGTTTGGTTGGGCGAGTCCTCAGCTCCTTTTTCTGTTGGCTCGGTCAAGAGATGTTTAGCTAATGGTAGAGATTATAGCTCTTGGTTTGGTGTGAGATGGAGCAAACGGGTCCCTCTTAAATGTAACATTTTCGTTTCGAGGACGGAGTTAGATAGGATCCCGACTTTTGTTGCTTTGGCTAGGAGGAACATCCTCTTTGATGATTCTCGATGTGTCTTATGTAACTCTTAGAATGAGAAGAGTGATCACCTTTTTACTTCGTGTTTGGTGGCCGCTCTAGTTTGGCAACATGTCTGCCGATGGTGCCGGATCGCCCCTGATAAACGGAGTTTGGAACAATGGTTAATGAGCATTAATGAGTAATATTATGGGTGTTTGATGTTTATATGCGTGGAATTATTTAACTACGAGAGAATTTGTGATTGCAGGTTTAGATGTGCTTTTCGAGGCTTAATCAACGGATGAGAAGCGAGCACGGGTCATAAAAGTCAAAAAGTGGCAAAAGGTACCAGGTCGTAAGGCAGAGAGGAGCAGCCGTAAGGTCTAATCTAGGTTGTAGGCCATCTTGAGGGGAGTCGTAGGCTACGGCTAGGCCGTAGCTTACCGCCAATGCTGAAACCGTAGAACCTCCCGTAAGGCAGAGGGAAGCAGCCGTAAGGTGCTCTGATGGAGCCGTAGGCTACGGCTTGGCAGTAGCTTACGGCGGGGGCTGGACTGATGGGCATTTAAGTGCATTTTTTTTTATTCTAGAGGGTATCTTTTTGGGACACGAAGGTCTAAAGAAAAACACGATTGTTCTTCAAGAAATCAAGTTTTTTGGTTTCTTTGACACCCTCGAATCATTGGAGAATCATCCAAGATGCACTCCTACACCAAGATTGAAGATCCGATCAAGAGCATGAGTGGCTAATCTTTAGGTGGCTTCCTCCGGGTGAAAGATTTTTGTAAGCACCATTTAGCTTTAGTTTCTTTGTATTGTGATAGGCAATCTAAGCATTTGATGCTTTTTGCTTAATAGGTTGATTGATTGATTGTAAAAGATTATTATTATTTGAATCCTTTTCTTTAGCCTTCAATTCCCGAGAGTTCTAGTAATTGGGATACATTGGAAAAGGATTGGGTTTAATAATTTATAATTGATATATAAGTGATAAATCTTTCATTGCTTTGCAATCCGAGTAATGTCCTTATTATTATCACAGTCAATTGATCAAGTCCCATAATCATGTCTATGGGATTTCCCTAATCGAAACTGAATCTATGAATATGCTTTGAATCTGAATCCCGGAGGAATCACTTTATTCCATAATTTTTTACATCACCAATTTTAATTACTTGCATTTGTTATTCCAAATCCAAACAAACTCTCAAATAATTGATTTTAATTTTCGTGCAATTCAATAGTTTCGTTAAGAATTATTTAAACTAACACTTTCCACGGTACTCCTTGTGGTTCGACACCTGACTTAACCTATCTAATAAGGTACTAAGGCTAGGAGGAACATCCGCTTTGATGATTCTCGATGTGTCTTATGTAACTCTGAGAACGAGAAGAGCGATCACCTTTTTACTTCGTGTTTGGTGGCCGCTCTAGTTTGGCAACATGTCAGCCGATGGTGCCGGATCGCCCCCATTTTTGCTTTCTCGGTGAGGGACTTACCGGAGCTATATTCTTACTACGGTATTGGTGATCAAGCTATTGAAACGTTTCATGGGATTATTTTTGTGACTTGTTGGTGTTTGTGGAAGGCGAGAAATGAGAAGACTTTCTCTAACAAACAGGTCAAGAGCAAAAATATTATTATGGATGTTAAATCTTTAGGCTTTGTTTGATATGTAAATAGATCTAAGTCTAGGTCCACTAGTCGAAAAAATTGGTGTAAATTCTCTTTCATGTAATTTAGTCTCTCTCTTGTCCCTTAGTTCTGGTTTGGGTTTGCCTTCTGTTTGATGAAATTTGGCTTTAAAAAATATATATATTTATTATAAAGTATTATATTTTCAAATAGTTTAGCATAATTTTTTTTGAATTTCTGAGAAGAAGTAACAAACAAATACCTAGGACTTGTCAATCGAGATAATTTTTGGAAGCTTCTAACATACACGGAAAATAAGCGTAATTTCGTGGTCCAACACCACCTTGCCATCTGTCTTATTTTATTCCCCTACTTAAATACCATTGAATATTGTGCTACTATTTTTTTAATAAACTCTTTTTTTCTCTCGTTAGGATTCGAAATCATTAGCGAAAACCACTAATACAACCCCATTTACCAAAAGCTATCGATTTCTTTTGAGTTTTACTAATTTAAACTTGGTTTGAGTCCAAACAAGTTGAGTACAAAAATGGATTCGAAACATAAGCGTCTGGATTTGTAATCTCATAAAATATTTATATAACAACAGTTAATAGGTACATAAACGAATTGAAAAAATAATATAAATGATTTGTTTGACTCGGTTCTTTAAGTCTAATATAAAAAAGAAAAATTCAATAAAATTTTAAATTCCCACAACACTTCTAAATACCCATGAAATTTTCTCGTTTCTAGAATTGTTAAAATTCTAATTAATATTATTTATTTATCTAAAAGCCACTAAAATCGAATTCCTCTAATAACTCTTATTATTTAATTGTCCTCACGTGACGTCCCATAGTAAATTTAGTATATCTTTTTAGAGTAAACTGTCATTTTGTAACTGTGGTTGGGTTAAAATTGACACTTTAGTCTAATAGTTTGTTTTCTTATATCTGAGTCCTTGTGGTTTTAAAATCTTGGCATTTTCATCCAATCAGTTAACACCATCCATTTTCTCAGTTAAATGAGGGGTATTTCAGTACTTTTACATATTTGTTTTATTTCTTTATCTTTTTTACTCACTTTTAATCATCCCCAATTTAACCTCTAATTTAATCATCACCATGCTAGCCTTCTTCCTCTTTTCCCGATCAATTTCCGGCGACAACACTGGGACTAAAACGTAGTTTACTCTTTTATTTCTAAAAGACTAGTTTAACCATTTTAGTCCAATAAAAACTTTTTTCAGTTATTTGATATTTTTTTACTTCTTTAAAATCGTTTTTTTAACTTTTTTAAAATCATTTTTTAACTTTTTTAAAATTATTTTTTAGTTTTTTTTCCATGAAAACGTCTTTTTCAGTCATATCTGAAACAGATCTGTGATGGACACAACAAAGGTTAGAACCTGTTTCGTGAGGGTGGAAACGGTGGTGAAAGTGGGGTAGAAACAAGCGACGGTAGTGTTTCAATGGTGGTCGCCGGAAATTGGTTGAGAAAAGAGGAAGAAGGCCAGCAAAGGGACGATTAAATTAGAGGCTAAATTGGGGATGATTAAAAATGAGAGTAAAAAAGATAAAGAAATACAATAAATATGTAAAACGACTGAAATACCCTCATTTAACTGAGAAAATGGATAGTGTTAGCTGACTGGATGAAAATGACAATATTTTAAAACCACGAGGACCCAGATACAAGAAAACAACTATTAGACTAAAGTGATAATTTTTACCAAACCACAGGGACGAAAATGATAGTTTACTCTTCTTCTTATTAAGTGGTGGTGGTTTGAATACTAGAGTTTGCAGTTCCAATGGTGCTAGATAATAAGAGGGCTGCTAGTTTTTTTTTGAAAGACAACTATTATAAACACGAGACCACCCCAAAAGTCGGAGCAAAAGCTACAAGAATAAGAACAGAATTACATCGGATCGAATTTGCACCAATTATCCCAAGAAATACCTTTATACTTAGACCTATTAGAAAACCAAAGATACCAATAAGACTTGATGTTTAACACAATATCTTCAATCTTGGACTCCTTATTAGAGAATCTCTTCCCGTTCCTCGCGAGCCACAAAAACCAAATAGAAATAAGGATAATACCGTGGAAAGCCTCACGAGCCGAATCCTTGAGCCCACAGCTGGAATGAAGATCCAACAAGTCTCTTATCGAAAAGGCAAAAATAAGAGTAACACGGCACCACTTACTAATACTTTGCCAAACCACCGAGGCAATGCCGCAACAAATAAAAATATGATCCGCAGATTCAGGACCATCACCACATAACACACCTGGAATCCCCAACGAAATATTTCTCCTGCTTAAAGAATCGATAGTAGGAATTCGGTCTAAATCCGCCCTCCAAGCTAAAATATTGCACTTGAGGGGCACCCATTTAGCCCAATTAAAAACAAACCTATTACTGTAATCACTCTCACAAATCAATAATGTTTTGAACGACCCAACTGAAAAGACAACCGAGCTATTACCGGACCATTCCCACCCATCCTTGGTGCTGGACAAGCGGACCTGGGCTAGCATGGACCTGCACATCTCCCACTCAGAAGCCTCTATGGCAAAGATCTGCTGCTGTTTCCATCTCCAACGCCCCGAAAACTATTGCACAAACATGTTAAACCGATCCTTGACCAAGCATTTCTTGTCCAGTTCAAGCAAAAAGAGATTCGGAAAAACATCTTTCAAAGGGATAGAACAATCCCACGAGTCCAACCAAAACCGAATGTTCCTGCCGTTCCCAATCACCCCTTTACATAACGTATGAATAGGAAGACCCGAGACCGAAGAGGGCTGCTAGATAATAAGAGTATATTAGCCGTCGATAAAAAAAACACTTGTTTAATTAGACTAAGTGTAATGACGCCGCGAGAATTGAGGCGTGATACCACCTCACACCATCACTGGCGTGAAACACCGCGCCGCTGGTGGGTGACGGGGGGGGGGGGGGGGGCGTGAGAGACTGAATGTGATGGTGTTCACCGGCGTGATAAGGGGGAAGACAAGTCCAACTAGTCGTTGATTAAGTCAAACTAGCCGTTTGAGGCTAAAAAATATATTTTTTTAAACTATCTATATATACAAACCAATTACCACTTCTTTAAAAACCTACACTCTATATATTTCTAAATACTCTCTACTTGTTTCATGTTCAAATGGATTTATCTTCAACATCGGATTCATCACCTGACTCATCGGATGTTGAAGATCTTTTCGTGAGTGCGGTAAAAAATCGGTGATGTTTATAAATCAACTAGCGAAGAATCTTCTAGAGTTTCAAGACGAGTCCGAGTCAACCGGGATCGTGCAACTGCAAATGTCGGTTTAAAATGAGTCGGTTTAAAATGAGTCGTCCGTTATTCCGTCGAATTGTTGGAGATTTAGAATGCGAGTTCGAATATTTCCAACAAAAATATGACGTCCGAAGGAGGCTTGGGTTCACTGCTTTACAAAAGTGTACGTCGGAAATTCGACAACTCGTGTATGGGAAGGCAACTGACTCAGTGGATGAGTATTTGAAGATGGAGGATAAAACATCGCGTGATAGTTTTTCCATTTTTGTGAAGGTATTTCTAAACTTATATATAAACTAATTTAGTATGGTAAATAAAAATTTAATGTCACCGTTGGTGACTTCCCGAAGGACTTCGTCGATGTCAATTAATTCGTGTAAAGCCTTGGTTAAGGCTGAGTAGACAAATGTCTAGAGATTTGTTGTGTTAATCAGGTTTTGAGTTATTATGTGTGGTAGGTTAGGAGTTATTAGTGAGTAAGTCCTATCCAAGCCAGTGAGACTCACTGAGCTATAATTGTGTGGGATGAGTCTTGGGAGATGAACCTTTGGGATATCATAGGATAACGAGGGTTATCTAAATGACTATAAATGATAATAAAATATTTTGTAAGGATCGGAGTGTCCTCGGTAAAGATAAGCGACTTTGCGAATGAGATTACTTTAATTTAAATCAAACTATTAGAACTCACTCAGCGTAACTGACTTTATGTGTACGTTAGATTGTTTTCCAGGTAAGATTTGTGGTTGACATATCTTGGCATGTGAGCGGCGTTACTCCGATTAGTGTACAGACATTCGTGAGGTAAGCTTAATGACGATAATAAGTAATTAATGTTTTTAGAACGTCTTCCGCAGTAGTTTGAGTAGTAACATATCCATTTTAAAGGGAATAACACATTATGAGAACCAACTGTAGGATACCCAGGCCGGGGTCCTACTAAACATAACTCACACACTACAACACACTCAACCTAGGAAGTCATGCCAAAGCCCTAGGTCACAATAGAAAGTCTAGTTTCTAGCCTTACGCCATCAAATTGCAGTAGATAGTGCTAAGGTAAGGTTCAGCCCTATCATTAAGCTTTGGGTTATTTATCATTAACCTTGTTATATATATTAATTAAAAAATATTGATATTACTGGGATATTGTTCGAGGTTATCATTACATATTAAATATACGTCGGAGTACTGTTGATGTGAGTTCCTTTGAATTAAAATGTGTATTGAATTATACAGTTGTTATTTGAAATATTTCTAATAGGTAATTCCCTATTCCAAGTGTATATAATGTGTATTAAGTACTGTATACGTTTCGAGAATGGATGGGACCTACGGGTGGAACGATTATCTGATCTTACTGGTGAAAGGTAGGTTAGTAGGATGAGATGATTTGTCCATTTTATACTGGTGAAAGGTAGGCCAGTGGCGGAAACAGTTGACCAATTATATACACACACACATATATACATACATATATATATATATATATATATATATATAACAAAAGCTTATTAGTTTTATGTAAACTAATGTGTGGGGCATGAGATTGCTGATGATCGAATAACAACCATGTGGTAAATGTTCATGAACTCATCAACTTATGTTGACCTAGTTGCTTTTATTATTTTAAAGACTGTTACAGGTGGATCTGTAGGTGCCAGGTAGTGGCATTCCAAGTACTGGCACTCCAGGTAGATGGTAGATACAGATGGTTGTGCATTGGTTGTTCTAGTGGTTGAAGGCATGCTTGAAAGAACTATAAGGCATGTGGTTTTGAGTTCCTTGACAAGGACTAATGTTTGTTTTTATTAGTTTGTAATAGAAGTTTGGTTCATCAAGTAAAACACATTAGTTATTAATGAAAGAGGTTTATGGTTTAGCTTCCGCTGATTGTTCTGTACCATGAGTCACGTCTAACCGGTGCCTAGGACCGGGGTGTGACATAATCATTTAGTTGTATTTTTGTAATAAAAGGGATGTTCTGGATTAGTTAATTGTGGTACATGGTAGAATAGGAAATTACTTTCCAAATTAGTTAAACAATTCCTGATATGTTTCTCTCTCTCTCTCTCTCCCCTATCTCATGGTGCATTACCATTGTCATCGTTCTTTAAAATCAAAACCTAGAAAAATCACCATTTTCATTAGTCCATGAAGAAAATCGAAAGGATCAAGGAGGAAAAATGTAGCTCGTGAATTACATTTATGTAACAAAAAAAGTTACATATATGTAACATCATTGATTTAATCGCTACCGTTGAATGAAATAAGGGGAAAAAAGCTGTTACATATACGTAACATTATGTGTTACTTATATGTAACACTATTTCAACATGAAACAAACAAATATCAAAGAAGATGAATGAGGAATGTATGTAGAAAAAACGTTTTCAATAATGTCAACCAAAATTACTAACCCAAACTTGTTACATATACTACGCATGTTTAATCAAGGAAACATAGAAAAAAAATGTGTAACATGATGAAATACATATATGTAACATCATGGCATACATATATGAAAAACTTCTGATGATTTTAGGGTTCTTGCTCTCATAGCTGAATCCCATCATCAGAACCTCTTTCTTCCTCTGTTCTACACTACCACCGTAATTCCAATGTTATACAAAGGAGTATACCATTTCTTCTACCAATATAAACCGTATGCATACGGTGTATAACAGCCACATGATGCATGTAATGAAAGCATGATTTAAAGGGCATGATTGGTATACGATTGGGACGTACACTTCTGTTCTTGAAAATCCTCCCCCCCATGGGTTAAGTTTGAAAGGGAATTAAGAGGAAGAAGAAAACAAGGTTTGGGTAGATGAGAAGAAGATGAATATGATGATGCGTACGATCTTCCCTAGAAGCACAATATTCAAATCATTGATATATTTGAAATTGATAAACACCTATTAAAATGGAAACTAAATCATATTCCTAAAATAATGGATTGGTGATATGCCATAATTTATACATATTTTACACGCATAATAATCCTCATATTATGGTACTAGTTAAACAAAATCTTTGTAATTGATACTTAAAATGTTTATATTTCACAATTGCAGGATACTCAGTGTTCCAAAAGAAACAAAACAAAAACAACGTAAAACCATCAAGAAATCATGCCTTTTGGAAGAAGCACAACCGATCTTTGACCCCCCCCCAAAAGTTAAAAATTGGTCAACACAAGTCAACAAGTAGCAAAAGACAAAAGAGGAAGAAACAGGAAGGGATGCACGCACGACCATGCAAAGTATGTCGTGTGCACCAAGATGCTCCGTACCCTGCCATTTGTACCCTAGGGCATTTGCATGACTGTGCATCCCATTGCACGATGCATTGCCCATCACAGGGCCTATAAATAGAGGACTTGATCCATTCATTGAAGACACATCATATATCACAAAATACATTCTCCTAGAGTTCGTAGCTGTAGTTTAGAGTATAGAGTACAGAGACTCTTCCGCTTTTTTCGCAATAGGGAAGCCTAGGAAACTCAGCGTTATGCTAATTCGTATGGCCATTCATGGCTAAATCCTTTGTATTGCTTGGGTGAGAATGATGTTTTGTGTATGTTAATGTTTAACTTATTAATCTAATGGTATGTTTATGTCTTTAATTATTCGTTTTCTTAAAACCATCTTCATGATGGACTTATTAAGGGAAAACTTCACCAAATAGTAATCAAGTTTCTCAAGTGTTCTATTTAAATACCTCAAAGTTTTTTTGTCCCTTTAAAGTCACTCAATTTTCACTAAGTGTTCCAATCCTATGTAATATTTTTATAAATGTTTATTTTTTTTAAAATTGAATAAGGCAAATGAAATATATATGAATATTAGTTACCAATAAGTGAAATTTTTATTCAATTAACTTAAAATAGGAGGTAACAGTGAAGAAATAAAAGTTTATCAAATAATAAACAAGTTTCAAAATTGTTATATTTAAGTTGAATTAGAAAAAAATAATTGCTAAATAGTGAACAAGATTCATATATGCTTCGTATATCTCATTCAATATTAAAAAATTTAAACATTTATAAAAATATTACATAGGATTAGAACACCTACTGAAAGTTGAGTGAATTTAGAGGAATAAAAACTTTGAGCTATTTAAATGGAACACTTTAGAAACTTGGTTACTATTGTGTAAAGTTATCCCTTATTATTATTATTATCTAAATTAGTCTTTAAACTTGTGAGTGTTCTTGATTTTAAAGTGTAAGACCGTAAAATCTTTTTAATCAAACTTCTCTTGAAACTTGTACGTCTTTATACAAATAGATTTTGATAAGCCAAAGCCTGGTTAATATTAATAAGATCGTACATCTTTATACGAGCTTGTTATAAAACCAAGAATCGGTGAACTCACGTTAGGAACGGTACATCTTTATACGTGGTTCCATTGTTACACCACCTCCCGGTGAACAAATTCTAATCGCTCTTTCAATAAAAATAAAAAGTTTTTAAGTTTGATGTCTTAAACCAACTTGGAGATAGAATCAAAGAGTTGATGGTAACGATGTCCCTAGCCGGAGTCCTACCATTTTATTGTTATAGAAAATAAATCGTGAATCAAATGTTGTGAGAATGAGGCTCTAGCGGTGTAGCATTCACACATTTGTATTAGTCATACAAACGGATTAGTTAACATAACATTATCATATACCATGCGATTTCAAAGCCCAAAGCAATACTCGTCGTGACCTGATCATTCTCGAGCTATTTACTTTCCTGTTATTTACTATTCTGCTATTTACATTTTTGTTACACACTTCACGCACATTTTTACCTTTCTATTATTTAGTTTGCCGTCATTTACTTTTCTGCTTCACAAACACACAAAACCACATACTAATTAAACCAGCTAAACGATAACAAAAGTTGAGTATTGGAACTCGACCGTGTCCATTGGTTCGATACTTGATTCTTACGAAACCTTTCTAAAACAAATATATATATATATATATATATATATATATATATATATCACTTAAAACAAACACTATGAATTGGTATTTTACTAAAATGTTCATTAAAGACACTACAATAAAAAAAATATATAAAGAAGTTATGTGATTGATTGGAATTGGTTTTCTTGATTTTTTCACAAGTCATGATTTCCATTTGACCCTTACCCTACATCACACACTTGTGCGCACACGCACATATAAAACTTTTTTATTTCTTTAATCAAAACGATATTAATGCTTTTTACGACAAACGATGTGTCTAAAACTAATACTATATGCATCTAAACCAATTACAAAGACTAATGTGAGGTATATACATGAACGACAAATACGATTATAACAATGCGTTCAAACTATTAGAATAGTGTGGTTAAAACCATTTATAATTTAACAGTCACGTATACTTTTAGCTTTAAAATATGCTGTAACATCCTTGACACTTGGTATGTTTTATAAATAAAATCCTTGACACCTGGTATGTTTTACAAATAAGAAATCACTTTTTAGATGAAAGGACTTATATGTACATATGTATTGAGATTAGGGTTGTCCAAAATGCTCGATATTCGAAACTCGCTCGAATTCGTTCAAAAAATGCTCTGAAATATGCTCGTTCGATTCCGGCTCGGTTTGTAAACGAGTCGATCGGCTCTGTTCGGTTTGTAAATGAACCGAGCACGAGCACGGGCAGCCTTCTCCTCAATTCAAGTTTCAAATCATCTCTTCCTAAAATCTCTAACCTTAATCGGACGTCGCCCGCACGAGCAGCCTTTGCGGTTCTACGATTCAAGTCTCAAATCGTCTCTCCCTCTTGGTCAGTCGATCAACCTTTGCAGCTCACGATCAGCGACGTCGAGCGACGAGCAACTTTTGCGGCTCTACAATTCGAAGGGCACACTACACAGTAGGGTTGTCCAAATCGTTCGCTGCTCGCTCAACACTCACTCGGAAAATTTAATGCTCGGATAATGCTCGTTCGATTTTTCGCTCGGTTGTAAACGAGCCGTTCGGCTCGGTTCGGTTTGTAAACGAACCAAGCACGAGCAAAGGTCCGCTCCGTTCGTGAACAACCCTAATTGAGATCAACCAATTCTAGATTGAACGGTTGAACCTACATAGTAAATGTTCGTTAAGCTATCTAATCAAGTTGGAGTTTAGCTATACTCTAGGATTCCAAGCTAAAACGTGTCTCAACCTTTTAGCAGTCAATTTAAAAAAGTGCTTTTTTTAATTTTCTTTTACAAAAATACAAATTAAAAAAAATAAAATAACAACCAAAAGCAGTTTTTAATTATTTTACCAAGGTAATCTATTTTGCCCCATTAATTCTAATCCCATAACGTGTTTTTCACACGTACAATCAAATTTTAAATATTTTATAAAATTCAAATTAACTTTTTTATTAAAATAAAATCCAAAACCTTATTTATCGCATCACCAAGTTGAATTTCTTTTTTTTTAATTCTTTTTTTAAGAATCCCAAGTCTCCACTCACCTTAAAACCACAACTTCCACTTCACTTCCCCTCCTCCAACTCCTTCGGAACTCCTATATTTTCAAACTTCAAAAAAAACAAGATTTAAAGATATCCTTGATCCGAATCTTCCTATAGATTATCATGGAATCTAAACTAATAAACCTCAACAACAACAACAAGAACACCAACTTGTTCTTCAGTTATCCAGATTCTTTTTCTTCACGAGACTCCGATATCGAGATGATCTCCGTCGACTCCCTCTCTTCCTACACCAGTCTCAAAGACATTCTCCGAGCAACATCTCCTCCGTCACCGGTTGATTCTCTGATGAAGTTCAAACGGATTGATAGTTGGAGGGAGATTCCGATCAAAGATCCGTTGTTGCAGCATGCTGCTTGGGCTTACCTTCAGCCCATGAGTTCAGAACCGGATTCCGGTCATCGGTGTTGCTTTTGGAAATTGAAGGATTGTTTTTGTGGGTTTTTTGCGCCGCGTTGAGTGGATGGAGGTTAACTTTTTCTAGTTTTGTGTATAATTCTAAATTTTGAAATACTTTTGATATATGCTACATGAACCTATTTGTAACCATCACTTATTATTAAGTAAATCCTTGTTTTAGAGATTGTGAAAAGTTGTTTTTTTGTTGCTTGTGTGGTTGAATTTCAGGATAAAGGGATGTTTAACGAGTCTTTATTCGGGTAAAAGAATAAAGTTGCGTTTCTAGATGAAAAAGAACAATATTGATTTGTATGAGAGACTGATGTTACGTTATATGTATTATTTGATTAAATGGGTTGTGTTTGAGTTTGAGCTGTTGTTAAGAAAACAGTTTACAAGTTCAATCCGACAAACCGTTCCGGTCACTCCGTCAACATGTTTGTATACGCAGTGGTTGGTATGAGAGACTGATTGTTTGGATTTCATATGTTGATCATGTATTTACAATAGTGGTGATAATGTTTAACACGAGATGACACATATAAATGAGTACAATTAAGTTTTGTGTTGTCATGTCTAACTCATTTAATAAATTGGCCGTGAATAACACGTTTGATTAATTAAACGAGTTGTATTTGGATTATACTAAAATAAAATAGGTTGGTTAGAAAAAGAAAAAAATTATAAGTTCAATCTACTTAGACAGTTTATGAACCGTTACAACCCGTCAACATGTTTGTAACTCGTTTAAATTCGTCAAGCCATTTATAGTCTATCAATTTGTTTGACAAATAGATGACACACCCACAGTTAGAGTCCATGTTTTTAACACGTACGATACATGAGTGTATTAGTTGATACATGATTTCTCGAATGGTTAATTATAAAAAAGAAAAAAAATTTAGTGGTTGGGGGATATGAATATATATAGTCAACATCGTCATCTTGACTTCGTTTTTGGTTATGTGTCGACATTTTTATTTAATAATTGTTTTTATAACCCCACTAAACTTTTTCCAGAGTTAATTAGTGTTGTTGTTTGATCATTTGGTAAATAGCATTTGCATCATTTACTTTTTTTTTAAACAGTAACACATGAATTTTATAGGATAAATATATCATATCTGCTTTGTCTGCTTACAACATTTAAAGTTATAACTTTTTAGTTATTAAACACACCGCTTAACCATCAAGAATTTTCTTTTCTTAAAGACATTTACATGATTTAGTTGTATGTGGAATTAAAAACCAGTGAAAAGTGTATAATGTTAATGAAATGAATGAGTGAAGCTAGATTCTTGAATGATTGAATCTCTCATAAAAATTCTCAATGTTTGAACTTTCATTTTATGATTGAGAAAACATGAATCGTGGAAATTTTAATATTACGACCTTTAAAATAGGTCTCGTATTATTTGACACCTGGCGGATCTTCAACACACAAGTTATTGTGCTTTTTCTTGCGATGTATGACAAAACAGCTACCCAATACATCCAAAGACTTAAAAAACCATTATTGCATATTTTTTTGAAACAAATAAAATATATATAGACCATTCTTAGCCTTTGATTACATTTATTCAACAACTGAGATTTAATTAATTAAATCACTCAAAGTTGTTAGTCTCAAGGATATTATCAGCAATGCTTATTTCTCCCTACTTTAAGAAAAATGTTTTCAGATCAATGTAATTAGATAACTATTAATTCCCCTAGCTTCCAGTGAGTTGTGTTCTTGTAATTTCTCACCTATACCCAACTACACAGTTAATTTAATCAGCCTCAAAACCCTAATCCAACCAACACAATTTTATTTAGAACCATATCAAAAGGTGATGAAAGATACCTAATACTATCTACTAATGACTTCAATTGATATAGTTTGATACATGATATGTCATACTAACTTGCTTAACTAGTTTTGGAATTATGTCTTGGAAACGGTTGCTCACATAGTTGATATGTTTACAACCAAGAAGGTGGATAAAATAACATATGCAATACGGAATGAAAAGACTCCAAAAGCTTATCTTACCTAAGGGTATGGGGTTGTGAAGTCTAGTGGAACGTGAGACTTACAACAAGTTAGAACTTAGAAATGAGAAGTGTATTTTTGTTAAATACCCTAAGGATATGAAAGTATATTATTTCTATAATCATGCTGAGAATAAAGTTTTATTAGTACGCCAGAGGACTTCTTGAAAGAATAATTTCTTTCAATAGAGACATGGAAATATTGTGCCACTTGAAGAACTTCAAGAACCACAAAATGTTAAATCTAACGTTATGACTATCAATCAACAATAAATTGGTAATGGTATAAACATCAGTTATAACACATGACATTTATAGATATAGTAAGATTCGGCAAGAACCTAAGAGATGTTTTATAAGGGTGATGGCGAAGTTTATGACTAGAAATCTGCTGCATCACATAATCTAATACATGTCTTGAAGCCATAGATGCTGAGAAATAATCCATACAAGACAACCAAGTCTGGGATTTGGTTGATCTTCCTCCTAATAACAAGGTTATAGGAAGTAAATAAGTTTTTGAAGAAGAAAACTGACATGGATAACATTGATTCATACTTTAAAAGCACGACTGGTAGCAAAAGGTTTTACTCAGACTCAAGGAATTGATTATGAGGAAACATTTTGTCATTAGTCATGCTTAATTCGTCAGAATACTTACTGCCATAATTATTATCCATGGATGTTAAAAAGGCTTTCCTTAATGGACATCTAAGTGAAGATGTCAATATGGATCAGCCAGAAGGTTTTGTCAAACCCAATTATATGATAAAGTACGTAAACTTAAAAAATCCATTTGTGGATTAAAGCAAGTATCCAGAAGAAGCTAGAATCTTCATTTTGACGATTAAATCAAGGATTGGATTTATCAAAAGGAAGATGGACCATGAATTAAACAGATATCACGATAATCAACTAAAATAAACGGCAAGCGCACAATCTCCTTAGCAACGGCGCCAAAATTTGATCGACTATTGATGGGTCGGTCAAAGATAAGAGAAATGTGTTCCTAATCACCTTAAGCTAGTTAGGGTAACAAGAGTGTCGAACCACGAAGAGTTTGTGGTCGGTGTGTAACTCAATTGATTATTCTCTTATGAAGGAGTTCATGGTGTTGATTTGATCTTCAAAAACCATAATTTGATCTACAATTGTGTGATGGAATGTGATGTGGGATGATTTGGAACCTTGAATATCGCCTCTTTTCACCAAAGAGAAACCCCTAATCAAGAATACCTTTTCAAAATTCGAATTCCCACTCAAAAGTTGGTCAAATTGGGTAGTTATGTAATTTTTGCATAGGCCCGGCGTCCTAAACACCCAACTGGCCATCCCAGATGCCCAAATTAGTTCAAAAATGGTTCCTAGACGCTGAAATGTCTCTGTCTACGCTGAGTTGGACGCCTGGTGGCATCCCAGACGCCCAAACTGCCACCATCCTAGTTCTTCGCGTTTTGCTTTGTTTCTCTATCCCGATCTAGCTAGACTTCATCCTAAAGTCTCGTAAAGCCTCAAAAAGCATCCCAAATACATCTTAAACCTGTTGAGGCCTGCAATACACAAACTATCTCAAATTAGTGTAATCTAAAACTCAATTTAACATAAAAAGATGAAATTACATGCTTTAAACTTGAGGAATAAGCAAACCCATCACATCCCCACACTTATCATTTGCTTATCCCCAAGTAAACTCTCCTGTAACACATCCACGTTTAATAATCAAAAACACCAAGTGTCCCGTCACACGCTAACTAAGGTACAAGGTTATACCCAAATTCAGAAGACTTACGTTGTCAATTGCGTTACATCTCAACGATAAAAATGATATATCTTTAAAACACAAGCTTAGCTAACCAAGTTTAACCGGCTTCCGGCGATGACACAAATGTATACACATCCCTCACAATTTACTCTCCACTCGGTTCATGTTTGACTAGCATTAATGTGCTAGTATATTTGTATGCTCAAGAACCGGTTGTGTACTACATTATCATAAGCTTGCATGTCAATCAAGTTTACACTAACTAACACTATTACTTTGAACGAATCAAGAGGTCTTTTCAAAGGGTTGTAATAGGGTTAGGCTAAGGGTAGGGAATGAGAATTTATTAAGTGGTATACAATGGCGAAAACCGGTTTTATTGAACATGAACATAAATAACAAAACCATAAGCTAAAACACAACTACTAACATGACATTTGGCTACATTAGTCTTCACTGAATTATTTCTTTTTGAGGTTTTCTTCTTTTCTCCATTTTCTTTTCCTTTATTTTTTAATAAACGAGACAACATACCATAACACAAATGAATACTACACATACAAATTAAGAATATAATCGGATTTCACAACTCTGGTTTAAAACTGAAAAGGCTATGGAGTTGAATGGTTTTGGGTTGGTCAAACAAATTGGATTAGGCTCAAATGGGCGACTAGTGGGAAATGTTGGGTAAGGGATTTAAAAGAAAAGGCTAAACAATAGGCTTCTCCTAGCGCCTCTATCATATCCGTGCAAGTAAATGATTCATAGTCTCAACATGTATCAAAACATGCAAGTTCTAAAATGTTAGTAACACAATGGCCACACTCAAACAAACGAATGCATGCATGTAACAGTATAGCATGCTTAATATGGCTCAAAACCTCATAAGTAATAAAGGGAAGGATAATGATGTGACACACATTTGCCGCTACCTTTAATCAAGTCATTCCCGATTAGCCAAACTTAATTCCTTTTTTAAAAAGTAACCGTTGAGAAAACTTTATCGAGCAACATAAAGAATTTTAACCATGACCAAAGACCTAGATACATGCACATGACAACACCTTTTATAACTTACTTCGAAAATCTTTTGCTTTTGCGCACAATTGAGATGCTTTTTTGAAGGCATGTTTTTTTTTCAATTTTTTTCCCAACCCCACACTTGAAGTTTACATTGTCCCCAATGTACATTAAAATGAAAAAATTTTGTGGTTCAAAGGTACTAATCATCCCAGATTCCCATATCCAACATGCAAAGCTCAACTATCCACAACTAAAACAAATCAATTACAAACAACTAAAACTAAATACACCAAAATAAATAACACATATCAAACAAACCAACTAAAATAAAATAAAACTAAGAAAGAGCACATGACCTAATTATTCCTTTGTTGTGAGGTCCTCGTGTTCGTGTAGCAAACTCCTAAACTCACTTTAGTAGGAAGCACGGTTGCATTTAGCATATGCAACAAGCCTTTTAAAACCACTCGGTAGCTCGGGTAGACGAGTGAAGTCTCATGAGGGTTTGTAGTAAACACACCCATAAAGTTCTATGCTTGCCTCCATAAGCCATCCCCACACTTGGGTCTTGCTATGTTGACAAAAAACTGGAAAAAAAAAACAAAACAAAAATGCAGAAACTAAAAAGGGTCGGGTTACCTCCCGGTTAGCGCTAAGTTTTAAGGTATTTAGCCAGACCATACCTGATGTAGTTCTTATGGTGGTCGGAAACTGAATTCCCGTCCCAACAACCAACTCTTCATCCTTTCTCATTCTCACAAACTCATCAGACTTATATGAACGTTCGACTTTATTCAAATAAGTAAAAGTTATGGAAAGAATGTTTAAGTTTAACTCACGGTTTCCAAAGGTCATGCTAACTGTGTTGTCTCTGCAATTAATCTGTGCATTGACAGTCACCAAGGATGGTCTTCCAAGGATGACCCTCTTTTGCTCCTTCTTCATAGTCGGTGCATAATCTAGCACCAGAAAACCTTCGGGGTAATAGAATTCCCCGACCTTCATAGCAACTTCTCTAAGCATCCCCCGAGAACGTTTCCGTGTCAAATAGACTAACACCACGGTGATGTCAGAGGACCAAAGTCAGACCGGTCATACAGGCTTCTCGGTAATATGCTGACACTCGATCCATAATCCATCAAAGCCTAACTTGGGGATTAAGTTTCGTAAAAACTAAAAATACAAAGGTGTAGGAAAGGGATTAAGTGACCATAACTTGAAGTTAAAGCTAAAACCCTAATCCATTATCACTCCACTCTCTTACGCCGTCACCACCGGCCTAACCAGCCACCGCCGCCGCTTCTTGCCTCCATCTCCGCCAAATCCTGTCGACCGTCGGCATCGTTCTAGCTGACCGTCGTCCCCGTTCCACCGTTTTTGCGCTGCCATTGGAAAACCCGGTTGCCGGATAGTTTCTGTGGGTCACCGCGAGCCGCCGTAAGGCCTCTTTCCCACGTGACCTCACACGTTGGATTTTCTCATTCAGAACGTAGTTCAATTACTGAATTTCATATCATTGGCAACGGAAACTTTGTTCAAAACATATAAGTCATTAAAAAATTAAGAAACATAGTTATTAAAGTAATCCATAAGCATTCCTTCTTTATTTATCTTTAACCTAAAGTGCATACTAAAAGTTAACTAACGCTCGTGAGTTCTAGTTGAAGCAATTGGGTAGTTATATCATTCATATAGCATATCATCATACTGAGTCACAACTCATGTTTATATATCATATAGAGTCGTAGCTCCTAAAAACGTAAATCCTCCCCCACCCCTTAAAAAATTTAAACCTTAAAGCTAAAAAAACGGGAAACAAAGGGGAGCTGACTCAAACGAACTCTAATTGAACTCATTTCAACGGCGTTGGAACAACCTCGTCGAAATTGTTCTAACGCCGCTGAAAGAAGTTCAATCGAAGTTCGTTTGAGTTGGTTCCCTCTGTTCCCCTTTTTTGTTTGTACCCTTCTGAACCATCCTCTAAAAAAAACAGGGAGACTCCCCCCACCACCCAAAAACGTAACCCCCCCACCCCAAAAAAAAAAACCTAAACCCCAAAGCTAAAAAAATGGGGAACAAAGGGGAGTCGACTCAAACGAACTCCAAATGAACTCATTCTAGGGACGTTAAAACCAGCTCGTCGAACTAGTTACAACGCTGCTGAAATAAGTTTAATCATAGTCATTTGAGCCGGTTCTCCTATGTTTCTCCCCTATTCCCCATTTTTTTGTGTTACCTTTTGAATCACCGTCTATATATATAACACATATTTGTGCTTGGCCTACATAATGAATGTTCTTTAAGACATCTAATCAAGTTGGAGCTTGGCCAAATGTTAGGAGTCCAAGCTCAAACGTGTCTTAACTTCTTCGTACTGCATTTAATAGAACAAGTGGGCGCTAGCCCTCGTGTTATGGCGGGACACGCGTTAAATTGGCCCAGTTTTAAACATTAAAATGTTGGAAAAAAACATTTAACGATGATATCTTAAAAAAGCATGGTGTATAAATGAAAAAAAAAACAAATAAAAAAGCCTTTTAAGAAAAGATAAAACTGTATGAAACCGTCGCGAACAAAAAACCATAAAAATAAAAATCGGTGCAAAAAAGTTATAAAGAAAAATAAAAGAACGATATGTTTTTTATATCAATCAAAACAATAAAAAATAGAAACGTGAATTCCAATAATACCGATAACGGTACAGATGTTGCCCGTTAGCTATCGGTTCGGTTCGTGAATGAACCAGGATCGTTAGAGTTTACGATAGAAAAAAGGTTTGTTTACGATGATTTTGTCACACAAATATTGTTTGATGTAACCCAAAAAATAAATTCATACTTTACATCTACCGAAAACCATAGAAACAAACACCGATACCGGTTCCAATAATACCAATACCGACAACGATATTGTTCGGTCATTATCGGTTCGGTTAGTCACGGTACCGGAACCATAACGGTACTCACTACAACTTATGATTAAAAAAAACTCAATTATGAATAAAACTCCATTTTAAAAAATAATTAAATCGGATGTCGACCAAAAACCTAAAAATAGTTGCGTCTTCCTTTTTTTTAAGTTAACGAATATAAGTTTTTATAAAAATATGAAATAAATAAAAATTAAACGGGTTTCAAAACGTATATTATATATATATATATATATATATATGTTATAAAGGGCTAAAATAAAATTAAAAAAAAGGTTAATTCCACTGTTCCTCGTGATTCTCAAATAATATTGAGTATAGTTATTTTCTTTTAAGAAATTACATAACTAAAAATAGCAAAATAGCAACTAAATTCAATTTTTATTTTACGTTGGTAATTTATTTTGGCACCGTGTACTATATACCCAATTGTTTATGCGACGCGTTATCCACGCGTACAATCCAATGTTAAATATCTTTCAAATAAATAATAACACTTACAAAATCCAAATAGTTTTTTTTATTAAAAGAAAAAAAACCTTATTAATGACATCATCAAATAAAAAAGGGTAATTCCCAAATTTAATATTTTAACAATCTTTTTCCTCAAAACAAACATTGAAATTCAATTTTCACAAAACAAAAATGCCAGAGTCATCAGATTATTCACTAAATCCGGGAAATTCATCGACTTACGTGTAAGTGTATTTCGGTTTCCCTTTTAGTCGGATTATCCCGAAATTAGAACAAAAACACCAGATTATTTTGAAACTAGGGTAGAATCCCGTGTATTAGACGGGTTGTATATTGAAAACGATATAACTTATAAATTTATAAATATATCTTAACTTGTCAGACTATTATGATCGTCTCGATATATATACAGTGGAAATGTGTGTGTATAACAAATTAGTATTTTTCTTTAATTAGTTATATTTTGATTTCCTATTATGTATTTTTATTTACTATAATTAGTATTTTTCTTTAATAATATATTTATAATATCATTATTATTTAATAAGATACATGCGTATTTATTAGGAGAGAGAGGCGGGAAATCTAATGTGAGAAGGCACGATGAACTGACAAGTGTTCATCTTGAACCTTTATTTATTAGTATATAGTAGTATTTTAGTTAAAGATATATTATTATTAAAATATAAATATGTATTTAATAAGAGAGAGGCGAAAAAAAGATGATAAGAATAAATATGATGACTACACATGACATTTAAAATCTTTATTTATTATATAGTATAGATTAGAACAGAAACGCCGGATTATTTCGAAATTAGAACGAAAATGTCGTATTATTTCAAAATTAGAACGAAAAGCCATATTATTTTAAAATTAGAACGATAACGCCAGATTATTTTAAAATTAGAAAGAAAAAAGTATGCGTGTAAGTTTTTGCTAAACACACGTTAGTCGGCGATTTCGCCGGGTTTTATGAATAACCCAACGATTTTGACATGTTTATTTTATGAAAGTTGAAAATTTAAGGGAAAAATACCAAAGTAGGCATCTTCTAAATGGGCGCCGGCCAATCCGGCAAAATTCAAAGGCTTAGCCGACGAAAACCAAAGACAACGCCAAGTAAATGGTCATTTTGGTATTTTTCCTAAAGTGTAATGTTTACTTTGAAAAAAAACATTAGTAAAATGTATATTTTTAGAATTTTCCCATAAAAAATGTGTTTTTTACTTTTTTTTAATAGAATCTTAAGTCTCAAGTGTCAGCTCCCCCCATATGTATATAAAAACCATAGTTCCTACTTGAGTTCTCCTCCAACTCGTTTGGAAAACCCTATAGAAACACTATTTAAAGATTTAGTTCATATTAACATGGAATCTAACATCTTAAATCTCCACACCAACAACAATTTGTTCTTCAATTATCCACATTCTTCTTCATCTTCTCGAGATTCAGATGATCTCCATCGACTCACTCTCTTCCTACACCAGTCTCAAAGACATTCTCCAGGCGACATCTCCTCCCTCACCCGTTGATTCTCTGATTAAATTCAAACGGATTGATAGTTGGCAGGAGATTCCGATCAAAGATCCGCTGTTGCAGCATGCTGCTTGGGCGTACCTTCAACCAATGGGTTCAGAGCTTGATTCCGATGAGCGGTGTCGCTTTTGGAAACTCAAGGATTGTTTTTGTGGCTTCTTCAGCCGGCGCTGAGTGGTAGCTGCAAGACGGTGGCCGGAGATGGACTGTTTACCGACTTTTTTTGAACGTTGTGTTGATTGAAAATTTTCTTATTTTGTATATAAATTTTAATGTTCGGGATTTGAAGTTTTAAAACACTTTTTTGTATGTTTCGGTCATAGTGATGAGATCGGTATCGTACCGGTACAGAAAATACCGATACCGAATTTCTTGAGTTATCACTTCTTATTAAGAAAAAGTTGTTTTCATATTGACTTTGTGGTTGAATTTTAGGAAAGAGTGATGGTTAACATCTTTGGAATAAAAAAAAAGAAATAAAGTTGTGTTTCTAGAGGTAAAACGAATAATATTGATCATAATACGAGCGCCTCAAAAGGTGATATTTTTCTTAATCCGAAACCAACGTGGCAAAACCTGACGAACGTGGTACCATTCAGGGGCGGAACATAGTTACCCCCCCCCCCCGGGTTTTTTCGCTCATAAGTGTTAATATATACGTATTTGGGCGATTTTTTGTTCAGTAGTTTTAATTTATATATATTCGGCCAAAATATTTATAGTTCCGATCACCTGGTAGGAAAAACAATCCCGACCCCCATGCCCAAAGGTTCAAGTTCTGTCACTAGTACCATTGGAGGGGTGGGTGGGGTGTTTGTTTGCTTCTCATCAGAGAATCCAAACGAAAACAGATGAACTTGGTGGGTCGCCCCTTCTCAATCACACACAACATATTAATTATTTCTTTCTATAAAAAAATGGGTATTTGAAAAAAAAAATGTAGTGTCGGAATAAAAATGAACGTTTTTTTTAAAATGAGTGAAAATATGATCTGACATCTTGATGTGACGCGTTTGTTAATGTTTGTTGCATTCAACGTTAGAGGTGCTCTAAGAGGATAATGTTACGGCATATGTATTCTTTGGATTTCATCGGATCATCATGTACTCATTATTGGTGACAGTTTTTAACACTAAAGAAAATATATACCACAGGATTAATATAATTAGATTTTGGGTTGTAATGTCTAATTTATTTAATAAATGGCTCATATTTGGGTGGTTGTGTTTGACTCATTTAATTAAACAAATCTTGTCTGGGCTAGGGTGTGCTAAAATTAAGCAGGTTGATCGGTCAACCCATTCAAAATTAGAATAAGTAAATAATTTGCAAGTTCAACTAGCTAAGCCATTTACAAACCCTTTACAAACCGTCAATCCGTCAACATAAGTTGTGAACATGTTTAACCTATTTGCAGCCGGTAAACCCGTTTAATTTATACATATAAATGGCACATGCCGTATTCATTGATATACGAGTCGTATTCCTTAATACATGATTCCTTGAATGCTTAATATCCTAAAAATAAATAAATTTAGTGGTTGGTGAATATGTCAACATCTTCATCTTGATTGAATTTGGATTATGTGTCGTACTGTTGAAAAAAGTTCAAGATTTTATTTTGTAACTGTTATTTTTCAGTAGTTTCTAATTCTGTTATTTTGTAAATGTTGTAAAAATTTCAAGTTTCTACTCGTTATAATTAAACTCAAACTTAAAAAAACATATGAAGTTACAACTTACACAATCAACATTGTTTGCTTGTGAATTGATTACCTTTTTAACAACTCTAATGATAAAAATACTTTTTTTATCACAACATACTATACAAAAAAAAATGATAATTAACTTGTCACACTCCTAACAATATAGAATTAGAAACTACTTAAAAATGCATAATGTTAATAAAATGAAATAGTAAAGCTATTCTTGAATGATTGAATTTCTCATTAAGATTCTCAAAGTTTGAACTTCCTTTTTATGATTGAGAAACATGAAATCAAATTATTTGACACCTGGTGGATTTTGTGGCACACAAGTGGTTGTGCTTTTTCTTGAGATGCAAGACTAAAAAGCTACCAAATACATCCAAAGACTTCTCTAGGATTTGATTATGCAAGCGGTTCAGTACAAACGAAGAAATTTGGAAAAGGGTCGGAACTTGCCGATAGGAAAGGAGAGAAAAACAAAGCAATGCCAAGAGAGCTCCACCAATCCGTTGTTCATTGGTTTCGAGTCTCACCTAAAGCAACTATTTGGGCCGAGGCAAGAACTTTTCCCAGTTATGGGTTTCCTCCTGGGTTGAGGGTTCGATCCAGATTGATAGGATAATTGGGTCCGATTTAAATATAGCATCTATCTGCTAAGAGAATACTGGTATGTGTTATCAAATACAAATATACATCGAAAGACTTAAAAGCCATTATTGCATATTTGAATGAAATATGTATAGAGGAGGGAGCGATTGAACAATTCTCAAAGCATTTACATCATTTTTATCTCAATATATATAAATTAATTAAATATTTTTTTTTCAAATTTATCCTTAAATTTTGTTTAATCTCACGCTTCTCATTCTCTATCTCTATCTCACTAACAACACATTTATTTTATTATTTTTTATCTTTTAAATATACTCACAAAAAATATAGAGATTGATGAAACTGGATCTCTATATATACAAAATCTTTATTTACTAAACTCAAAAATTTGGAGATGGAATTAAATATAGAGATCCTGATAGAGATGAAAAATAGAATAAATATTCAAATAATAGAGACGGAGTTAAAAACAGAGACCTTGAATATTCATAACCTTTTAATTACATCTATACACCAACTGAGATTAAATTAATTAAATCAGTCAAGTTTTAGTCTCAAGGATATTATTGGAAATGGTCAAATAGCTTTAGAAAAATGTTTTTCAATCAATGCAACTTTTTTTAAACAACTTACCTCGTACACTCTCTGATTTTACTACTAAATGTATCTTCTTCTTCTTTTTTTTTTGTCACACTTGTTAATTTTATGAAACACCTTACTACACATTAATTTTTAAATATAACTTTGTTTTGTAGGTTGTAGTATATTCGGCGTACATATAAAGGTTCACTAATATGCATGTAATGAGATGATTATAACTATTTAGTTGTATGTATGTTATCTAACATTTTTTTCTTTTTTATAAATTTCAGGAAATAAATGAAGATATACCTTATTTTAATAAAACATCATGAATTTTTTATTTATTTTTGTTCTCAATATTTCCGTTAAATAATTAATAAAGGATTGAATTTTAGGCACACCATATTTGCTTTAAATTAGATTAATCATAATAGGTCCATTTGATACTTGATAGGACTCAAAAGACCAATTATCAACGTCTCTTTTAGTAACATCTATATGTATTTAGTGCATATTAAAAAAAATTTATTCATTCCGATATAAAAAAATCTGATCTCTTTTAGAAAAAAATAAGAAGTAACTTCATATTTGTATTTTAAATTCTTTATAATATTAACCGCAACCTTGATGTATATTTACCCTGTATCGTATATGGATTATACAATCTTAAAATAAAAACATATAAAATTTTATAAAATCCCTATACTTTATTTTCTAAGAACTTAATGACCAAGTAAACGTATATTGTTGTTTTATTGTCATTTTTCTAAAATCCTAACCACAAAATTAAATAAACTATGGTTACCCAATAAGACCAAAAGTGATATCAAATATACAATTTATGAAATTGACTTAAAATGGATTTTGAACATACAGTGGCCGCGTGGCCACTGGTCGGTGTGAAAGATAATGCTGTTTACTTCATTTTCCCCACTCGTGACTTTTATTAATTTCTTTGAATAACTTTATAGAAATAAAATTAGTGGTCAAGGTTTGCATGCCAATTGTTTATATAACTCTTATTAAGGAAATAAGAAAACTCAACATTCATTATAAAATAAAAAAACTACTTATTTAAGCTAAAAAAATAATAACTCAAAATGTAAATCAATTATGTTGGTTTAGTTTAGGTTTTTGGGTGGGGGTGGGGCGAGGGGTTTAGGTTTTTGGGTGGGGGAGGGGTGGGCTTTTTGGTTTAGTTTAGGTTTTTGGAGGGGTGGGGGGTTTAGGTTTTTGGGGGTGGGTGGGGAGTTAGGTTTTTGAGGGGGTGGGTGAGGGTGGGTGGGGTGAGTTTAGGTTTTTGGGTGGGAGTGGGGTGGGGGTGGGGGGTTTAGGGTTTTAGGGAGTGAGTGGGAGGTTTAGATTTTTGGGGGGTGGGTGAGGGGGTGGATGGGGTGGGTTTAGGTTTTTGGGTGGGAGTGGGGTGAGGGGTTTAGGTTTTTGGGTGAGGTGGGGTGGGGTGGTTTAAGTTTTTGGGGGTGGGTTTGGTTTTTGGGTGTACTATACATATGCAGTAATAGTTTTTTCATTTTCTCATAAAAATGAGTTTTTTAGTGAACTCACCCCACTCTTATTATAAGGACAAAGACTATATATATATATATATATATATATATATATATATGTATGTATGTATGTAAATATGATTCCATTAATTAAAATATCAGAGAAACTTATATTTAGAAAATAATTTTTATAACATTTAAAGCGTAGGAAGTAATCATATATGTGACAACCCGAACTTTTCCAGTTAACTCCGTTAAAAAAATCCAGTTAAAGTTAACCTAATTAACTTAACTCAAACTTCAGGGACTAATTCTGTCAATAATCCAAACCTAAACTCTAGGGACTAGTTATGTAATATCCCTAAAGTTGATTGTTGACTTTTAGAAAGTCAAAATCCCAATTATGTTGACCTTGGAAGTCAAATTAACAAGTTCTTAACGTAGTTCAAACCTCAAGGACCTTTTCTGCCTAAATTCAAAGTTAAGAACAGGAAACTAGAGGGACTAGTAGTGTATTTAACCCATTCTTGATTTCTGTTGACTTTTGAAAGTCAACACATTCGAGCATGATCCGAATTCACTCGATTAACCCATTCTCTTTTGAAATCTTAACCGCTAACACATTTAATTAGCATAAACAACCATCATTGGGTAATTAAAAGCATCATTATGCGAGAATTAAACAGAATAATGGATAATTATGTCGTAACCTTCGATTTCTTCTCAAATTCGTTGAGTTCGTATACCATTTCACAAATTAAACACCTGCGCACACTAAACGAGCAGTACTGAAACCTCTTCACCATTCAATTCCATCGGAGAGGGAATTACAGTAGCCGGAAATCAAGTTCTTCACCGTCGGAGTCCGATTTAGTCGAGCACCTACAATCCGATATAAATTCTGGTAATTGGTCTCACCCTTAGTTTCATTTATGTCCTTAACTTGAAAGGCCTATGTTAATTAGGACTTATATCATCGAATTCAGGATGAACCCGATTCTAGGGTTTATACAATTGTGGTTTAATCGAAATCGGGTCTAGACTTGACCTCAATTCAATCAATGGGTATGGTTAGCTTCGACTTCACCTACCCAGTAAAAGCCCTATGAAATCCAAGATGTATATCATCAAATTGAAACTGAATCGAATCTAGGGTTCATATACGTCCCTGTTTAATCGAATTCCTATCTAAACTTGTTTTAAATGAAATTAAACAACACCAATAGATTCGCAGTGCTTCAATCAGTAAAAACCCTATGCGAATCTGATCATATAATATCGATTTAATCATAATCCGTAAACTAGGGTTCGTTATAAAAATGTTTTGGGGCTTTTGATCCTGGATACCATCTCAATCAAATTAAAACCTATGAACAGATTCAAAATGTTCATATGAGTAAAAGCCCTATGATTTCAATGAGTTTTAATATCGGACTGGATCAGATTCGAATTCGTGTTCTTATTCTAGGGTTCAACTTTTGAATCAGAAATTAAAGAAACATAAACCGGTTGATTTTGTAATTAAAAACTACCACATGTTCGCAAACCTTAGTATAAGAAAACCCCTATGCCCTCAGTTTCGATCGAAGTCTAAATCGGGAGTATTGGGACGGGTTTCGATCTTGAGTGCATACGGGGGGGGGGGGGGACCACTGGACTTGTATGTTTTAAACATTCCGGTCCGGATATCATCGCGATACCCTAGCGGGTGGGACTGGTTAGAACAGTGTGCGTATGTGGGAGAGACACGGGTTCTAGTCCGGGCTCCCACATTTCTTTTTAGACAATTTTCTAAATATATTTAATTGTTAAAAATCAAACCCTATATTATTATAGTATTATATAAATGTGTTTTCGCCGGGAAACAACCCGTAGACTCGGGTTTGAATTATTAACATATTTTTATTATTCCCACTTTTATAAATAAAATATTATTGTTATTATCAACAAAAAAAAAATAATATGTTTATATTATTTTTAAACCGTAAATTCGTATAAAATAATATGTTTATATTATTTTCAAACCGTGACTCGTAATATTAAATAATATACATATTTATATTATTTCGAATCATTTTATAACATCGTGTATCGATTGAGACCAAATAATAATATATTTAGTTATATTATTTACTCGTATATATATTATCATTTTCTTAATTTTTATGAATGACAAAACACCCGGTCATATTTATTATTAATTGGGTCATTCGTCGCATAAAGTAATTCCTAACTCCGTGGACACTTTCGTCCACTCTTGAATATTTGAGCGTTTCGTTAGGACGTTTCTCATTCCGTGTCGCTGTCACAATTATTTTTATCCCTAATTTATGTGTTTATAAATTTAGGGCATTCGTAAGTCGTTTGAGACTTACACAAGTGGTTCCAACTTATCCTTTATGTGATACTACCTACAACGCAACGCAGGTGAGTTTTCACGGCCCCTTTTTACTGTTTTAATATGGGGGAGAAAACATGATTAAACTATTTTGAGATTTTGCAAATTCATATGTTATCAATGTTAAAGCTAAGTGTAACACGCTATCACAGAAAGTCCTCAACTTATATCGGACCGTTAATATGGATCTTAGCAAGGTAATATTTAGTAGTACTACTAGGTTTGACAAATCCCACCTGCGTTAGTCGCGCTAACTCGATTAAAGATCGAACGGGTGAAATGTTAGCCTACTCACACCGCCAGTGTTGATAGACCTGGCAGGAGGCAATAAACAAACAGTCAGCTTCGGTTGCGAGCGCTTGAGTTAAACATGAGCATAGGTTAGCTACCTATAGATACATACTGAATGAACATAAATCTGGTAAACACTTATTTATATATTAAAACCTGTGAACTCACCAACCGCTTGTTGACATATTTTCTTACATGTTTTCTCAGGTCGCTAAGATAAGACACAGGTGCATATTAGGGCATGCATGAGATTCAACTATTTTGATTATGACTTATTTATAATAGTTTGGATTATTTTGTATTGTACTCGGTTTGGTTGGACGTTTTGGACTTTGGTTTTGGGCGCGTATGTTTTGCGCATTTACTTTCTTTACGCTTCCGCATTGAAACTCTGATTAGTATGATATTTTCATTTTGAGTCCCATGTAGAGTCGTTCAAAGTAACTAATGTCTGAGATCCTGGTTCGTCACTTCCCAAACGGTAAAACTCCGTTAGTTGAAATTGAGGGTGTGACAATATAGTCGGTCTAATTCAAACTATGGTTAAGATTGATGGGTGATAATTTTATAAATTGTGTCGGTGTCCGAGAGGGTATTTGGGTCTATTTACATGTTATGAACATAAGGCAATTTAGGATTCTAGTCCCCGTAATCCGTCACGCTTACTGCATTATCTTGAAAATCTCTTAGGTTAGTTTTAAAAAAATAGTGATGAACCGTGGAAGAAATTTGGCAAGGATTACTAAAGTTATCACTTCGCGTATTCATTCGATAATCATTTTTTTTAAGGCAAATTTATTCACAACACCAACACCCAAAAAAGGGGACCCAACAAGAACAAAAAACTACACACGGAACACTTTACATCAGAGGATAAGAACACCAACTAATCCAAGAAATGGAACTATTCTTACCCCTATTAGAATATCATAAAAACACAACTAAACCGAAGTTTCATTGAACCTTTTGTCGTTCCTAGCCTTCCACAAGCAACAACACGCCACCAAAATAATCCCGTGAAGCACCTCTCTAGCTGACTTCCCTAAACCACAGTTAGCGTGAAGGTCCAAAAGATCTCTGACCGAAAAAGCAAAAATCGGAGGAACCCGACACCACTTGCTAATAAAATTCCATACCACCGAAGCCACACCGTAAGACGTAAAAAGATGCTCCGCTATCTCGTCTCCATAATCACACAGAATACACTTTAAATCGTCAAGAAAGAGATTTCTTCTATTAAGAGCCAAGAGAGACGGAATCCGCTCCATCTCCGCCCTCCACGCAAAAATGTTACACTTCATTGGAATCCATTTACTCCATTTGAAAGCGTAAACAGAATCCAAATCCCTGTCCAGACTTAAAATCTTCTTGCACGATAATCATTGACTCGTAATTTATAAGTCAAAAGTTTGTTGTGTATTCTTAAGGCAAAGTTATTGTTCTCAAGGCCAGTACACGAAATCTTAAATCGAATAAGACATAAAGTTCTCTCAATAATGATATGTTATTTTTTGAGAACAACGAAGTTCAGTGGCGGATTTAGGAAAAAAATAGGGGTATCGGGCAAAATTTTTTTCCGTGCATTCAAATAAATGAAACAATTTTTTTTTTGACATTGAAGTAAATGAAACAAAATTTTGTTTTTTTATTGAAGTAAATGAAACATTCTTTTTCCTTACAATCACGTACATGAAACAACTTTTTTTTTCCGTACTTCATCTACTTGATTAGGGTGATAATTAGCAATAGATGGCTTCATCTTTTCTATAATCAAAATATCAAACACACAATAACAAGTTGTTATAAACTCTATTCTAAAGTCTAATTCCACCCAATTACACATATAAACCCTAAATCAAAATTAGTAGAATACATTAATGAGGATTGAGGATGATGGAGGATTGGCGGTGGTGACTGGTGTATGATAATGGCGGATTGGCGGTGGTGACTGGTGTGCAGGCGATGGCCCCTGCCCCCGTGGTCTGCGTCGTGCGTCTGGTCTGTCTGTCTGGACTTCCCTTATTTCAATTTTTTTAAGCCGATGGTGAATATAGATAGATCAACAATTTGGGCTTTGGATCAACAAATGTTTAATTTTGACTTTATAAAGTGTTATGATTTTCATTTAAACATAATTAAAGCCCAAATGCCAAGTTTAATTAGTAGAATAATGTTTTTATTAAAATTTCTTGGGTTTTTATAAAGTGTTACGATTTTTATAAAATTTAAAGGTAAGTGTTGGGATTTGTTTGTAAAAAATTTCAGGGGTATCTAAAATTTCCTTCAGGGTATCGGGAAACATAAAACGGTTAAAAAAATTCCACTGCGTGTCGAAAGTTGAGGGGTAGCGGCAGGTACCCCTGCCCTCCCCTTAAATCCACCCCTGACGAAGTTGTAAATCGTTGTTGAAACAAACCAACTGAATCTCTTTATAAAGGAGTCGAACAGTCATAACGAATCGTTGCAATGTTTCAAAAAAGGATATGACAGTTGATAGTTATAACCGTTTGTAACTATACACCAAACAGCATGAGTATTAACACACTTACCACCGACCATCAATAGTAACATACTTACTACCGTCCCTCCCTTGTTACTGATCCTTAGTTTCTACCAAAGTACCAAGTTGATACTGAGGTGCACAATAGCAATTTACTACTGATTTTTCAATACTTTCAATCATCAAATGCAACTTTTTCACCAATAATGTGAATCCGAAGCAAGTTTCGATGTATAACAAACATGTCATCTTCCAATGCAACTTTATACTTTTGATTAACCCTTGGACCTCTGTGGTCTAGGCTTCATCCCCTTGAACTACCGAGGTACCTTAGTACTTGATATTAGAATATTCTAATATCTGTGACATCCTAAAGTTCAAGAGTTATATTTATAAATCTTGTGAAATATGAATAGAGATTATTACCATTATTTATATAATTTCAAGTGATCATTCGTGTAGTGACGAATAAATTCCTAGGGACTTATGCTTTTAAATTAATAAAAATGGTTTTTATTTTAACAAATATCACACACACATTAGGCAAGTGTACATATCATATATGTAATATAGAAATGCAAAGAACCAAGTATCGATATGGACACTTGTGACAGCTCCTAATACTAGACTTTATATCAATATCTGGTTTTAACTAATGTTTTGGTTTTGAAGGAATATTTAAATAAAATAAAAATAACTTTTTGGATAAAATCAGAATTAGAGAGGCTGTATCATCTTGATTTTGACTCCTTTTGAGTAATGATAAAATGAATAATTGAACGATTGGGTTTATGAGGGTGGTTCTATAAAAGGCTAGGCTCTCACTAGAGTAACTTAGACGAGTGACATCTAAAACTTTCGAACTCACTGCCAGTCCTCGTAGGACCACTACTAATGAGGAATGAACCACCACTTTAATGACTGAGCTTGAGATATGAATCCTCACCCGACAGGGTTGTTGGAGAATGATCGTGTTATAGACAACACTAACACCCTAAGAAAATCTTATCAATTATCTTATGTCTTAGAACCCCAAGACATACCCAGAATAATAAGTCTCATTCGCCAAAGATAATTTACTAAATATAGAGTATACAAGAGAACTCTAATAAACTCTTAATTCCTTTTATTTAGAATTAATTATTAAGTAGTGGTTTTACCTTTATCCAAGATAACCTAGATCTACCTTGCTCTCACCAGAATAGCAAGACCAAACTATAGATTGAAGACTATAATCTAAGAACATTGAATAGTTATTCTACAGAGCCAACATACCCTCTAGAACCAAACCAACATTTAGTTCAAAGTTGAATCTGATAACAATGGAAACACATATGCAACATAAGATCTTGAAATAAGATTAATTAAATCAGTAAAGCTTCATAAACATATTCAAATAATTAAACATTGATAATCAAAATTCATCTACATCTATAAGACAAAAATGAGTTTAGCTAGTCATAGCGTTGAAAGATAAAACAAACAACTAAAAAAACATAATCAAAGATACACAAAGAAAATAGAACCAAATATAGGGCTAGTCTTCTATGCTTCTCCCGGAGAGTGATTTCTAATTTGAATGCTTCACTTCTAGCCTTCCTCTAGGATTCTCTCGTATCTCCGGGGATATACGAACTGATATGATTATGTATCATAGTCTATTATGTTTCTCCTTTTTTGGTATATCTTGGTATATCTTCGTCATTCTCTTTATATAGCCTTTGATTATGGTAATTCATACGGCCCGTATAGTGTCATACGGCCGTAGGATCTTCAGACGTGGCTACAATTTAGGAATGTGGGTAATATACGGCTTGTAAAGAATTCTTACAGCTCGTACGGTGTCTTCTGCCATTATCCTCTTTTTCGTCTAAGTCCTCGAACTTCGTTATCTACCGGTTTCTTCTCTTTAATTGCTTCTATTAACTCAGTAGACCTGTAAATTAACTGATAATGCAATTTAATACGGATATTGGTAATTTACAGTAAAATCGTTTATTATGTGGGATTAATTTAATGTTAAAAAGATGTGTAATTTATAGCAAATCATAAAGTTAGAAAAATTTTGTATTTATATAAATAAGTTGTTAAATTTTATATTTTATAAGAGGTGAGCCTTTAAGTGTATAACTTATAACTTTGAGATTAATAATGAAGGTATCATCAAATTGAGGGTGTAAAGAGTTAAGAGTGAAACTCCATTCAGGAAAGGGGACGAGGTTATGGAATAGACGTATCTTCCGTCTCTAAAGTATTTTCTTTATGATTGTTATGATTGTGTGATGTAATTGTTTTTTTTTCTAAGTGGTGATTTAGGTCAAAACCGAGAATGTATAAAATTGGAGGTTTTTACCTAACTTGATAACTTTGGGGTTGATTTACACGCGTTAAATATGTATAATCATATGTTTTTAATCATAACTATGACGTGAGAAACAATTTACTTTGACTTGTTTTCAAATTTTGTAGGTTATAAATGAAATAAGTTAAAAACAATAAAAAATATATAAAGTGAATGGGAAAATGATTAAATGATAATAAGATTAATATCAATTAAACTTAAATGATTGAATAGACTCACGTTGATTATATAATTCAAACATGAATATGATTGTATATGATTTAGTAATAGAAAAAATAGTATTTCTTTGATTTGGTGGAATTATTTTACATAGGTCACGCAAAATGTGGGAAGGAATTGGATTGCAACAAGCAAATCAATTTGTGCCATCATGTTTGTTTAACATATGATTTGGGCTAACAAAATTACACTAAAATTAAGTGGGCTGGAATAAATCAAGAATTACATGGGCTAAAATCATATCTTGATGGAGCATCACCCATATGATAAATTAAGACTAAATTATAAGTTTTGTCCTTCATATTTTACCAATTTATAGAATATTTTTTAAAATTTTAACACTCTCATTTTTCTTTATTTCATATGGTTATTATGAATTCCGTTCTTTTCACTAACAGATGTTAAGTTTTACAGTTAAGTCATCTCATATACATTATACATGAGGGCATTATAGTTTTTTTACCCATAAGGTACAATTCTTGTAATTTAATTAGGTTTTATGAATTTAATAAATTATTTTATTTATTAAAGTTTGTTACAAATAATATTTATGTGTTTCTCCTCACACCACTCCACCGTTCTTCTTCGTCCCACCGTCGAGGTAGTTCTCGGTTTTTCGGCAACCGATCGAGGGAACTCTTGCGACACCCCAATCATCAGTAATCACCCTAAAAATTGAATCAAACACATCCACTACCTTTCTCCACCTCATGGAATCCTCCATCATTACTCAAAACCTCGAAATCACAAAGAACTGGTATTCAATCGAACCTCTGGTCGTCAAAATCGAAGCTCAAAAGACCAACCATTCCCTTGCTCCAATTTCAGCGAGCCACAACATGAGATTCCCGCAAATTTACGTCAATAAATAAACCCAATTAACAAAATTGGCGAATAAATAGTAGTATGAGACGATTGCAACCGGCAACATCGCCTCACACCATCACAATTCCCACCACACCAATCGAGAAGAAACCATCACCTTTGACAGCCAACACCGTCGCCTTTCACAGTCTTCCAGGTAATTCATCACTCAGTCGCCGATTAGATTTAAACCCCACGTTTTCCACCAGATTTGAACCGACGATATCGACTTATTCTTTGCCGGTGAAGGTGAAGGTGGCGAGACGGTGAAGGTGGTTTCAGATTTTAGTTTTAATCAAGTTGTTTGACAAGTTTGTGAATTTTAGGTAATAATTTTAATGATGAATTTGGTAGTGACAATGTCCGAATTCCTTATTATGTTTGGCTAAAGTTCTTGTGATCATCCCGAGTGGAGGATTGTGTTAGTAGAGTGTATTCACATGTTCATACTTAACTTTGGATTAGATTTTGACTCAATCGTTTGGTTACTTGATGTCTTTTGTTTATTTGGTTTGACTAAACTGTTTGGATTTATAAGACTTGATTGGTTTTTATCATTTACTTGGTTTTCAATCTTTGTGTTGTTAAATCGTGAACTATTGAATTCAATCAAGTTTCATCTTTTGAACTGGAAGTTAATTATTTGGGAATTCAACTGTGTCATTCGGGTTTCTAATCGTAAATTAGCACAGTCATATAATATGGCCTTTAATTATTTGTCAATATTGAATAGTATCAGGAATCATGTCTACGGGATTTCCAATCGGTATGTCATCCATTCATATTAACAATCTAAAACCTGGGAGTTATTTGTTTTCCAATAAATGTTTAGTTAATTGAGTTTATGTTCTTGAATCAATTTCACAACAATCAACCAAATTCAAAATCAGTTTTCCATTCTAAGGTTAATTTAGGTAATTTAATTAGGTTTAAGATAGATTAGTTAAACGGAACTTATTACACTGACCGCATACTCCTCTTGTATACGATACATTACTTGCCTAACTATCTAGGTTTGTGCATAACTCAAACGACGATCACCATGGATTCATGTCTTAGAACAAGTTAAATCATCGCAAATGAGTGGGTAGTAGTCAAGATTTTATATTATAATGAATTTATCATGTTTAGGATGTTTAATTTGGTTTCTTTTTTTTGAACGGCGAACATTGAATGTTGTGACGTCGCACCCTCCGTCACATGGGAGAGCCTCGTCCAACTTCGGTCAATATGTTGTCTTAATCGGGCCCACTTGGCGTCAGCGTTGGAGAGCATCCAAGGAAAAATCCCACCCAATACCGCCCCTTCTGGGCTTGAGGGAGAGCCGAGGCTCGAACCCTGGATCGACGTGGATAAAACCAAGTTGCATCAGCCTAAGCTAGGCCTCATTTGCATGTCTCAGAAACTAGAGCAGGGATTGAACCTGGGTCACTAGAAGCATCAGGTCTCTCCCTTACCACTCCACCACTAGCTCATTGACATTTAATTTATCATGTTTAGGATGTTTTATTTGGTTTCTAACCAAGAGAAATGGGTGTATGATTTGGTTTTAGGTCAGAATGATCTAGGAGAGTAGCTATGTAGTAACTTGTAAAAGTTGAATTGATTTTTGCATGTCTTCCAAATACCATATAAATCAACCATGTATCTGATTGCGGTATTCTATATATTTTATGAAAGTTGAATTGATTAAGCTAGGACTCATCCTTTCCAACCCATCACTCAGTAACCTCTGTTTTACTTGGGTTTTAAGTCTACAACATACATGTATACAGGAACCCTCCCGGCTTGCTGGTCCCATAAGTACCACAACTAAAACAAGAGGATCAGTCTTGTCCCTGGTCCCTCTCAATCAATAGCCATAATAAGTACTTATTATAGGATATATGCATGGACAACGTTGGGATCTGAGATACAAAATCATTTATAAAACATTTCATAGAGCACAGTTTAGAGGAAATCACATCAAATAGAACCTCCTCCTGTATTGAATATCACTGTCAATACTTCAACAGAACCCTAGATCATATCCGGCATTATTATAATTAACATCTCTATCTTAGGTTTACAAAAAGAAACCTCAGGGCATTTAGAAATCTTACCTCAGCGCTATCTACGGCAGTCTTGCGGACAAATTGCTAGAAACCGAACTCTCGGGAGCGGATCGAAACCTCAGGAATCGAGCTATCAGAACTCTAGTGTGTGTAAATGTTGGTGTGGAATGAGCTGAGATCGACCGACTATTTATAGGGTGAATATCGGACCCGTATCTGACCGTTATGCTGGGGATGTCGGTCTGCTACCGTCCCCAGCCGAAATCTGCCTTAAGGCTTACGTGTCAGACCGCTATGACTTAGATGTCGGTCCGCTATCGGACCATGAGTCCGGATGAGTCACCGGACACGTGTCACCTTCCGGTTCATTACTTCTTCAACACATAGCGGACCGTTATGACTTGTATAGCGGTCCGCTATCCCTCTTATTTTCAAAATTTTTCATTTTAAGTCCTTTGGCTTTGGCCTGAACTTTCTATTTTGACACTTTTAGCCCTTGGGATTTATCCGGGTGTTACAAATCTCTCCTTCTTAAAAGAATTTCGTCCTCGAAATTCAAAATCAGTCAAAATAGATGAGGATATTTATTTTTCATTTGCTCTGTTAGTTCCCATGTTTTGTCGGCACCCTTCCGACCTTTCCACTGTACCAATACCATTGGTATAGTTTTCTTTCTCAACCTTCTTTCTTGAGTTCTTAAAATTTTAACGGGTTGTTCGATGAATTGAAGTTTCTCATTGACGTGTACATCATCTAATGAGATTGCCTGATCAGGGCCGGCTAAGCATTTGTGTAAACATGACACGTGAAATGTGTTATGAATACCTTGCAATGCTTCAGGCAATTCAAGTTTGTATGCTACAGATCCAACTCTTTATATGACTTTATAAGGTCCAATATACCTTGGCCCTAATTTCCCATGTTTCCTAAAACGTACAACACCTTTCCAAGGAGATACTTTCAGCATTACATAGTCACTGACTTGGAATTCTAATGGTCGTCAGCATTTATCTGCGTAACTTTTCTTTCGATCTTATGCAACTTTCAACCTTTGTTTGATCTAGACTAACATATCAGTTGTCTTCTGTAAGATTTCTGGTCCAGATAGTTGGCTATCTCTAACTTCAGTCCAACAGATTGGAGTTCTGCACTTTCTACCGTATAGTGCTTCAAATGGTGCGGATTTTATACTTGAATGATAGCTGTTGTTGTAAGAGAATTCTATTAATGGCAAATGATTATCCCAGCTACTTCCAAATTCTATTGCACAAGCCCTCATCATATCCTCTAAGGTTTGAATTGTCCTTTCACTTTGTCCATCAGTTTGAGGATGATATGATGTACTCATATTAATTCGAGTTCCTAACTCTTTCTGGAAACTAGTCCAGAATCTGGAAGTGAACCGACTATCTCTACCAGAGATAATAGATAGCGGTATTCCATGTCGGCTTACGATCTCACTAATGTAGAGTCGAGCAAGTTTATCCATTGAGTAACCTTCGTTGATAGGAATGAAATGTGCCGATTTAGTTATTCTATCAACTATAACCCAAATAGCATCATGCCCTTTCTAGGTTCTCGGAAGTTTCATGACAAAGTCCATAGTAATCCTATCCCATTTCCACACAGGTATCTCTAACTGTTGTAGTTGACCTGTGGGTTTATGATGTTCAATCTTGACTTGAAGAAAAGTCAAACATTTCTCTATATACTGAGCTATAGATCTTTTCATGTTTGGCCACCAGAACTGAGATCTTAAATCCTTATACATTTTATTAGCTCCGGGATGTATCGAGAGCCTAGGAATCCAAACTCTCTCTCCAAATCATAGAATTCCATCATCGCCTTTGGTCCGTAATTTCTTCTTACCAACCATGCGTTCTTTCTTGATATTGTCTTCTTGTAGTGCTTGAGTTTGAAATTCCTTGATTTGATCTATAAAGTCTACTCTGACTTCTAACCTTAAGGCTCTTATCTTGATGGGCTTGATTCTTTCCTTTCTACTTAATGCGTCTGCTACAACATTAGCTTTCCCGGGATGGTATTTGATCTCACAGTCATAATCGTTAATGAGTTCCATCCATCTCCTTTGTCTCATATTCAAATCCTTTTGATGGAATATATGCTGGAGACTTTTATGGTCTGTATATATCACACACTTAGTGCCATATAGATAGTGTCTCCAAATCTTTAGAGCAAACACTATGACACCTAGTTCAAGATCGTGTGTGGTATAGTTCTTCTCATGAACCTTAAGTTGTCGTGATGCGTAGGCTATAACCTTTTCTCGCTGCATCAATACACAACCTAGACCAACTCGGGAAGCATCACAATAGATGATGAAGTCATCATCCCCTTCGGGTAATGTTAAGATTGGTGTTGAACTAAGTTTATGCTTAAGGGTTTGGAATGCTTCCTCTTGCTTCCGACTCCATTCAAACTTTACCGCTTTTGTGTCAAAGTGGTTAATGGAGTAGCAACTTGGAGAAATCTTGTATGAACCTTCGGTAGTATCTGGCTAGCCCAAGAAAGCTTCGAACTTCAGTTGGCGTCTTTGGAGTTTCCCACTTCATAACGGCTTAGATTTTGGTTGGATCTACTTGGATTCCCTCTTGGTTTATGACATGCCCTAAGAATTGTACTTCTTGTTTCCAAAACTCGCATTTGGAAAACTTAGCTTACAGCTTCTCTTTCCTAAGGGTTTCCAGGATTATCCGGAGATGTTTGGCATGATCTTCTTGGATTCGAGAATAAATAAGGATATCGTCTATGAACACTATAACGAATTTGTTCAAGAATGGTTTACAAACTCGGTTCATTAGGTCCATAAATGCAGTAGGAGCATTATTTAGACCAAATGACATAACTAAGAATTCGTAGTGTCCATATCGAGTTCTAAAAGCAGTCTTAGGTACATCTTCCTCCTATACTTTCAACTAGTGATATCCAGATCTAAGATCTATCTTAGAGAAGTATCTAGCTCCTTGTAGCTGATCGAACAAATCATCTATTCTAGGCAATGGATATTTGTTTTTTATAGTAAGCTTATTTAATTCCCCATAATCTATGCACATACGCATACTCCCGTCCTTTTTCTTGACAAACAAGACTAGTGCTCCCCACCGTGAAGTACTTGGGCGCATAAAGCCTCTATTTAATAATTCTTCGATCTGCTTCATCAACTCCTTCAACTCGGAAGGTGCAAGACGATAGGGTGATTTAGCTACGGGTTTGGCTCCAGGTATGAGTTCTATTCGGAATTCGATTTGTCTATCCGATAGTAAACCAGGTAATTCTTTCGGAAATACATCCGGGTGATTGCATACTATAGGAATGTCCGTAATCTGTCGTTCGGGTTTAGAGTCTAAAGCATAAAATACAAATATGCTACATCCTGTATTCACACATTTCTTAGCCTTAGCTATAGAAATTGTTTCAATCTTATTCTCATCGTTATCGCACTGTATCAACATAGACTCTCTGTTAGGCCTACAAAATCTAACAGTCCGTTGATCACAATCGATCTGGGCATGGCATTGGTTCAACCAATCCATTCCAATGATAACATCGTACTTGCACATACTCATTGGCATTAATTCAATCACTGAATTCTCATTGCCCAGAGTCATCTTGCAATTCACATATGATTCTGTTATCCTAATCTGCTCGCCACTTGCCGTCTCAACTACGTACGCACGCTCAAGTGGAGTAGGTTTTATGCCTAAATACAAACTAAAGGCATCGGAAACAAAACTTCTATTTGCTCCTGTATCGAATAGAATCTTAGCATAAATATCGTTAATTAGAAACATACCAGCTACCACTTTGGCATTATCGTTTCTTCTTCCTTCGCCTATCACAAATACCCGACCTTTTGCCCCTATTTCGGGATTTTGTTGTACGAGTTTAATACAATTCCTTTCCATATGCCCTTCCTTATTACATTTAAAACACTTAAGAGTAGGACAGGATGCTGCAATATGCCCTATTTTCTAGCATTATAACATTTTACTTCTTGAGGATTTCTTATTGGGTTATTTCCCTCTTTCCTAGGGAATTTAAAGTTTCTTAGCTTAAACCGGTACATCACCTCCCCGTTTATCCTCTTTGTTTCTACAGGTTTCACCTCTACTATCTTCTCAGCATTATCCTTGGCCCCTTTAGCTGCCACATCATCATAAACCGTGGCACTTAATGTCAAAGCTGAATCCATTGTTTGTAGTGCAGCGGTTTTCACCAAAGTTCGCACCTTGAGAGGTAAACCTTTAATAAAATGTTTGATTCTTCGGTATTCGGGTGTCACCAAATGTGGTACCAATTTTGACATCTCGTCAAATTTAGTTGCATATTCCTAATGCGTCATAGTTCCAGCTTCCAGATGCTGAAACTCTTCCTCAAGCTTATCTAGTTCATTCTGAGGACAGAATCGTTACATAATCAGCTCCTTGAATTTGTTCCATTTCATACATTTTGCTTCACAGACTCCCACCAGTCTAAAGCAGTTGTTTCCAAATAATTGGCAGCAAACTTGACTGCTTGATCCTCTCTACATTCACTAAGTTTGATTACCGCTTCCATCTTCGTGATCCATTGAGTAGTATCAATGGCTCCCTTCTTGCCATCAAATGGCTTGGGTTTGCAACCTTCGAAGGATTTGTAATTGCATCCTTTACGATTCTTAGTTCTAGTTACTGAGCTAGTATGGGCGTTTCCGTTTTCCCCTCCGATGGTGTTATTGTTTCCTCCTCCAGCCATGCCAGTACCCATTCTTCTTGAGAGAACTTCATCTAATAATCCGGGTAGGGTGTTTCGTAAAGCTTTAGTAACTTCACTGGCCACAGCGTCTTGAAACTGGGTTTCAGACATGATTACTTCTTCAGCATGAGGATCGTTATTATTGTCATTCTCATTCGGTTCGTGATGTTCGTTAGTATCGGTGTTAGTTTCAGCATGTCTATGGCTCCTAGTGACTGGAGTTCGACACGTTCCTCTACCTCTTCCTAGTCCAACCATTGTTACCTATACACATAGATGTATGGTATCAGAATTCGTATAACCGGTTATGATCTAGAAAATCAGAAATTAAAGACATTTGGCCAATAATGTACTTAATATCTGTTTTCTTGACATCTCCTGTTATATTCATACTGATAACCAACATCTCAACTTACATCCTATTGGCATTCCAGCTATTCTCAGAGCTCTTAGTTTAGTCTAGATAACAATCTATCCTATTGGTATCTAAATCCCTTAAACTGTGGCTCTGATACCAACTTGTCACACCCGTAACACAGGACAGTCAACTACCACAGTAGTACCTCCAACAGATATGTTCCCATGTAAGAGCGACGGGTCTAGGAGAGATTTATACACCGCTTTTTCCTAGACAGAACATTCCGTTCGTCAGATAACTACATACCGGTTGAAGGTCGCCTTCTAGTTACAGTGACGTTGATAACAAAACCCACAACGGAAGACTTATCACATAACTTCTTTCATTTCATAATAAAAAGTTTGTAAACTAGGGACTGACTGGCAAAACACAATACAATCAAACTCTGGACTTATAACTCACGAAGAATCATACCAATCACTCAGGCCTTATGGTCACCAGGGACCTGCCCTCAGTCATCCCAAATTTCAACCTTTGTACACCTCCTGGAATGACATCTACTAGCTAGGGTTCACATGTGCTAAAAAACATTTGAAAACATTTTGGATTAGCTTACGCCGGTGAGTTCATAAACAAAATCATCTTTTTGTATATCCCTGGTCGAGAATAAATACCCCGTATGGGAATTACAATCATCCTGTCTAACCCATCACTCAGTAACCTCTGCTTTACTCGGGTTCTGAGTTTACAACATACATATATACAGGAACCCTCCCAGCTTGCTGGTCCCATAAGTACCAGAACTAAAATAAGAGGATCAGCCTTGTCTCTAGCCCCCCCCCCCAATCAATGGCCATAATAAGTACTTATTATAGGATATATGCATGGACAACGTTGGGATCTCATATACAAAATCATTTACAAAATATTTCATAGAGCACAGTTTAAAGGAACTCACCTCAAATAGAACATCCTCCTATATTGAATATCACTATCAATACTTCAACAGAACCCTAGATCATATCCGACATTATTATAATTAACATCCCTATCTTAGGTTTACACAAAGAAACCTCAGGGCATTCAGAAATCTTACCTCAGCGGTATCTATGGCAGTCTTGCGGACAAATTGCGAGAAACCGGACTCTCGGGAGCGGATCGGAACCTCGGGAATCGAGCTATCAGAACTCTAGTGTGTATGAAGATGTTTGTGTGTGTAAATGTTGGTGTGGAATAAGCTGAGATCGATCGACTATTTATAGGGTGAATATCGGACCCGTAGCGGACCGTTATGCTCGGGATGTCGGTCCGCTACCGTCCCCAGTCGAAATTCTGCCTTCGGGCTTACGTGTCGGACCGCTATGACTTAGATGTTGGTCCGCTATCGGACCATGAGTCCGGATGAGTCACCGGACACGTGTCACCTACCGGTTCATTACTTCTTCAACACATAGCGGACCGTTATGACTTGGATAGCGATCCGCTATCCCTCTAATTTCAAAATTTTGCATTCTAAGTCCTTAGACTTTCGGGAATGTAAAGTTCAACCCCTGAACTTTCTATTTTGACAGTTTTAGCCCTTAGGGTTTATCCGGTGTTACACACCACCCCGAGGAAGCTCACCAGGGGTGGATACATATTATGTATTTTTTTGTCCAAATTCAATGAAAAATCCTTGATTTATGTTTCTATCGTGTTTATATTTATTTTTTGGCTCACAACAACCCATCTCTAGCCATTTCTTTAAAAAACGAATCTGGAATCAAGATCTGGAGGGCTATTAATTGGTATCCGAGCTTCGATTGCTGATTCATATTCTTTTTGGTCGAATCTTCACCAGAAACCCGCCAGAGGCGTTAAACAAGGTCAGATGTGAATATCTTTGGTTATTTTTTGAGTTTTTGGGTCTGTTCAGTTCATTGGGCAATAGTGATCATTCATCAGGCAACACTCGCCATTTATCTGGCGACACTGATCATTCATCCGGTGACACTAACACTGTCAGCATTGTCAACGACACTATCCAAATACTTTAAAAAAATATATATTTTAGAAAAAATTTCTTATAAGAAGTTTTGGGAGGATATTGCAAAGAAAAGAAGGATTATTGTCCAAAAACTTGAAGACAATGTTTTTCGGGTTTTAGGAAATTTTGGTTCTTTGGCAATAGTGGATCCAGGGATGTTCGAAGATCTTCATAGCTATCCAAGACTTTATTTGTATGACACGGATGTCACATCTCGAGCGTATTTGGATCCTGAAAATGTAGGCTAGAAGCATCTAGGATGCTTATTTTAATAGGGTGACGAGTAGTTAAAGATTTGGGGTTTCATGGAATGAATTTAGAGTTTTGTCGTCTTCCAAAGACCTGACCTTTTGGTACTGATCAATGGAAGTTCAAACCTTTATCTTTTTTCTTACAAGTTAGGAGGATCTACACTTAAGGGGGATAATCACAGTGAAAAGTATCGGATTATCAGTTATTTGTGAAGATGTGTGACAAAGTTGATATTTCGATATTAGGATTTGAATATTCGTTAGATCATATCAAGACACATTGACAGAGTTAAACACCTTTGTGTTAAAGCCGGTTATTTAATGTTAATCATTGGAAGTTCAAGCCCTATCTTTTGCCTACAAAATAGGAGGATCTAAATTTGCGGGGAGAATGACAATGAAATAGGTTGGGTTATCAGTGGATTCATGAAGATGCAATACAATGTCAAAAGATATTGATAGTATTATTCTAGGAGTGAGATTGTTAGGTATAAATAATAGATGATATTATCAATCGAAAGATCCAGACGAAAAATTAAGTTTTTATTGTCCGGTGACACTAGCTGGCGACACTAATAGTGTCGCAATGTTCCTAGGCGACACTAGCTAGTGTCGTCGTCGTGCATAGGTGACACTAGGGTTTTTTAGCAAAGGCGGCTGGCTCGGATAACAAGGCTCAGGAGCTATAAATAGGGCATTAGGTCTCGTTCGTCATTGTTGATTTTTTTACGAGCCACCACCCTTAGGGAGCTCATCCGGGGTGTCAAGGTCAATAAAAAACACTTATAAAAACTACTACTTATCTACCTTGGACTGTAGACAGGGAAGTAGGGTTGTCGAATCCACAGGAAATCAGTGGAAAGATTAATTGCTTAGTTTAGTAAATTATATTGATTAAAGTTTAAATTAAATAAAGAATTCAACCTCCTCCAAAATTCCGGTTCCAGGTTTCACATAAAATTCAGTTATTTAATTAGACATCACATAGACATAGTGTTGGAAAATCAGTTAAAACAGTGATTGAAGACATATTATTGTCAGCAACTTATACGACTAGTTCCGTCTCAAACCAATATAATTGAATCACCCAAATTATAAGTGTCAAGTTAACCCCCTTTAGTCACCCAACCATGCTACTCGGTTTTATCATCAACCGAACAAGATTGTAAAACGAGAAAACTCAAAGCATGCAAATAAACTGTTTAAATTAACCAATACATCAATCTATTTAGTTTATTTATTTAGTTATTGTCATAAACTAAATAGATCTAATAACATAAATAAACTGAATAAAACATAAAACTTATACAAACCATCCGTATAAAGAAAGTCACGTGTGATTTTAGCCGCTCATAAAGTGTTCTTAGGTCGATTTCCGTGCCAAGTATCCTCTGATTCCAGCCGTGCGAAAACCCTCCAAATTGCCGTCCCCCTACTCCACGTACAAAAACAATTCCTTTTTATGCTTGTTGACTTTTTATTCATTGTGGGCCACACCCTAACCCAAACAGTAATTGAGTCAATGTGGCCTCTTTTCTTTTTCCTCTGCTTGGTCTCGTTTCTTTCTTTTCTTTTTTTTAAGCGCATTATTCATTTAGTGGGTTTGTATAGTGGGTTTGTATAGTGGGTTTTCACCATTTAATTTCATATATAGTAAACTGCAAAGAAAAACAATTATCGTAATTTGAGTTTTCTATTTAATTAACATAATTAAACAGCCATACTAATTTAATTACTACTAGGTTAAAATCCCGTGTATTACACGGGTTGAATAAATAAAATAGTATATATTAAGTTATTAAAACCTTTATTGTGTCTATAAATTAATATATTAAGGAAAAAAAAATGATGTGATTGAATATGGAGGTGACACGTGACATCTCAAAACCTTTATTTATTATATAGTATAGATACGAAACATACAATACATAACAATATTTATTAAACTAAACTATAATTATAATAAATAGCTTTAACCATTCGATCACAAAAATAACTTTTTATCTCGTGGTTAGTTTAATTTGGTAGTTTTAGCTCATACTCTCTACAAAGTATAAAAACCGACTTTATATACAAAGTTAAACTACTAAAACGCATACAAAACGACACATATACACGAGATATTTAACCCTACCTCACATCCCCACACTTAACCTTTTGCGTCTCGAAAAAGAACAATGCAATGAAATCATAATCGGAAAAATTGCAACTTATACTTTCATTCTACACAACACAAATTTCATAACACGTTAATTGTAACAATCGGTATTTCGATCCGATTAAACCCAACTACCAACTCTCGAGCTCCGGATTTTTTGATATAAAGTATTATACATTACCAAGCAGCAGTCTATCTATGGGTCTCACACTCAGAAAGCTACGACTCAGCCTAATCTCATCTCAAGGTCATGTTTAGGCCCGGGTTAAACCAGATAGATTTCCCACCACTATAAACTCTAATTTATATGTTTTAAAACTCGGATGAATTATGGATCGATGGATAAACGTTTGAGCTTTTATTAATGTTTTATGAATAAACCTAACCAAGTGGTGTTTTAATTTGGTCGTTTTAGCTCATACTCTCTAACAACCAACAAAGTATAAAAACCGACTCTATATACAAAGTTAAACTACTAAAACGTATAGAAAATGACACATATGCACGGGATATTTAACCGTACATCAGATAGCAAAACCAATCCTACTAAAAACAAAGCTTTGGTTTTTAGTGGATGAAAATTTTCCATGCATTACCCGCTAAACTTTGTTTAGTAATTCCACAACCCCCGGGGCTAGGAAACCAAAAGTATCAAAAGCAAAAGGGATAAACACGTGTTGATTTTCTAAACAAGCTTTCTCGTGTTTAGCAACTTTGCATGCTTCCGCCTTCAACGCAGCATGGCTCGCAACAAACCTAGTGTCCTTAAGCCACACGAGAGGGGACAATCCCGTAAGGTCCACACAAGCGTGTTCCCCCCTGTCCACCCAAACAAAAGAATATCAGCTGGCCGTAGAGTAGACCTCCCTTCGAGCAGACCTGTCAGGAAGTTCACTGGAGCCTCTTTTTTAGCAGAAATTCTTGCCCGCTTAAGAACATCAAAAAGGACATCCTTAACCAAATCATGTCTGTATTTAAACCAAGGTAGCTCTTTGCAATGGACTGCGTGCTCGCCAAAAGAATCCAATAAACCTTGCGACAAACTGGGCAATGCTCATCAGACGGGAACAAAGGGATCATTAGTCAGTACTTAAGGATAGCTTGATACTCCACAACCGACATATGTTGGCCCAGTCCTTCAATGGGGATGACTGACAGGAAATCCTGAGCCCGAGGAGCTCGAAGACATTCAAACACCGCTTTTTGGCGAGGGGATAGATCAAATTTCACTCCCAGCGTCTGGATGATTCTACTAAATAGGGCACTCGCCAAAAGCATGTTGGACTTTAGGGGGGGCGGTGTCCTTATTAGAGAAACCGCTAAGATCGAAATCGGGAAGGGACATGTGCAAGCGATCCATCGTACATCCATAGTTTGAGTCTAAACCATCAATCCAACCCCAAAATTGATGTTTGAAAAGTCGTTCTTTTCCTTTTCCGCCACTGCTCAATGCACACAAGAACCGATTTGATATATGAATTTGTTCCCGGTTCCGGCGTAACTTCGATTGTCCTTTTAATATTGATAGCGAATTAGAGGTAAAGGACATAAGGTGTATAAAAGTATGTAAATAAAGGACATGGGTGTACTTATTAAAGTCAAATGACACAGAGTGTAATTTATAGTATAAATAAATGATAATGTGTGTAATTTACTCAAACTTTTAACTTGTATATTTGTTTGTTTTATAGAATAAAACGCCTTTAATTATGTATATTGAAATTCTTCTAGACACCCTTGCATGTACTGGGCTTTGTTGTTTCGAATTTGGTAGGTAACAAGATCATACAAAGGAGTAAAAAATACGTTAAACTTATTTATAATAAAACAAAGTGATCATATCTTCAATTTTAAAATCTGCATTCAATCATTGATCATTTGCAATCATGAGTACTTCAATTTGCATCCAATCATTGTTTTTCTTAACAAACATGAGTAGTTTAATTTAATTGGCATCCAAAATTGTTATTATTTCTTGATATTATTTTGTTATGTTCTTAGAATAAACAAAGTGACATGTGTAATGTCTTTGGTGAAGTAATATGTGTTGTAAGGACAAATATTAATTGTTGGAATTTGTTAAACTGAAAATTTTAATAAGTTGACACGTTTTGTTCAAGTATAACGGGTTAATGTACGATAAGGTACCGTTGGGGCGTAAGGATCATGGTTGTGAACTAATAGCATGGGTAGGCGTCACTTGGCGCGCGGGGGGGGGGGGGGGGGGGACGGACTAGTCACCACTGGTTTAAACTGTACTGATTTATGTTAAAACTTAGATGTACATAAGTAAGTAATGAGAGTCGTACAATATGGACCTACAACTTGTGAAGTGTATGAAATAAATATAAGATGCATGCTTGTGAGAGTAGTATGGCATATGTTAAGTTACGTGGAATTTGAGTAAAATTTGAAAGGACTATCACTATAAGAATTGTAAGCATTAGGGGCGATATCAGCTTTAATCCACGTGATAAAATCCACCGGTTGATCCATTTGTTGATTTGGAACTGATCTAATGGTTGGGGAAGAACAAGCATTAGGGGCGAGGGATTTAGGGGCGATATATCGTCACTAAAACCCTCAAAAATCTTGGCGGGTATATTTCCCTCCCCCTGGCTTCACTTTTGCCTCTTCACAGATCCCTCTCCCTGTCTCCCAATCGAGCGCCACCTGCAACTAGGTCATCGCCGCACCACCATCTTCAACCAGCACCACCTCGTCGCACCACCACCTGCAACCACCACCACCTCGCCACACCATCTTCAACCACCACCACCTGTAATTTTATCTTTGGTGAGTTTTTGTGTCTATTTCCTTTGATTCATGCTTACATAGAATATACAGTACAATGTGATTGTGATATATACCTTTTTAGTAGTTCATGTCCTCTATTTTGCTGATCTTTCTTCAACTTATTGCTAATTAGACGGTAGAGGCTTGCTTAGGAAGAGTCTTCTTGTTCCACTCTTTGCTTTCTAATTTGGGAATTTTTGAATTTTGTGGGAGATATTATAGTAATCAGATTCCTAATTAAAGTAATTTGTATGAATACGAATGTTATGTTAAAAGTTGATTTTGAAGTCTCTTTGCTGATGGAGACCAAATGTTTAATGAAATGCCTGAATGAAAAAAAAGTTTGAAATTGTTTTGTGTTCACTTGAATTTTTTCATATGTTTTACAACCTACCCTAAACTGTTATTATTTGCCCTAAAAGTCAAAGGAAAAAAACGGTAAAGAGTATTAGTGGCGATGACTTCAGCTTTTAGGGACGAAAATATCGGCCTAAAGATTTTAGCAATAGGGGCGATTTTGAGAGAGCAATAGGGGCGATCGCCACTATTAACAATAGGGGTGATTTTGAAGGGTTTTAGGGGCGATAATTATTGCCTTGCTTCGTCTCCTTGTAGAGTATTGAAAGCCAATGGACAAAATTTGGGAATTAACATATGAAAATTGATTGAAATGACTTGATTAAACGTATTGAATGTTCATTATGTAATTTACTTATATCCGAAAAAATAACAAACAATCACTACGTAAAATTTTAACAAAAAACATCTAATACATGTTATAATACATTCATGTTGTTAATATGACACCTCCGTCCCATACATAACGCCTGCCTCGGGGATGCTCTCAAGGGAAGGCCTCCAATAACTCCTGCGATCTCCCTTCATTTGTTTGCTTCTTAGAATCCGCATTCTCTTCATATCCTTCAATCGCTGTTCTAACGTCTTTGATGCTGACACCGGTCTTAAATTAACATGATTCCGTTTGTTATCACCTTTTCTGTTAGTAACTTGTTCAAGAACTTGCTGCAGTTCTTGCCTCTTCACTAAGATTTTCATCCTCACTACTCCGTTTTCCACTGACTGTGAAACTGCTCCTCTGCGATCCCTGATCTTGTTGAAAACCTCGAGATTTTTCGTCGCCATTTGGGATAATTAGATTTAGAATCTTAGGATATGAGATCAAAAAAATGATCTTGTTATCTTTAGAATTTGGTGAACAATAATTATATGTATATGCAAATGAATTGCATGGTTTATATATAGGTGTTGGATGTACCTAAGAGAATATTAAAGTTTGAAAAATAAATGAATAAATGGTTTAAATACAGCACATTAGAGTTGGTTGATCAACTGAAAAGAAGAATGTCAAAGACATTAACTGTATAATTATTAAAAAACTGAAAAACATTGCCCAAACTACCTTCCTGAATTAATTAATTAAACCGTTTGTGATTTGGCACAGCATCTGTTTGAATTTCGTAGAGGAAAGATATTAAATATATGGTGTAGTAGAACTAGATGTAGAAGACATATAAAAATAGGAGTAAATTATACAAATTAGTCTTGTGCTATGTATATTAATTATGGAGAAAGTTTTTAAATCGTATAAACACATTCAGATTAAGGTACTTCGATGTGTTGCTTGAAATCTTAATCACAATTAATAAAAATATAAATTAAGAGCGAGCTTTTTAATTATTTCTGAGTTAATCGTCTTACCCGAAAACAGACCCAAATTACATTTATTGAAACGACATAACATTTCATAAACGAGTGCAATAGTTTGATACTTGATAGGTAATCCGGTTGGCATGAACCAATGTGTCGAGTGAACCTATGCTTGGGGCGTTACCACCTTGACCATGTTGTTTGTTAAAGCTCGAAATCAAATTAGTCTCAAACGAGCTTAATTGCCTAACATGTAGCAAGCCTATTCAGATTTCACTTTGGTCTTAAGTAAATCATAATTACCAAAAACGAATTAATAACACTAAAATCACAAACGTCTATCCACTATTTTAGTGTAATCCTTGATATAGTGTGATTAAAAAACAAAAACAAACTTAAGCATAAATGAAAATGTCTTGAAAATAGAATGTTCATCCTACTATATTTCAAATTTCAAATATTTGAATATTAGGGCGATTGAACCTTTCAAATCATTTCAATTAGGGGTGTTCAAAAATATCCGAAACCGAATCCGAATTATCTGAAATTTCAAATCCGAACTATCCGAAAATTCGGATTCGGATATTAATATTGGAAAATTTCGGATATCCGAAATATATATATATTTTATTATATATTTAATTGAACATTTCTAAAACTTCTAAGGAACCCTAGTCATTCCAGGTCTCTCGTTTCATCTTTCTAGCACAGCCACCACGGTCGTCCACCCCTACTCCATTCTTGTCTGCTGCTCACCGTCTGCGTCAACCATTGTTTCACCGTCGCCGTCATACTCTCTATCCATCTCTGTCGCCACCAACCATTTATTTCACCGTCGCCGTCGCCGTCGCCGACATCTTCTCTATCCGTATCTATCGGCCTCGCCCACAGCCCACTACAGCTCTCGTACGTCATCTCTCCCGTTTGACCAAATACCTAATTTTATGTTGTATGTAATGCTTGAACTAGCATACTTCTGGTTAATTTCAGTTTGAATTTAGGTTGATTCAAGAGATGTTCAGTCATGCCTCCTATAAATCAATAAGCAAAGTTTTCATTCTATCTTCTACATCAAACTGAAACTTTAGACATTTAATTTATCATCAGAGCCTTCAAATCCCTCATCAAAACTTCACTAATTTTGTCATTACCTTGACTCTTGTATAAATAGCCTAGCAGGGTTGAAATCACAACGATGGATTGGTAATTTATATTTTATAGGTAATTTGTTACCAAACTTCACTAATTTTTAGTTTCAGGTTTCGGATATCCGAATTACTATCCGAATCCGTATCCGAAATTTCGGATACGGATTCGGATAGTGAAATCCACTATCCGAAATTTCGGATATCCGGTTTTGAACACCCCTAATTTCAATACATGAAAAAAATGAAGTTTTATGTTATGTAAGTATCCTCAAACCTTCTAGTGTCTTATAACGTAGATAATAATGTCATAATGTTTGTGTTGTATACATGATCCAACAAGTTACTATGTAGGTTACGAGATTTGAACGTTGCACCTCCATCCCAACTCGTCCCCACCTTTACACTTTAAATTAGTTTTAAGTTACTAAAATAAACCTCAACACCCCCTCATTTGAATGTTTTTTTTATACTTTTTAATTTCCTTTTTTTAATTTTCTTTGTTTTTTTAATAATCCGAACATAGCCTTGTGTCGTGATTATTTTTATCTGTTCTGCTTATTTTTATCTACGTTTTATAACCTAGTTGCCGCTACGCGCGTCCCGCCGCTGTTTGTGGGATTTTATTACATTTTTTTTAACTTTTGTTTATTTTTCTTAAGTTTTGTTTTAATAATTTTCGCTTCTTTTTAATTTTTTGTTTGGTCCCCACGCTAACATTATTTTTTTACATTGCATCTAGTTTTCATTTAAATTTTATTAAAAATCTCACTCTTGACGATCCAACCCACTGGTTATTTAAAGATCAAATCCATATCATATATAACAAATGAATGTTTTATGTAATTTACTTATACCCGAAAAAATATTAATTAATCACTACATAAAGTTTTAACAAAATTTAATGAAATTTATATAATTTACACTTGTTTTTATATATCTTCTACATCTAGTTCTACACGGTATATTTAATGGATTTTTTTGTCAAAATGGTATATTTTTGAAAAAAAAAAGTGGCAAATGGTTGCATTGACCCAAAAAAATGGTAAATGGTAAAACCTTGATTTTCAATCACGGTTTCTAGGGGTGTTCAAAAATATCCAAATCCGAAACCGAACCCGAATTATCCGAATCCGAACTATCCAAAAATTCGGATATCCGAATTTTCGGATTCGGATTCGGATATTGATTTTGAAAATTTTCGCATAGTTCGGATATCCGATATCCGAAATATATTTTTCTGATTTTTTTTATTATTTAAAACCCTAATCTACTTAGAACATATACACCTCTTCTTTCCAGATTCGCACGCAGCCAAGCCACACCCGCCTCCCCCTTCTTTTCTACGATACAAACCCTAAAGTTGCGATCGGCCTCTCCTCAGCCCTTGCCTCTTCCGCCATCGGCCTCCTCGGCCCTCGCCTCTTCCGCCATCGACGCCTCTGTTCCAGTTCAAGGTTTTTTCGAATGTATCCAGCAATTGAAACAAGGTAATATGGGTTAAAATAATTTGATTTTGGGAGTGTATCCAGCGAGTGTATCCATCGACGCCTATGATGTGTAGAAACTGATTTAAACTGAATTTCCGTATACGCGTATTATTGCAACTTCAATGTGTAGAAACTGATTTATGATTATGTGTTTTTTTATGATATGGTTTAAAATAATTTGATTTTGGGAAGCATTTAAGGAGTTTTCATAGATTGTTTTGTAGAATTTGGACATTTGTTTATTTGATTTGCAGAATGTTAATTAGATTGTTTCATTTGTTGCAAATTGGCAGATTAGGAAATTTGTTTATTAGATTTGATTTGCATAATGTTAATTAGATTTGTTAATGGAGGACATTTGTTTATTTGTTGCAAATTGGCAGATTATTAAATGGAAGATCCTAATATAAGCAACTCTGACTGTGAGCTTGTGTCTGAAAATGAGGTGATGTCTAAAGCTAAGAAGCAAAAGAAGAAACAAGATGGAAAACCCCCTAATGCACCTCCTAATGTAAGTGAATCTCAGTCAACACATGTGAATAAAAAAAGATATGCTTTGTGGAATCATTTTACTAAGTTTGATGTTGCTGACAAGGCTGAGTGTGTATATTGTCATAGAAGAATTGGTTGTGCATCAAAAAGTGGGACTACCCCTCTAAGAAATCACATTAATACTTGCAAACAATATCCTGCAAATATTGATAAGAAACAAAAGCTCCTTGATCTTGAGTCAAAAACTCATGTTAGTGATGATGGTTCCATTGAAACCATGAAAATTCCTAAGTTATGGGAGTTTAGCCAAGAAATAATTAGGAAAGCCTTAGCAAAAATGTTGATTAGTGATGAGTTACCTTTTTCTTTTGTGGAACGGGCGGGTTTTCGTGAATTCTGTAAGGTTATTAATCCTCATTTTATTGTACTATCACGTTCGATAGTAACACGAGATTTTTACCGTTATTTTATTGAGGAAAGGAGACAATTAGTGAATATCTTTAAAACTATGTCCTCCAAAATATGTTTAACCACGGACACTTGGACTTCAGGTCAAAATTTGTCTTATATGTGTTTGACTGCACATTTTATAGATGATGATTGGCGTTTACATAAGAGAATTATAAACTTTTGTCCTATCGTTGGTCATACGGGGGTCCTAATAGGGAGAGCAGTTGAAAAGTGTTTAGTTGAATGGGGCTTAAAAATATTTTGACTATGACGGTAGATAATGCTAGCTCTAACGATGTAGCTATTCAACATTTGCAAAAAGGTTTTTAACCATTGGGAATGTGGTGTTTTGAAAGGATCATTTTTGCATGTGAGGTGTGCGACTCATATTTTGAACCTAGTTGTAAAAGATGGGCTTAGTGATGTGATGTTATCAATCAAGAAAGTTCGTACCCTTGTGAAACATGTGAGGTCTTCCCCCGCTAGACTTCAAAAATTTAAAGCTTGTATTGAAGAAGAGAAAATAGAAAGTAAGAGTTTAGTATGTATGGATGTTGAAACCCGATGGAACTTCACCTATTTAATGCTAGAATCTGCTATTAAATTTAAGAAAGCCTTTTCTAACTTATTGTTAAAGGATTTTAGTTATGAGAAAGAACTTAAGAAGTGTGAGGGTGGTTTAATTAATGAGGAGGATTGGATCAAAGTTAATAGCTTGTTGCCTTTTTTGAAGATATTTTATGATGCAACATTGAGATTTTCAGGTTCCTGCTATGTGATTTCCAATGCTTATGTGCATGAGATTTTTGGAATTGGCACGGTGATTGATGGTTTCACCATAAGTGATGATCTTTCAATACGTTCAATGGCACTTAGTATGGAAAGAAAGTATCAAAAGTATTGGGGGGATGTTACTAAGCTAAACCATTTTTTGTTCATTGCTGTGGTTCTTGACCCAAGACGAAAATGGAAATATATTGAATGGCTTGTTGAAGAAAAATATGTAAACACGAGTATCCTCCAAAGTCTAGATTTAAACTTGCGTATTTTGTTTGAATCTTATGTAAAATCTATGCCTCGAAAGGAGAAGGACTTTGAGGTATCATCATCTACATCAACGGCCATGGGAAGTTCTAATTCAAGTCAAGTAATGGACATTCATGAACTCATGACAAAGCGGTTTGAAATGGCCATGGGAAGTTCGAAAACATCTTTGAAAAAAGTGAGTTAGACAAATACCTTGGGGAAGATCGTGAACCTAAAGACCCACGGTTTGACATATTACAATGGTGGAAAGTTCAACAATGCCGATATCCCGTTCTTGCTAAGATGGCTCGAGATATTCTTGCAATTCCAGTTTCTACGGTTGCCTCCGAGTCGGCTTTTAGCACCGGGGGACGGGTGCTTGATTGTTTTAGAACTTCCTTAACCCCAAGAATGGTGGAAGCGTTGGTATGTGCATAAGATTGGTTGCGTGCTTCTAATAGTAGTACAATTATGATCGAAGATACCATACTTGAAATCGAGAGTTTGGAAGAAGGTTAGTAATAATTTATCATGGTATGCAGGATTTAGCTTTTCTATATATATATGAATTTTTAATATGTTCCTTTTCTATTATAGGTATGAAGGACTTAGTTTTGGAACAACCTACCATTATCATTGATGAAACAACTGATGAAACATCCGAAGTTGCTTAAGGTATCTTTATTTCATAAGACTTAGCCTTAGAAAATAAATAGATTGGCATGGGAAAAGTTTTATGTTATAACTTTTTATTTGATGTCAAATTCTTTTTCTGTTTGACTTTATATCCTTTGCGACATGCTTTTCAAGTCACATTGAGTACAAAAACTTGCAGATTCTTGATTAAAAGATTGAATGAATGGTAGATTGGCATGGGAAAAGTTTGATGGAAGATCAAGATTTTCGAGAAGGAAGCTATGTTGTTTTGAACATTCTTGTGTTGGATTGTGTTTTGAACTTGTTTATTTACCTTTACATTTGTTTGGATTGATGTTTTTTTAGCTTGAAACTTTGTATTTGTTGGGATTTGTTGTTTGGAACATGTTTATTTCTTAAAAATTCAAACAAAACTCTGCCAATTTTTTTTCCAGATTTTGGATATCCGGTTTACTATCCGAAATTTCGGATATCCGGTTTTGAACACCCCTAACGGTTTCAGTTCATTTGGTATTATCGAGAGACGTGTCTGCAATAAATGACTGATTTTGCAATAAAGTAACTGAAACCGTTCTTACGAATCACGGTTTCAGTTAAAATGGTAGCACTGAAACCGTGATTGGGAATCACGGTCTCAGTTAAAATGGTAATAGTTTCTAACACCCAATACCGTGATTGGAAATCAATCACATTTGCCATTTTTTTGGGTTAATTCAACTATTTGTCACTTTTTTTTTCAAAAATATACCATTTTGACCCAAAAAAAAAAAAAAACTCTATATTTAATATCCTTCCTCTACGATATTCGAACAGATGCTGTTGCCAAATCATAAACGGTTTAGTAATTAACGATTAATGATTCTTCAGGAATTCAGGCAGGTAGTTTGGGTGATGTTGTTCAGTTTTTTTAATTGTTGTACAGTTAATCAATTTGACATTCTTCTTTTCAGTTGATCAACCAACTCTAATGTGCTGTATTTTATTTATTTATTCATTTATTTTTCAAACTTTAATATTATGTTAGGTGCATCCAACACCTATAAAAACCATGCAATTCATTTGAATAGACATATAATTATTGTTCACCAAAATTCTAAAGGAAAACAAGATTGATCAGTATTTTGATCTCATATCTAAGGTTCTAGTTATCCCAAATGGCTACGAAAAATCTCGAGGTTTTTAACAAGATCAGGGATCGCAGAGGAGCAGTTTCACACTCGGTGGAAAACGGAGTGGTGAGGATGAAGATCTTAGTGAAGAGGCAAGAAGTGCAGCAAGTTCTTGAACAAGTTACAAATAGAAAAGGTGATTACAAACGAAATCATGTTAATTTCAGACTGGTGTCAGCATCAAAGACGTTAGAACAGCGGTTGAAGGATATGAGGAGAATGCGGATTCTAAGAAGCAAACAAATGAAGGGAGATTGTCGGAGTTATTGGAGGCCTGCCCTTGAAAGCATCCCCGAGGTTGGCGTCATGTAGGGCCGGCAATTCATGGCCTGTTTAATAAAAAGTATACTATGTAATTTTATATTGTTTTTAAAATAAGTAAAATTAGAAGGCTAGGCTTCATCGTTTCTTTTTCTTGATACATAAAAGATACAACTGTCCTAATTATACTACTAAAATTTTAACTGCTTCCTTAGAAAATTTCTCTAAATCTCTCCTTAAAACTTTTTAATAAAACAAAATTTTCCGCCCCTAAAATTTCTTCCTTGACATACTAAAATTTTAATTTGGAGCCCTTATCCTAAACCCTGATTTCTAGATTTGCCTCTCCAAAATTCCTCCTCCAAGTCGATGAGCACTAGAGCAATTGGTTTGGGAGGATGAGTCCCCATGGCTTTTAAATGGGTAGGTCATGGTTCTGAGATTCACTTGATGCAAAGGGGTTTTACCACGGTTGGCCTTCGGGTGATGGTTTTCCCCTGTAATGGTGGGCGGGCTAGGTCAACAGCGCTTTCTGCATTCGCCGGCGTAGGTGGTCTTTTGCCAATAGATTTACCCAGGTGACGGGGCTTATAGTATCCGTTGGCCATTCAAAATAAAAATTCCTCCTCCAAATCAGACTCTCTCTCTCTCTCTCTCTCTCTCTCTCTCTCTCTCTCGAGCGCACACTTCCTCCTCCCTAGCATCGCCAGAGACCGATTTCATGTTTTAATCCATCATTTGTTCTATTAATCATTGTAAATGCATCTGACATTTTTAGATCTGTTTTTATAAGACAATTTGGATGTCAGTCAATGTTCTAATTGAATTTTTATGCTCCGTGATGTTGCATTTGATTGATATGTTCGCGATTGATGAATTTGCATTCATTTTTGTAATAGATCTTGTGTTTTGATGTAGTTGGGGTTTGACTGAACATGAATGGGGAGTCGATAGAAGGAGGATGACAGAAATGAAAGAGCTGTACGAAATCTTCTGAAGCTTCCTGAGAATCAATGGTGCATTAACTGCAAATTATATCTAATTTGATGGGGATTAATGATTATTAGATCCTTTGGTGATGGCATGCTTCTTTAAGTTGAGTACATATCACTTTTTAGTTTTTTTTACATGACAGATAATTTGATTGATAAGTGGAGTAATAATGTTACAGTATTTACTTTTAATTCCACTAAGCTAACATTTAACATTTGGTTATGTTTAGTGATTTTATTAATTTTTCGTTTCTGAATTAAGTTAATTAAAACATAGCTACACAAATATCGACACTGATGTTAGTATGTCTTGCAGTCCAACTAAGCTGAATAGCCGAGTAATACTTTCTGTTGTTAGTCTTACATTTACTATTTTTTTGGCACGACATTTCCATAGCCGTTGCACAACTTTTAGCCTAGATTTGGTCATACTGACCAGTTTTACATAATTTTTTGGTACGAAAAAAAATAATTTCTTAGGAGGCTCTCACTAAAATACCACACCAAGATTGGTCCTACAGACTTATTATTTTGGTGAACCAGTTTTACTCTTCCGGACACTACTCAAAAATATGTGTTTTTCCTACAAAAGTTTTCGACAAATTACCAATAAAAGAAATTTCTCATGAGTTAACGACAACTTTCCAACAAAACAAAAAACAAAAAAAATAACCATAAGATTTCCTAAAATTTTCCAACAAACAGTTTTTTGTCGGAAACTTGTCGCTAACGGCTAATTTCGACTGTCACAAACTTTTCAGTTTTTTGGTAGTGGGAGTAGACTTATTTTAATAGAAACTTTAATGTAACATCCCGGTTTTTCGTTTAGAAAACGGGTTTGTAATTATTGTATATAATTCTTCGCAAGGACATGAAACGTGACGGGATTAGTGCGTGGTTGTTCTATAAATAATTAGACAGGGTGTAGAGTGTATATAGCGAGACCTTAGGGAAGGAACTGTAACAAGCGTCGAGGCAGGCAGAGCCCGAGTACGAGTCGGCTAGCGCAAGGGAGGGTCGAGCCCGGTCCAACACCCACACCCATTAGGGTGTTACGCAAAGGGGAGACCCCCCATTTGCGAGTTGCGGCTGCCGAGAAAGAGAAGGGGGAGGAGGAAGCCATTCGTGGAGTTCTTGCCAAAGATCAAGGTATAATCACGAGCCTCAAACCATTGTATGCATGTTCTAAGCCTTGGTTAATCGTAATAATCTTTTTTACGATTCTAGGGTTTCGTAGGTGACAAGTAGTGGAAGGAGACGAGTTCTTGGTGATTCGATTCGCTCGAGTCACTCGGATCAAAGGTATAATCCCTATATTTCTTTCGTTTAACCGTTTTGTCATTTGTAACTCATGAGTGTCAAGTGAATGTTGGCCGAAAACCCTAAGGGTGCTAGGCGAGGGGTTTACGGGCGTTCGGCGAGGGCCGAGGAGGCCGGAGATCGCCCAAGGCGGCCGGCGATGTTGCCGGATGGACACGACAGTCCCCGGGAGGGGCTGTTCACGGCTGTTTGGACAACTGCAGCGGCGGGAGACGACTACCGCGGCTATGGGTGGGCTCGGAGTAACGCGTGAACATCGAAAATGATGCTGGCCGGTTGTAACATCAGCAAAAGGAGGCTCACAGGCCGTTCACGGTATGGTGGCGGCTCGGCGGTGTAACGGTGCCAGGCTGTGGTGGTTCCGGACGGTGTCACGGTGAAGACGACCAAGGGCGAGTGACGCGCAACAAGGTATAATGGTGCGTATTAACAAGCGAAGGTGGTGTAGGGCGAGATTGAGGACCTGGTGTCGAACCAAATGCAAACTTGGATGTCGGGAATGCGGATGAGAGGTTCTCGTAGCGCATGGACGCATGGTGCCATGCACGTATATGAGGCCTTGCGCGACGTAGGGTTAAGTTGTGTAGGTGAAAGTTTAATGTCAGGTCGTGTTATTGACTCGTAAATTGTGTGTAATATAGGTGCGAAGTCGAAGAGCGAGTACGAGGCGTTAGCGAGTTCTAGAGATCGAGGCATGTCTGGCAAAGGTGAGTTTCTATCGCCCACTTTTAAATGTTTTATTGTTTTGGGCATGAATACATGCAACGTGCGATATAACGGATGCACGTATATAAAGGGTTTTGACGTTATTATGTGTTATGAAATAATAGTCATGTTTGCATGCGCATAATTTGGTGTCACGTATTTAAATGTCGTGACTGTAAATTAAGAATAATTTGATATTGTGTCGATGTTAGTCGACGGGAAATTGGTCTTACATTAGCCAGACGAAATGGGTTGCTTAAGCTCGATAGTAAGTCGGTGGGTTGTTATGATTGACGGTGGTCAGTCAACGAGTCATAATCGTATGTGTCCTTGGACTAGTCGACATGATTTCGTGTACGTCGATAAAATATATTTTTTGAATAAACGATGAATTATGTGAGAAAACCTTTGTGACATAAATCATTTTTAATACCTTTTCGGGACGTAAAACCCCAAAGGGATTACTATAGAACTCACTCAACGTAGCTGATTTTTAGCATGTATTTTAGGTAAAGAGAAGGTGTAAGCTGACGGCTTCTGGATGGTGATTGGTTACCGTGAGCATTCATGATGACATTTAATTTTCGTTATGTCGTTGAACTATTTAAATATTAGTACTCGTTTGGATTATGTTTGGAATTTGGGTCATTGACCGTTGTTGACTATTTGTTTTCCGCTGCATTAAATTTAGTTTATTTGACGTCTTTGACTACTGTGCTTACGTGCATGTCAACGAGTCGGTCTCCGGATTTGGGGCCTTACATTTAACTTATTGGTCATACAGCTTTATATTTTGACGAACGGTTCCTAGAGCCTATTTTTGTTGTCACTAACAAAATGGTTTAATAGAAAGTTTAACTTATTTTTTCATTTCTTTAATCGGGTGGTTGTGAAAAAATAAATGGCGTGCAATATATTGACGGTCTTAAAGTTCCTAAATGAAGCATCCAGTTTATCACTCGCGAGTTGCGGTAGATATGAGGGTGATGGGGGCGGAATACTCGAACACAATCGAGTAGGGAAAATGGTAATCGAGTAAATGGGTATACCGCCCCTAACCAATCGAGTAGGCTTCCGAGTAGTGAGCCGGGTAGAATGCCCAAGTTATTTTACTCGGGTGTGGTGGGTGGGATTGAGCCGTTGGGATAGTCGTTGGGGGTGGGGGTTTTAATAAAAAAAAATCTAATTCTCATATATATATATATATATATATATATATATATATATATATATATATATATATATATATATATATATCACTATCCTCTTTAAAACAAATCACTCTTTTCATCCATATATTTTTGTAAAGCTCTAATTTTTTTTAACAAAATATCTTCATCTGATTCTGGCATTCTTGGTTTGCCTTCGGGATTATTCGTTTCTAGTGTTTTTGATGATTTTCTTTCTGACATTTCCGAATCAAGTGGCATTAAGTTTTTGTCCAAAGTTGCAGCTGCGGTTAGTGAGCTTGAGGATACGGCAAAATCAAAGAAAAAATGTGTACATCGTGATCGTGAAGTTGCTAACACAATTCTGTTGAAGGATTACTTCGTCGAACGCCCCAAGTACGACGCATATACGTTTAGAGGGAGATTTCGCTTACCAAAAGATTTGTTTTTAAGCATTGTAAGGGATATAAGTATGGATTCAAGGTTTTCTTGGTTTCACGAAGGGTATGACGGGAGGTTAAAGAAGAGCTTCACGTCGATTCAGAAATGCACTTCTGCTATTCGTCAACTCGCTATAGGTAACCCTCCTGACGAATATGATGAATATTTATCTATGTCCGCTAGGATTGCTCGTGAATGTTTAGAATATTTTTGCAATTCTATTATTATGTTATACGACAAAGAGTTTTTACGTAGACCTACAAGCCACGGCATTGCACGTTTGTATAATGCGCATGAAACTAGATGGGACCTTCCAGGGATAATCGGTAGCATCGATTGTATGCATGTCGTTTGGAGGATGTGTCAGACTAGTTTACGTGCCCAATTTATGAGAGGTGATCACCAATACCCTACGATCATAATGGAAGCAGTGGTGTCAAATGACTTACGGTTTTGACATGCGTTTTGTGGTCCTGCCGGTTCCAATAACGACATAAATGTTCTCAATCAATCTCCGTTGTTCAATAACGAAATGCATGGAACCGCCCCGAAGTGTCCTTTCCAAGTTAACGGCCGTGAATACAAACGTGGCTACTATCTTGCGTATGGGATTTACCCGCTTGGTCTGTTTTTGTGAAATCATTTCAATTCTTTATCGACCCAAAAGAAAAAAAGGTTTAAGAAAGTTCAAGAGTCGGCTAGAAAAAACGTCGAACGCGGGTTTGATGTTTTAAAATCTAAATGGGGGATAATTAATCGTTCGCAACGGTCACATAAACATCAAAAAATATAAAATATGGTTTACGCATGTATCATATTGCATAATATGATTTTAATGCGTGACGGAAATGTAATCTCTCCCAGCTACGTGATGGACCCTCCAACCATTGAAGTAGTAGACGATGGTGTAATTAATGAATTGCGAGATCAAGAGACACACTTTAAACTACGGTATGATCTTGTTGAACATTTTGCTACACTACCGGAGTGGGCCAGCAACGATTCGGAAGACGATTATGTTTAATTTCTCGTTTTTTTTATTTGTAACTTGTTATTGTATTTTGTTATTTTAGTTGTCTTTTGTATTTTTAATTAATAAAAAGTATGTTTTTTTATTTAAATGTTTATTTAAAAAAAAGTTGATGAGTAAATGAGTAGAGTGTTTCCAATGAAATCTGAGTAAATGAGTAGTTTTGAGGTGGCAGAATTCTATTAGGCATTTTTGATGAGTAAATGAGTAGTTGGGTTAATGACCCCCATCACCCTGAGCAAGACTTCACCAACGCCATGTCTAGGGTACCATGCAAGCACGATCGATCATCCCCTAGTAATCTTTCTCGTCACTTATTTTTCTGGTTTACTTCACTTTCGTGAACTGAATTGAAAGTTATGTTCGATTATTCGAGGAATTTATCTGCGAGGTTTAGTATCTTGCGATTTATCTGTAATCGAAGAGCTTATGTCATTTCTGTAACATTTGTACCTAGTTATAGAGCAATTAACGAGAAAAAAAAATTAATTTTGAATTGAATTTAAGCTCTACTTCTTCGTGTAATTTAGTTGATTTTGATCCTTACTGTTTTGGATTCTCTTGCTGAATTTCATCCTTACATTAAGTCTTCGGCTAAAAATTAACAATTAAACATTAGACAAGAGGTTGAACAGTAAAGTATTGTTGCTTGAAGCATTAAGGTACAAGCAGGCATTGTGTCATGAACATCTTGCGTGTTCTCATTGGTTTATTGATGATTAATAATCAATTCAGTCAAAAAATTAGATATGATGCATTAGGTTATGGGATAAATAAGATTTGAATTTGATAGCAAATCCATCAATTGGTTGGTTGAAGTATTCTCAATATTCGAATCTAATTTACCTGCACAACATTGTTAAGTTATTTAGAATCGCCTCTTCTCACAATGTTTAAACATATATGATGTTTGTAATTTGCATAGATTATTTGTGCTTCCAGGATTTTGAGGGATTTTTGAATAACTTGTAGGATTGGGAACTTTCATATTTTTTTTCCTGGTTGTAAAATATCTTTTTTTTCTCTTTGGCATTGCCCTTAACAGTGTATTCTAATTTCCTGGTACTTTGGCATATTTCCTGGTACTGTGGCAGCCAAGTATCTGAGATACAATAATTTACTAAAAGATCAAGAATCATATATGTGACCTTTGAAAAGTCTAGTTACTGAATCTTTGAGTTTTAACTTTAGGATGTGCTAGGGTTTACTTTTTTTTGTAATGAATTTTAATCCTTTGTATTCTTTCTAAGTATTTATAGATACCAGGGAGACCAAGATTCAACCATCAATAACAAAAATAAAAAAGAATCTTGAATTGCTATTTACGGTTCATACACTCAATGTTTACAGACTGTCGATTAGTGTATACTGGCATAGAGGGAAACGACGTAATATTTCCTAAACGTCGCAACCCTACGATTTCAATTTCTAACTTCTAATATTTAGATATTGACCCTTAGACTAAACATGATTGCATATTAGACTCTAAAATACACTTTACACTAATTACAATTCTGCCTCGTTAACTTTATACAAAGTTGATCAATAATTAATGCCAACAATGTTCACATGATTATTTACTCTACCCCCCCCCCCCTCACCAACATGTATACACACTTACGTGTGCGTATTTATATATATGGTTATGTTCCTATAATAAAATTACCAGGTTAAGTGTTTGATTTACTATTAAAGTATTTATCAATCTTAAACTGTTCATCAAATTATTATTCTGTCATACCATCTAGGTTTTATGTTTTAACAGTGTTCTTGGTGTTCTTTTAGCATAGCATCTTGATTTTGTCAAAGGAAAAACAAATGGAAGAAGTTATGTGAAGTAGACTGAAGAGGCAATTATGTTCCATGTTCATACTCTTTAAGCATCTTATTTATTTCTTATTTGCATCCTTGCTATTCCGATTTTTTGATTTGTATGGTTGCTAAATTATTTAACTCGTTTATTAGTCTTTATTATGTAAACATTCCAAGGTCAGACTCTCTTAACTAAGTTCGGTTTGATTTCTGTTTTAGATAAAAAGATCCACAATGCTTACCACTACTACAAAATTGGGCTTTAATGACACGCGAACTATGACACACAGTGCGTGTGTCATTGTTCGAGTGTCACAAAGTAAAAAAAAACACACGGGATACACCTACAATACATGAGTGTCATCTTCCACTGTCATTTATGTTTTCCCCTTCTACGAATTTCATCAAAATCTCCCTCCCGGATATTTCAGATCCCCGCTCTAAAACCCTTCACCTCCAAAAATTTCCTCCTTCCAAAATTTCTCTCATCTCTCTTTCAATCGAAGCTATCTCCTGCTCTCTACACCACTCCTCCACCTACCCTGATTTTGGATTTCATTTTAATCTAACCTGACTCAAATGTTTTTGCAATAAAAAAACAATTGTTTGTGTGGGTTGAAGGAGGGGCGATGCATAGGAGAAACAAGGCTGGAGTTCTTGCTATTAGATTTGGAAAATCAAAGGGGTTTAGAGTGTAATCATATTTAGACTCAATAAAATTAAGTGGTAAGTACCCCTTTTTCCCTCATTGAACCCTATAATCATTGAGTTGAAAAGTTGTTGAAAGAATGATAATATAACTTATTATTTTGGGTTCATTTTAGTTTATTTGTAGTTAAATCATGCTAAAAAAATCCGATGATGATGGGTGTGTATGATTTGCAGCTTCTTCACTACCTCAATATATCTTAGTTTGTTAATATCAACGTACTTAATTACTGACTCAGTTTTGTACCACTTGCAGATTTTGCTGGAGACATTCAGTGGTGTCTACAGGAAGCTCCATGCTGAGGAACATATTTTAACGGCAAGGTTCTTGAGAACATCAATACTCTTGCCAGTTTGCCCATCACGAGGTTTACAAGGTTTGTTTTTACTCGATTTTTTATGATTATTGATATGGAGCAGTGTTCATCAGATCAAATTGCTATCTTATATGTCATCATTTATACATATTTTACATGCATAATAATCTCACATTATGGTACTAATTGAATAATAATCTTGCAATTTGTGCATAAAACACTTATTTTTGTAATTGCAGATTATTCGGTGTTGAAATATAAATCAAGATAAATCCTACCAAAAACACCAAGAATTCAAGGTTCTAGAAGATTCATTCCCGAGCATTGACCCTCAAGAAGTCAAAATTGGTCAACAAAAGTCAACAAGGCAGCTAAAAGACGAAACTGAGAGAAAGCAGGGGGATGCACGACCATGCATCCCAATGCACGGTCGTGCATTGTTGTCCCTTGCTTCCCACGGCCTAGTACCGTGTCCTCTGTACCCTGTTTGATTCCCTAGGCCTTTGCACGACCGTGCAACCCATTGCACGGTCATGCATTGCACATTTTGAGGCCTATAAATAGGAGGCTTGAGTTCTTCATTTGACACACCAATCCAGACCTAAAGAACACTTAATAAGAGATCATTATCATAGTTAGAGTAGGGAGTAGAGAGTAGAGGGGCTCTTCCTCCTTGTTCCACAATAGGGAAGTCCACGAAACTCATCATTACGCTAGTCATTATAGCCATTCGTGGCTAAAACTTCTTTGTATTGCTAGGGTGAAGATGATATTTGGTGCATGTTAATGTTTAACCTATTAATGAAGTGGTATGTTTATGTCTTTAACTAATTCGTTCTCAAAAACCATCTTTTGATGGGCTTTTATTATTGTCTAAATCCTTCTTTATATTTGTGAGTGTCTTGATTTTAAAGAGTAAGATCGTAAAACCCTTTTAAATCAAACTTCCTTTGAAACTCGTACGTCTTTATACGAGCAGAGATTGATAAGCCAAGGCTTGGTCTATACTTCTAAGATCGTACGTCTTTATACGAGATTATTATGCGACCAAGAATTGGTGAACTCATATTAGGAACGGTACATCTTTATACTTGGTCCCATTGTTACACCGCCTCCCGGTGAGCAAAATATAATCACCTATTTAACTTTAATATAAAGTATTTTGAGTCCGATGTTTTAAACCAACCCGGATATGACCATTCGATGGGTTGAGGGTAAATGTTGTCCCTAACGGGAGGCACTACTACTTTTTAAAGAATATAATTTACAAATCAAATGTAGTGAGGACGAGGCTCTAGCGGTGACCCGGGTCACAAGTTTGTAGTAGTCATACCACTGAATTAGTAAACTTAACATTATCACATACCAAACTGATTCGAATCCCGAAGCAATACATTCCGTAATCTGATCATTTTGCCTTATTTACTTTTATGTTATTTACTATTTTGTTATTTACATTCTTGTTACATACTTCACGCACATTTTTACTTTTTTGCTCTTTACTTTACCGTCATTTACTTTTCTGCTTCACAAGCACACAAAACCCACTCAGTGATTAATTCGGCTAAACGATAACAAACGTTGAGTATTGGAACTCGACCGTGTCCATTGGTTCGATACTTGGTTCTTGCCTAACTATATTACGTTGTGATATGTACACTTGCCTATTGTGTGTGTTTTAAGTTAATGTAATTATCATTTTAATTTATAAATTTAAAACCTGATCTTGTGAAATCATCCTAAAAATATATTTATTTATATTTTTATATATACTTAATTCATAGACGCATCACTATCATATAAGTTCATACACGTGGTTGGATTTATGATGTTCCTAATTGCACATCACTAATAGATATATACCAATTTTATGCATATCACTAATACTCCATACTTGAGTAGACTATATATGTGGTCAAAGTTATATTTAGACATAGTGCTGGATTTGTGATGTTCTTAATTGCACATAAACTGTTCTTTTGATTGTTTAGACATATGGGGCTGGATTTGTTATATTTAGACATATGAGGCTGGATTTGTGATGTTCCTAATTGCACATGAACTGTTTTTTTTTATTGTTTAGACATATGGGGCTGGATTTGTTATATTTTGATATATGGGGCTTGATTTGTGATGTTCATTGATCGGTGTTGAAGGGACCGGTCAAAGATAAAGAAATAGAGTGTCCTAATCACCTTAAACTAGTTAGGGCAAGAAGGGTGTCGAACCACGAAGAGTTTGTGGTCGGTGCTCAACTTCAATTAACAATGCAAATTATGAAGTTACAACGGGTCTTTCTGACCAAACACAATCAATGATTTAAGTGAAAACTTTATAAACTCAACAAACAAATCAAGTACCAAACAAAACGGTTTAAGTTGTAAACAATAATTAAAAAGGGTATCACACCAGGGTTTCAAGTTCACAAGTAATTAGGGATTATCACACCAACATTTGAGTTCAAACAATCGAATGGTTATCCAAATCTAATTAACCAAATCTAACCAAGAACATCAACATTCATACATCATCGGCAAATAGTGTAAAACAATATTCACGAATGAAATCGAGACAAATGTATGCAATATAGAATTAGATTAATCAATAGATTCAACATAAATCAAAGTTCATAGCAATTATCATCTAACGGGGTCAATGGTGCAAGAATTTATCGACTCCCATGAGTTCATAACCATACTAAACACAAAGATTCAAGTGTTTCAAACCAAACGATTACAAGAATTGTTTCTCAAAGCTAGCACATGATAAAACCCTAAAACTTACAAACAATCCACCCGGGAATGATTACCGGTGGATTAGCCGCTCATGGTGGTGGAAATCATCTTCAATCTTTCAATCGGATGTTAGAATCGTGTTCTTTAGCCTCCAAGAACTCCAAAATCACCCAAGAACTATGGTGTAAAAGATTGATTCGAATTTGGGGAAGAAAAACCTAATTAAACCTGAAAATCGGGCTGTTTCGCCCAAACCCAGCGTCTGAAGCGCACCCAGCGTAGGCTTACGCTGGGAGGGCGTAGGCTTACGCTGAGGACCTGAAGCAAGCTGTGAAGAAAACAGTTAGGCGTAGGCCTACGCTGGTGGGGCGTAGGCTTACGCTGGAGGCGTAGGATTACGCCATGTGGCGTAGGCTTACGCTGGCCTGCAGTTTTGCCCCGTTTCTTCCGTCTTCCATCCAACTCTTCCGTAATATCTTCAAAGATCGCATTTTAAGCTTCCAACACCTGCACATGCATGACTACACAAAACCTTTGTATTCCACATATCAAATTGCATAAATATAACATATTACACCTTTTAATACATGAAACTTTGGCCACTTATCATATCTCCACACTTACTCTTTTGCGTCCCGAAAAAGAATTATGCAATGGAATCATAATTGAAACCTGCTCTCATAATCTCATACAATTAAAACATAATCACGCATTGACTGTAACAATTGGTATTTCTATCCGACTAAACCCAACCACCAATCTATTGAGCCCCCGATTATGTGATCTACTATCCTATTTATTAACAAGCAACAGTTTCTCTATGGGTCTCACATTCAGGAAGCTACAACTTAGTCTAAGCCCATCTCAAAGTCATGTTTAGGCACGGGTTAAACCTTATAGATTTCCCACCACTATAAACACTAATTTACGAGTTTTTGAAAATTATGGGAATATGGTTCGATGGATGCATGTTTTTGAGCTTTTTATATTATTTTATGAATGAACCTAACCCAGTGGTGTTTCAATCACGCTGGAACACGATATATGACACGTAGACTGCAGTTCTTAAGCCATGAAGTACATAAGCTTCGGAGCATGGGTGTATTCTTCAAGTCACCATCCCGAAGGGAAACACGTACTCCTAACTTAGTCATCCAATATTGATCACTTAAGTCCCGCCCATGGGTGTATCCTTCAAGTCACCATCCCGAAGGGAAACACGTAGGCTGAACTCAAGCTCTCAATTTTGTTTAATTAAGCTCATGCACGATGGATTATGGATTGCGGGCGTCACCAATTTTCGGATTTATTTTCATAAAAAGAAAGTGGTGTGCCAAGTAATTTTTAAAAACTTATAAATTTTTGCTTATATTGGTACCTATCACCCTATGATGACAGTTTCAACCTTGCTGAAGCCCCTAAGATAAGAACCCACAAGACATCCTGAATTGATTGTCAATTAACCCTAGATACAATATCAGGATATTTAAGCTCTTTGGATCGGTTGGGCCTACCAAAACATTACAAATCAAACGCGTTTTCTATTTATTATTGTTTTTAATCACAAAAGCATAGTTTCCAATTATATCTATCATTTTCCATTTAGTTACAAAAATTCTGAACCAAGGACATTTTTGACAATTTTTAAATTTTTATGGATTTTTCCCACATCCCCATACTTAAACCTTACATTGTCCCAATGTAAATAGTTATGAAATGTAAAAGTGCGGTTAGTGGGTGCAAAAATAACCAATACCCAATAACTCCCAATATCCAACTCAAAGATTCCCATAACCATAAGCACCAACCCAATCACAATCAACCAGGTTTCAAACATAAACACACCAAAACAAACAAAAACAAATTCGTTCAATCAAAGCAACATAAATATGAGAAAGAGTACGTGGACCTGATTAGAGGTGATCATAGAGTGCTTGAACCATCACCAAAAATGGACTCGTAAGTCTTCCATGAGTCTTCCCCACACTTGAATGTTGCTATGGTGACGAACACTAAAACACACAAAACAAAACAAAGCACAGACAAAATAAAAGCAATCACAAGCCGGGTTGCCTCCCGGTTAGCGCTAAGTTTATTGTCCTCAGCCCGACATTACCTCCTTATGGAGGTTGAAACACAAAATTGCTTCCACTAGCTCCCCCACCACCTTGGTTGCTATCGCTCCAACTCCAAGTCTCCTCTCTTGTAAATTCCACATCGAACAAATCTACTTTCTCGCTCGGATGTCGGACATGGTCGGGTGGTTTCTTTTCATCTTTCAACCTCTCAGTTTTCTTCTCGATTGTCTTCGGCTCGTCTTTCACATTAAACCTGTCAAACATAATACCTTTCTTTTTGGTATCACCCTCATTTGCTTTGGCGTGAGGATGACCCACGTTAGTAGTGACTGCTTTTGAACACTTATTTTCAACCGAATATGTAAATGAATTTGAAAAAATATTAATGTTCAACTTACGCTTCCCAAAGGTCATGTCAACAGTGCCGGTTCGACAATTGATTTGTGCATTTGCGGTTGCCAAAAACGGTCTTCCTAAGATCACTCGTGGCTCCTCCTTAGCAAGAGGTGCATAATCAAGCACTAAGAAGTCTCCAGGATAGTAGAATTCTCCAATCTTCACAGCCACTTCCACTAATTTCCCCCGAGGACGTGTGCATGTAGCATTTGCTAACACCAACGTGGTGTTGTATTCTTCTAATGGACCAAAATTGTATTGGTCATACACGCTCCCTGGTAGAATGCTCACCCCCGCTCCATAATCTAGCAGCGCCAACTTAGTTTTGAATTCCCCAATTTGAATAGGAACTAAGGGTTCTCCACACTCAATCTCCTCCTCTTCGCCTTCTTCACCCTCTTCATTACCATGGGCCACCTCAATTGCACTAACATGATGTTGTGGCTTCAATGTATTGTCAATTGGCAGTTTACCTTCATTTTGTTTTAGCATAGATATTTCTTCGGCCATTTGCCCCACTTGTCTTTCCAACGCCACAAAAGACTTGTCTCTCATTTCATTCTCCCTTTTTGACTCTTTCATCATCTCCAACAGTGCATCCAGTTTTGAATTAACCGCGTCATCACCCCCCGATGATCCACCTTGTTGTTGATGATCTTGGTTGTAATTCCTTGGGGGGTAATTTGTGTTCCGGTTATTGTTATATGAACTCCTTTGGTAACCGCCCGAATTGTAGTTCCCTTGTTGACGAGGTTGGTATGACGAAGTACCTTGATTTGAACCTTGGAAATTTGGGTTCAATTGGTTTGATGCATCCTCGTATTTGAAGTTGGGATGATTCCTCGAGCTCGGGTGATAGGAGTTTGAGTTTGTATCGTATGGTTTCCTATCACCAAAAACTTGGTTCACTTCTTCTTGTCTACCATCTTGCAATGGGCAACTTATGGCCTTGTGTCCCAAATCCCCACAACTCTCACAAACATCAAAACGGGTTTTCACTCCCGCTACTTCCTTTTTCTCTCCTCTTTTCAAATGGGCCAATTCTTTCTCCATAGAGGCTAACCTATCTTTCGTCTCATAATCCGGGGCAGATTTTGAAATTGGGTGTTTGGCTCTTCGGCTAGCCGATGCTTCGGATTTTGAACTTTGGCTCATTTTTTCTAAGAAATTGTAAGGCCCCAAACCCGGGAGGCCTCACTTATTAGATTTACTCATTCACAAGCAGTTCTTAAACATGAATATCAGATAATGCAGCGGAATCATTCATTCAACATAACTAAAAACTTGTTCATACATGCGGAAGCGTACATTGTCAATTACATAAACTTAACATAAACAACTCATAACGGGATGCCAGTCTTCATGATCGACCGGGTAACTCTTCTCGCTTGCCAAGCATCACCGTCCATCGTCCATACCTGCCTTAACCTGAATGTGCATACTAAAAAGGTCAGCTACGCTGGTGAGTTCTAGCATTTCATAAAAACTTTAACATCAACATTTGCCAAAAACGTATCATTCATTTAGTAAAAACCTTTCACAAAGCATGTAATAATTTAACATCTTTAAAAAAAAGTTTCGTACCCATATCATCATCAACATCATAATCATAAACACCGTTAAACGGATCGTTCATTAAAACTTTTAACATTCATTTAAGTCATACATTATTATCTAAATCTGTGTTACCCTTCGTTCCGTCATTTAGTATGGTATTGCCCCTAAGGCTTAACTGCACGAAGACCGACAATACCATACATTCCGTCAATTCCCTTATGGTATTGCCCCTAAGGCTTAACTGCACGAAGACCGACAATACCATACATTCCGTCAATTCCCTTTTGGTATTGCCCCCAAGGCTAACTGCGCGAGGACCGACAATACCCATTCAGTTGCCCTTATGGCTCTCATGTCCATAAACCGACAACTTCCATCGACGGTTATGACTCTCAGCCATAACATCGTCGGATCATAATTTAACCTTACATGGGGTCACGTTAACCCCTGAGTAACCGTCGTTACTCCCTTTTACCAGTTGTACAACATCATAACCATTGGCATGCCACAAAGACATGCCCCTGTTGTTCTTGTGGCAACTATGGCTCGCTGTCCATAATCTACCACAAGGCTGGGAATCTCATTCCCAGACTTCATTCGTCAATTCCATTCATTCGACAGATTAGATTTGTAATGACTTCTTTAAAACCTTTACCTCTTTCTCTTCTCATTAAACATTTCCTCAATTAAACCGTTCATAAAGCATTCGTAACCCTTTTTGGCAAAAACATTTCAAAACCTTTCCTTTCGTAAACATCGTTTCAACATTTCAAAACCTTTCCTTTCGTTAAACATCATTTCGTTAAAACATCATTTCGTTAATCATCATTTCTTTAAACATCATTTCGTTAATCATTTCGTAAGTATGCACACCAGCCCAAAAACATTAACAAAACATTTAAAAGAGGGCTCTAGAACTCACCTGATACGCTAATATGGGTTGTCCTAAACGAAGGTCCGACAACGTCACTTCCGATCTGAATTGATTAGTTAAACACATCAGACCAATCCCGACTCTAACGGCTTAACCATTCTAACATACTGACTTCACTTAATCAGTTCTGATGTCTGCGCACTTAGCAAGTGCGCAGACTCTGCTTCCTGCGCACTTAGCAAGTGCGCAGACTTCCCTTCCTGCGCACTTAACAAGTGCGCAGGTTCCTCTTCCTGCGCACTTAGCAAGTGCGCAGGACCTGCTCTGTGCGCACTTAGCAAGTGCGCACGACCTGTTCTTGGCGAAAAACCCTAACTTTCACATTCGGGTCTGATCGTGTCAAGATCCCGAATTTGTTGCATCCAAAACGTTCGTTTTCCATTAAGGATCTCAAATCTATGTTTATTTATCAGTTTCATCCGTTCAAGCCTTGCCTTTTCACCCAAAACCCGAAAAACCCAAAAACGAACTAAAACTCAGATTTAGCTCGAATGGTTACCTGGATGACGATTCCGCTTTGGAGGTTCTCTTCACGAGTGCAGGAGACACGAACGGGTGCGATCTTGTGCGATTCCGACACTTTCTCTCTCTACGGGTTTTCTCTCTCTAAAGGTTGCAAATGAGAGAAAATGGGGTGGCATAGGCTATTTATAGCCCGCTGACCCATCCGACCCGACCCGTCATGCCTCGTTCGTTTATTCTGTTAATAAAATCGTCGTTTATTTTCGGGATGTTACAAGTCTACCCCCCTTACAGTAGGTTTCGTCCCCGAAACCTATCATAAGTCAAATAGATGAGGGTACGACTCCCTCATTTCCTTCTCCGTTTCCCAAGTGGCTTCCGATCCCTTTTGATGCTTCCATTGGACTTTAACCAATTGGATAACTTTATTACGTAAACGTTTCTCCTTTCGATCAAGGATGGCCACAGGTTCTTCGATGTAATTAAGGCTGTTGTCGACCTCGATGTCGGTAAGTGGTACGTGAGCCGATTCATCCGCCAAACACTTTCGCAAGTGTGATACATGGAAGGTAGGATGAATCCCACTTAACTCATCAGGCAACTCCAACCGATAAGCAACTTCCCCAACCCGTGCCATTATCTTGAATGGTCCGACAAACCTCGGACTTAACTTTCCTCTCTTTCTGAATCGTATGATTCCCTTCCATGGTGACACCTTCAGCATTACTCTGTCACCAATATTAAACTCAATAGGCCTTCATCGTCTATCCGCATAGGATTTCTGACGATCTTGTGCGGCCTTCATTCGTGCTTTGATCTGATCAAACCTTTCCGACGTCTCTCTTACGACTTCGAGACTTCCTAATTCCTTCTGTCCAATCTCACCCCAACAAACCGGGGTTCTACATCTTCTCCCATACAACATTTCGTAAGGCGGCATGCCTATCGTCGTGTGATGACTATTGTTGTAGGAGAACTCGGCTAACGGCAGATGGCTGTCCCAACTGCCACCGAAGTCAATAATACAAGCACGGAGCATATCCTCCAATGTCTGAATGGTCCTTTCGGACTGACCATCCGTTTGTGGGTGGTATGCCGTGCTGATATTCAGCCTCGTGCCCATCGACTCGTGAAATCTTTTCCAGAACCTCGATGTGAATCGTGTGTCCCGGTCAGATACGATCGTCAAGGGCATCCCATGCCGCGCTACTACTTCGTTGATAAATACCTCTGCTAACCTTTCCGACGAGAACGCCTCGCGAATAGGTAGGAAATGAGCACTCTTCGTTAAACGGTCCACAATTACCCAAATGGCGTCATGACCTTTAGCTGTGCGAGGTAGCTTAGTTATGAAGTCCATGGTAATGTGTTCCCACTTCCATTCTGGTATGTCAAGTGGTTGAATCTTTCCATACGGTTTCTGGTGTTCAGCCTTTACTTGCGAGCAAGTCAAGCACTTGCTTACATGCTTCGTCACATCACATTTCATTCCAGGCCACCAGTATTCCCTCTTCAGATCTTGGTACATTTTATTGGTACCGGGATGGATAGAGTAACGAGACTTATGAGCCTCATCCAAGATTTTGCTCCTAAGTTCGCCACCCATAGGTATCCATATCCGTCCAAAACGTGTCCTAACACCTAGGGTGTTATATTCCAATTTGTCCTGTTGGCCAACCATCCTTTCTTTCTTTATATTTTCTTCTTTAAGTGCCTCATCTTGAGCTCTTTCGATTTCGCTCATCACATCCGATGTTACCACCAACTGGCAAGCTTTCACTCTAATAGGAGTAGGCACATCCTTTCGGCTTAGAGCGTCAGCCACCACGTTTGCCTTTCCAGGATGGTACATTATTTCACAGTCATAGTCCTTCAGGAGTTCCAACCATCTCCTCTGCCTCATATTAAGCTCCTTTTGTTCGAAGAAGTACTTCAAACTTTTGTGGTCGGAGTAAATAGTAAACTTTACCCCGTACAGGTAGTGCCTCCATATTTTCAATGCAAATACGACAGCAGCAAGTTCCAAATCGTGAGTCGGATAGTTGACTTCGTGAACTTTCAACTGCCGCGACGCATATGCAATCACTCTACCGCGTTGCATCAACACACACCCTAATCCCTGACCCGACGCGTCAGAGTATACCACCAGGTCTTCACTGCCCTCGGGAAGGGCCAAGACTGGAGCCTGTGTTAGCTTCTCTTTTAATTTCTTAAACGCCTCATCTTGGGTCGAACCCCATTCGTACTTTACTTCTTTCCGAGTCAACTTTGTCAATGGCAAAGCTATTTTCGAGAAATCCTGGATGAATCTCCGATAGTAGCCCGCCAATCCTAAGAAACTGCGGATTTCAGTTGGCGTCTTAGGAATGTCCCATTCACTTACCGTTACTATCTTTGCTGGGTCAACCATAATGCCGTTCGGGCCAATGATGTGACCTAGGAATTGGACTTCCCTAAGCCAGAACGCGCATTTGGAGAACTTAGCATACAACTTCTCCTTCCTTAGAGCTTCCAACACTTCCTTCAAATGACACGCGTGATCACCCTCATTCTTGGAGTAGATAAGGATATCATCGATGAACACGATTACCGATCGATCCAGCATCGGTCGACACACCCTATTCATTAAATCCATGAACGCTGCAGGGGCGTTCGTCAATCCAAAAGACATTACGCGGAACTCAAAGTGTCCATAACGTGTGCGAAATGCCGTTTCGGTATGTCTTCTTCCCTCACTTTCAACTGATGGTACCCGGATCGAAGGTCGATCTTTGAGAACCAACTTGCGCCTTGTAATTGATCGAACAAGTCGTCGATCCTTGGTAACGGGTACTTGTTCTTCACGGTACGTTTGTTCAACTCGCGGTAATCGATACACATTCTCATCGAACCATCTTTCTTCTTTACAAACAACACCGGAGCACCCCACGGCGAGATGCTCGGTTGGATAAATCCTTTCTCAAGTAACTCGTCTAGTTGGACCATAAGTTCCTTCATTTCCACTGGTGCTAGTCGATATGGAGCCTTAGCCACGGGCTGGGCATCTGGTACTAAGTCAATTCGGAACTCAATTTCTCTATCGCGTGGTATCCCAGGCAAATCCTCTGGAAACACCTCCGGGTACTCGCGTACCACGGGTACATCGTCTAGTTCCTTCACTTCCTTACACTTGTCAATCACGTACACCAGATAAGCCTCGCACCCGCGCCTCAAGTAATCTGTTGCCTTAATCATCGAGATGACGTTTGGCATCGGGACGTCACGATCTCCAAAAACCTCGACTTTGCTACCATCCGGAGCCTTGAGTCGGATTATCTATCGTTTACATATGATTTGTGCTTCGTTGGCAGTTAGCCAATCCATACCCAGCACGACATCAAACCCTCCCAAAACCATAACAAACAATCTGACAGGGAATCTATGACCTTCTATTTTTATCGTAGAGTTGTCAACTACCTCGGTCACTCTCGCAGTTCTACCCTCAGCGGTTTCTACGCTAAAGGCCCTTTCTAGTATACTTACAGCGTACTTCACTCTCTTACAAAAAGTCGCAGATATAAAACTCTTACTGGCACCCGAATCAAATAACACAGAAACAAGAGTGTTGTCAAGGACGAACGTACCTGACGCCACGTCGGGGTCCATTCTGGTCTGGTCTTGCGTCAGCGCGTACGCACGAGTCTTTGCACGAGATCCCTCTCCCTTCTTTTCCGGGCCCTTTCCCTTCCCGGTTTCCCCCATCCTTGGCTTCGGGCAGTCCCTACTCAGATGACCGAAATCCCCACAGTTGTAGCACTTGTAGTGTTGTGTGCACTCACGGGCGTAGTGTCCGGTCTTGCCACACTTAAAGCACAGGTTAGATCCCAGTCTACATTCACCTACATGCTCCTTTCCACACTTCTTACAAATAGTCGGCTCATCCACCCGAGCCCTTTTATCGCGAGCCCCAAACATCCTTCCACCAGTTCGCTTGTTTGAGAAGCTCGGTCTCTTCTTTGGTTCCTCGATGGCGGCGACATTCAGTGCCAGATCATCAAATACTACGCCGCTCAGTTCTACTACCGAATCATAGGTAGTAGGGGCGTTTGCCTTAACATAGGTGCGGACCTGGTCCGGCAACCCATGAATATAGCAGGCAATCTTTCTCTCTTCAGTAGTGACAAGGTGTGGCACCAGACGTGCCAGTTCATTGAATCGGGTTGTATATTGCCGGTGCGTCATGTTCCCGGCCTTCAAACCCAGAAATTCCCTCTTTACCTTCTCAATCTCGTTCCTTGGGCAGAAATTCTTGATCACCAAAGTTTTCAAGTCAGCCCACATCATTGCATCCACAATCTCGCTCCCTTTTGCCTGACGTACACCTTCCCACCAATGAGATGCTTCCTCCCTCAAGGAGTTAGCAGCAAATTTCACAACTTGATCCGCTCGACATTCGCTGAGACGGATGGCAGCCTCCATACGGATTATCCAGTCAAACGTAGCTACTGCGTCTTTCTTTCCTGTCAGAACTGGCGGGTCACATGCCTTGAAGGACTTATAGTCGCACCCGCGAGCAGGCGGTGCGTTGATTGCCTCAGTGTTCGGGGTATCAACCGTCGGGTTAGACCCACCTTCCCCATTGACCTGCTTCAATGCTTCTGCCAACAGACCTGGCAGAGAATTCTTCATCAACTCGGAGAACTCTCGAGCTATGGCTGCTCTCACTTCTGGTTCAAAAGTGAAAGGTTGTTCTGCAACCTGTGTCTGTTCAGTTCCATGCACACTAACCGTCGGTTCAGTGTGAACACTTCCTTCTTCGCTGTGCTCTTGGCGCGCAGGAATCCTGCCACGCCCACCATTTCGACCGCCGGTACGACCACCGGTACGGCCACCACGCCTTCCGTTCCCTCTCCTCACCATTCCGTTCTATAAGACAAGAAATCCAATGTCATCACGCTAGTTAACAAATAAAATTCAATAAGTACTGTAAGATGTTAATATACACTGGCCATCTGTAATTAACCATTACACTACCTTTCGATTTCTATTTGACCACCTTTGTGATTCCATCAGAACACAAGTCCTTTCCTAACTCTTCCTAAGGCATACTACATACACATACTCTACTTTTCATACCTGATGCTGTGGCTCGAGTTACCCGTACTGGCATCCGCTTTCGGTCCCATTCAAAGTTTAAGTTCAGACACTGGGAGTGTCCGAATCTCTCAAACTATTGCTCTGATACCAACTTGTAAGGCCCCAAACCCGGGAGGCCTCACTTATTGGATTTACTCATTCACAAGCAGTTCTTAAACATGAATATCAGATAATGCAGCGGAATCATTCATTCAACATAACTAAAAACTTGTTCATACATGCGGAAGCGTACATTGTCAATTACATAAACTTAACATAAACAACTCATAACGGGATGCCAGTCTTCATGATCGACCGGGTAACTCTTCTCGCTTGCCAAGCATCACCGTCCATCGTCCATACCTGCCTTAACCTGAATGTGCATACTAAAAAGGTCAGCTACGCTGGTGAGTTCTAGCATTTCATAAAAACTTTAACATCAACATTTGCCAAAAACGTATCATTCATTTAGTAAAAACCTTTCACAAAGCATGTAATAATTTAACATCTTTAAAAAAAAGTTTCGTACCCATATCATCATCAACATCATAATCATAAACACCGTTAAACGGATCGTTCATTAAAACTTTTAACATTCATTTAAGTCATACATTATTATCTAAATCTGTGTTACCCTTCGTTCCGTCATTTAGTATGGTATTGCCCCTAAGGCTTAACTGCACGAAGACCGACAATACCATACATTCCGTCAATTCCCTTATGGTATTGCCCCTAAGGCTTAACTGCACGAAGACCGACAATACCATACATTCCGTCAATTCCCTTTTGGTATTGCCCCCAAGGCTAACTGCGCGAGGACCGACAATACCCATTCAGTTGCCCTTATGGCTCTCATGTCCATAAACCGACAACTTCCATCGACGGTTATGACTCTCAGCCATAACATCGTCGGATCATAATTTAACCTTACATGGGGTCACGTTAACCCCTGAGTAACCGTCGTTACTCCCTTTTACCAGTTGTACAACATCATAACCATTGGCATGCCACAAAGACATGCCCATGTTGTTCTTGTGGCAACTATGGCTCGCTGTCCATAATCTACCACAAGGCTGGGAATCTCATTCCCAGACTTCATTCGTCAATTCCATTCATTCGACAGATTAGATTTGTAATGACTTCTTTAAAACCTTTACCTCTTTCTCTTCTCATTAAACATTTCCTCAATTAAACCGTTCATAAAGCATTCGTAACCCTTTTTGGCAAAAACATTTCAAAACCTTTCCTTTCGTAAACATCGTTTCAACATTTCAAAACCTTTCCTTTCGTTAAACATCATTTCGTTAAAACATCATTTCGTTAATCATCATTTCTTTAAACATCATTTCGTTAATCATTTCGTAAGTATGCACACCAGCCCAAAAACATTAACAAAACATTTAAAAGAGGGCTCTAGAACTCACCTGATACGCTAATATGGGTTGTCCTAAACGAAGGTCCGACAACGTCACTTCCGATCTGAATTGATTAGTTAAACACATCAGACCAATCCCGACTCTAACGGCTTAACCATTCTAACATACTGACTTCACTTAATCAGTTCTGATGTCTGCGCACTTAGCAAGTGCGCAGACTCTGCTTCCTGCGCACTTAGCAAGTGCGCAGACTTCCCTTCCTGCGCACTTAACAAGTGCGCAGGTTCCTCTTCCTGCGCACTTAGCAAGTGCGCAGGACCTGCTCTGTGCGCACTTAGCAAGTGCGCACGACCTGTTCTTGGCGAAAAACCCTAACTTTCACATTCGGGTCTGATCGTGTCAAGATCCCGAATTTGTTGCATCCAAAACGTTCGTTTTCCATTAAGGATCTCAAATCTATGTTTATTTATCAGTTTCATCCGTTCAAGCCTTGCCTTTTCACCCAAAACCCGAAAAACCCAAAAACGAACTAAAACTCAGATTTAGCTCGAATGGTAGTAATTTCAAATACGTAGTAATTTCAAATTGTCTTCTTTTTAAAAAAATATTAAACACACTTTTGTTATTCTGCAATGTTTTTTTGGAATTAGTATAAATAAAATACATGATTTTTGAAAGTGACGTACACAAAATCACAAAGAGCATCATATATAGTAATTTCAAAATTTTCAATGTATGTGTGAGCATAAAAGAGAAAAATAAAAATACATTTCCCTTTAAAAAATAAACCGAATCAAAAGAAGAATTGTGTTTCCAAAAGTATTATTAACATGTAACATTTTAACCAAATCTAACAATCAAAACTCTTCAGGGATGCTCTGAAGGGCTGGTCTCCAATGACTCCGGCAATCTACATTCACCCTCTCCACTTTCACCGTATCATCCACCGGTGCTTTTAATGACTTTGACGCCAACGATCTCGACAACTCTCGACCGATTATTATTTCCCCTAATACAATTCTCTTTGTCCTCATCTCTTTTCTTAATAACTTGCTCCAACTCGCGTCTTTTAATCAAGATTTTCACCCTCACAACGCCACCATCTTCCACCGTTTGTGAAACGACTCCACCACGAACCGCTACGGCTTTAAGAATCTCGAGACTTCTAATAGACATTTTTTGTTATTTTGGTTTCGTAGATTTGGAAAATAAATATTTAGGAATATAGGCTAATGAATTGCATGGTTTATAGTTTATATAGGTGAGGATGTATCATGTATTTAAATTAATAATATGGTATAAAAAAATATAACACAGCACATGAGACTATTAGGTGGCTCAAATGAAAGAAGGAGAATGTCAAACACATTACCTGTAAAAATAATAAATAAGTTAAAAAATATTGCATGCATTATCAAAATTGCCCTTACCTGAACGTTGTAGTTTAAAAGGGGTTAGGGGTAATTCGGTCTGATTGCGAAACACACCAAGAGATGGGGTGCATCACGCGCTCACCGACGCCGCCGTGAACATGGGGGTGCTGTCTGGTGGAGGAATATAACGGGAAGAACGCGGTGTGCCGGTTATTATTAAAAGAAATTTCGGAAATAATAAATAAGAAAATATTGTGAACAACATCAAGACTAGCATTATAATGGTTTATTTGAAAATAGAGAAATTTTTTTTCTGAAATTTAATTTATTATTTTAGCTCACTTATCGATGAACTTATATTTTTTTTTATCTTATATTAACTTATCTATATTGCATTTTATGTTGTATCATGTTTTAAGTTGTTTATATAACATACTAAATATTATTTACATAAAATGACTTAGTCTTATCAAAATTATGTTTTGATTTAGTTCTAATGTTTTTATTGATCATTATTAGAAAGTATTTTAATTTAGTAAGTACTTATGTTAATAAATAGAAAAATGAAATTAAATAAAAAGTTAAGTGTCTTTTGCATTCTTGTGGTTTACTAAAAATTGTCATTTGAATCCAAAGTTTAAATTTTGTCATTTGAATCCAAAGATTTTTATAAAAATTGTCATTTGAATGCATCTACTTAACACCGTTAACATTTTTCATAAAACCTTCCCACTTTAGGGTATTTTAGTCAAAAGAATTAAAAAATAAAGAATCAGCCCACATGATGGGTTTTATGCGTTCAATCTATTTAGGTAATCGCAAAAATCGAACTCCCACCCTCAAAATCAATGTCTTTCGTCCCCATAATCAACAGCAAACGCAGTACTCGCAATCGTAATTCCGTCCCTAAAAACAATCGTAAATAATGTTTGAAGAACTCTGGTTTGTTCATGGCCCTACGGACGATTTCGATCCACGTGAGTTTTACGGTAAGTTCGTTCTTCGCCACCACAATCGCTATCACCATTGTATTATCGAATGGAATCGACCCTACTGTTGATTTGGTGTTTTGGCCCTGTTGTGTATTGTTCTTGATTTTGTGATTATGCGTTACTATTTGGGCAAAATTATGTAACTATGAAGAATCGCTCACTGATCTTGGTTTTGATATTACCAATTGATATTGTAATATTTTGTTTTTGAATTTTTGTTGCTAATTTAATCTGTTGGTATAGATCATTACTGGTGCTATTAGATCTCATGTTGTCGTTGTTGTTTTCATCATGTTTTAGGGGGTTGTGTACTGAATTTATTTAGCTATGTGGGGTGTTATTAATGAATTTTGTTAAAGCTGATTTAAGGTCCATAATCTTTCTTATGGAAAGTTGGTTGACATGCCATGTAAGTATGAAGTCACGGTTAACTGGAACATGGCAGTCCATGGTAACGAAAAAATTTAACGGTGTTAATTAGGGGTAGTCAAATGGATTAAAATGATATTTTTTTATGAAACCTTTGGGTTCAAATGGTAAAAATTAAATCTTTGGATTCAAATGGTAATTTTTAGCAAACCACAGGGATACAAAAGACAATTAACTCTTAAATAAAAATGTCGTATGAAACTGAATTAATATAAAAACTGATAGATATCGGAAACCAAAACCTTTAAAAGAATATTACCCTTAGAAAACTTCTAGATTATTATAAATGATCAAAATGGGCAAACATAATACACCATCATTCTCCTATTGATGATTTATCATCGGTTACAATTAGTAGTTATATACATCTCTATTCTAATAAAAAACTAAATATTGTGTCACTTGTCAACACCATATTCATACTCACACCTATTTTCTCTTCAAAACCATATTTACATCATGCATTCACTATTTTCATATTTAGCTCATTTTTTTAGAAAATTACATAAATAAATATTTTACTAAATAAATTCATCATTATTACTATTGACTCACATTTTTTTTTAAATTATCATCAAAAGTGAATATTTAAAAAAAAGCAAGAACTAAAAAATAGGAGATTTAAAAAAAGAGAGTTTTTAAAGTTTTATTATTTAAAATCGAGTTTTTAAACATTTATTATTAAAAAACTAAAATTTTAATTTTACATATAAAATTTGGAAATACCACTTTTGTATTTTAAATAAAAATGTGTTAGAATAAAGTTTACTAATATTTAATTAGTAGTTTTTTAATTAAGTTTGATTTTTATAAATAAATTTTTTTTTTATTTGTAAATTTTAATAGTTAGATTTTAATTAAAATTAAGAAAATTAATAAATTTTAATCAATTATTATACTTCTAGAGTTGCAATCCTTAACTAGGAACTCTCATTCACAAAATATGTTTGATGAATCAAATTCCTTAGATCAAGAAAGTCACATGTAAAATTAAAGGTCCAAAAGACATTAATCTTTGTTTTATTGATTCATTTTATCTAGATACAATTTCTTTGTTTATTTATGTTATAATGACCAAAATTTGTACAATAAACGAATGTTTTTCTTTATAAATTACATTTGAACAACACAATATATAAAAAGGTGTTTCTATTGGTAGAATTAATTTTGTCTATACTTATCTTGGTAAAGAATATTTTTAAAAAAATATTTTAATCAGAATTAAAGGTCCAAGATCATTTGAATAAAATTCGCACAATTAATAGACGTATATTACCTATCTTTAGAGGCACATGTTATTCTCTTGGAATAATAGAGAAATGGAATACATCGAAGCAATTGAAGAAACGTGTCATTCAGGTTCTTGTTATTTCATACCGAAATTATTTTCAATTGTGTTAACATCTAATACTCTGTCTAGCCCGGATTTTATATGGAAAAATACATGGTAATACTTGTCAACTGATTTTATATGGGAAAACAACATATTTTAAAGTCTTCTGATATAAAAAATATTCATGATCATCGTTATTAAAAATTACTCTTAATTTTATATATGTAAATATAAATTTTATATAAGTGTAGATAGTATCTGTCATAACTGATTCATTTCATCCTATTTCATATCTAATTAATTTTGTGTATCCTTCTATTCTTGAACATGCGTACAATCCATAATATTTTCAAGAACGAGCGATAGTTGCACCAAAAAATGAAGTCATACGAGAAATTAGTGTTCGTTTATTATCAATGTTTCCAGGAGATTCAAAGGAATATCTAAGTGTATATATTTGTCAATCAGAGCATTTTGATGAAAGGTTATACTCTCTTGATTTTCTAAACAGACTTAAATTATTATGTTTGTCAAACCATAAATTAGTTCTAAATGTCGTTGTTCTAGTTATGCTACTAAGAAATATTGAGAAAAAAATGGTTTATGTAATGGAACAAGACTTCAGGTCAAATCACTAGGTAATTACGTTATAGAAGCGAGGATTATATCTGGAAGCAACATTGATTATCACAATTTTAGCCCTGTAATTGAGTTAACACATCCAAACAAAAGAATTTCATTTAAATTTTAAAGAAAAAAATATACAATTGTTGTATGTTTTGCAATGACCATGAATAAAAGTCTAGGACAATCACTTTCAAAGGTTGGTGTGTATTTGAAAGATCCAGTGTTTATTCATGGCCAGATGTATGTTGCATTATCAATAATTAAAAGTAGATATGGACTCAAACTATTAATCTTTGATAAACATGGAAAAACATATAATACCATGTCAAATGTTGTATATAATGAAATACTTTCCGATTTGTAAATCATTATTGGAAGGTTTCAATTGAAATGTAATTTAATGTATTCTAAAAAGTGACTTATGAAAAGTATTTTCATATATTTTTTTGATGTTTTGATTACTCTCATCCATATAATCTTAACATTTAACAACATGGAAAAGTTACCAATACAATATTAAATTTGTATAAAAAAATATGTTAAGATATTTATAAATATGATCTTAACGATTCACCCCGTGTAACACATGGGTTTAAAGCTAGTATGTGATGTATTTATTAGTTGAATTAGACATGAATAATATAAAGTTTTCTCTCCTCTTCTTTCTTTGTTTCCAGCATATATATCATATCTATATCTATACTACTATATAATATATATGATAGGGTTGTAATTTAACAAAAAAATTAAGAAACCTAAGACAATTTTTTTTACATGGTGTACACATTAACAATGCATGAAAAGTGTTTAATTACTATTTTACCCAACACTTAAAATTATAAGTATTTTTCATGACTGAAATTACGTATAAGTAACAACTTTAAATAATAAAACAATAATATTGAAAATAAAAAAATATATAATTTATAAATTTTCATAATTTGAAAGTTAAAGATTTTAATTGATCTTTCCATAATATTAAAAACTTCATAATTGTATTTAGCAAAAGTTAAAGATTCGAATTAATGATTCCATAATTTCTGTTGACTTAGTTTTGGCAGAAAAAGCTTTAGTTGAACTCACAGAAAGATGACATGTGGCATCTTGAAATAGTGATTTATTATATAACTAGTTTTAACCTCGTGTGTTACACGGGTGAACGTTAAAATGATATTGATAAATGCCTTAACAACTCTTTCATCAAAATCATCATCAAGATGTTCTGATTGGCGGATATTATTTGTACTTGTATGCGAAAAATCACTCATTAAAAAAATACAAAAAAAAACAAATTTCAACAATATATCGTCTTTTAAATTCAAAATTTAAAACTCTAAATTTTAAAAATTTCACTCCTTAATATTTCAACACAATTAAATTTAAAATTCCAAAACTAAATACGAAAAAATTAAAACTAATAAATTAGAAATGAAACTTGTAAACATGTTTTTTGAAAAAAATTCTCGTCATGTACAAAAATCAAGTTTAAAGTATAATACACTTTCAAAATAAATATTTGCAAGTTTCTTATTTTTATTAAAAACTAAGTATTAAAATTTATAAATAAAAATAAAAATTTTATGTATAAATATCAAACTGAATTAAAAGACTACTAAATAAATATTAGTAAACATATACAAACGTATATTTTTTAAATTTTATATGTAAAATTAAAAAAAATCTTGTTTTTTGATAATAAATTTATTAAAAATTGTTTTTTAATAATTAACGTTAAAAACTCATTTTTTTAAAAATCTTCTGTTTTTTAATTCTTGATTTTTTAAAATATTAACTTTTGACGAATTTTATAAAAATGTAAGCCAGTTGTTATAATGATAAATTGATTTGGTAAAATGTTTATTATGTAATTTTCCAAAAAAAAAGGCTAAATATTAAATGTATGATATAAATGTGGTTTTTTGGGGGGAAAACTTATGAAATTGAATGTTGTGATACCAAGTGGCAAAACCATTTAGTTTTTTATTAGAAGATGGATAAAGGATATAACCAATAAACAACTAGACCATATATATATATATATGGTTATAGTAAAAAGGGTTTTAAAAATAAGAAGGATTCTAAGCTTGACATGTGTCATTTTATTATTTTTAAAGGGAGGGCATAATGGTCAATGTGTAATATATCATGTCAATGTATAATATACCAGGTCAATGTGTAATACAAGATCTGATATTACACAATGATCAGACCTGATATTACACAATGAGCATATTACACAATGACCTGACATATTTGAGCGAATTACACAATTAGCTGAAAAAGTAAAACACAATGATGAAAACATATAACACAATGATGAAAAATATTTGACACAATGAACTTGTATTACATAATGAACTTGTTTACACAATGACCTGACTAATTACACAATGAACTTGTATTACACAATTACTTGACTAATTACACAATAAACTTGTATTATAAAATGAAGTTGTATTACACAATGACCAGACATGGTATTACACAATGAACTTGTATTACACGATGAACTTGTATTACACGATGACCTGACTAACTACATAGAAAACGTAAAACACAATGATAAATACATATAACACAATGAACTTGTATTACACGTTGAACTTGTATTACACAATGACTTGACTAATTTCACAATGAACTTGTATTACACAATGAACTTGTATTACACAATGACCAGATATTACACAATGACCAGACGTGGTATTGCACAATGAACTTGTATTACACAATGAACTTGTATTACACGATGAACTTGTATTACACGATAATGATAAATACATATAACACAATGAACTTGTATTACACATTGAACTTGTATAACACAATGAACTTGTATTACACAGTAACCTGACTAATTACACAATGAACTTGTATTACACAATGACCGGACGTGGTATTACACAATGAACTTGTATTACACAATGAACTTGTATTACACGATAAACTTGTATTACACAATGACCTGACTAACTACACAATGAGCTGAAAAACGTAAAACACAATGATAAATACATATAACATAATGAATCTGTATTACACAATGACCAGATGTGGTATTACACAATGAACTTGTATTACACAATGAACTTGTATTACACATTGAACTTGTATTACATAATGAACTTGTATTACACATTGACCTGACTAATTACACAATAAGCTGAAAAACGTAAAAAAAATCGTTTTTGTTTATAACGACACTATACTCTTTTTAAAGATAAAAAACGCTCGTTTTTATGGTGTAATTTTTTTGAAAAAATAATGTCGTATGTAAAAGTTATGAACGTTTAAAAATGAGGGGGAGAACTTGATAAAAAGTCAACAAAAATGGTCAAGACTAAAATACCTTTCCAACAACTTTTTCTCCTATAATTTAATCTCAACCATTAAATATTTTCTACAATTTAATCTAATGACCCTAAATCTTTCTCACCATTCTTACAATTAAAATCCTTTTTACCTGAACCTAATCCTATATATATATATATATATATATATATATATATATATATATATATATATATATATATATATATATATATATATATAGGGTGGGTTACAGTGAAAACCAATAGTTAGGCGAAAACCAAGAAAACCACTAAAAAAATCAATTTTAATCAATAATATAGTTATATTTATTTTTTATTTTATTTTATTTTATTTTTATTTTTTTATAAGAGTATAAATGTAATATTACAAGTTTTTACCAAAAATCATTTAAATATTGGCTTACGTATACGTAACCTATAGTGTTACGTATACGTAAACAGAAAACAAAAAAATTATAGTTACGTATACGTAACCCATAGTATTACACATTGTTTTAGTGGTTTTCTTGGTTTTCGCCTAACTTTGTGGTTTTCTCTTGATCCTTCCCCTATATATATATAGGGAAGTTCATAAGAAAACTAACATTTAGGTAGAGAACTCATCTTTAAAGGTAACAAAAAATAATAAAAAAATCATAACTCAAAATATAATTAAAAAAGTGGTTCGGAGACCTTGTTTCTCACGCCGTCCTCGTTAAAAAAAATCTCGTAAAAAATTCCAGTTAATAATATTTATAAGTATTCATTCATATTTAATTATATTAATAACCATAATTAATAATATTTATAACACAAAGAGCATTAAATGAGTTGACCTATTTGAGAAACTTACATCCTTATAAACAATAGCATATTTGAGAAACTTACATCCTTATAAACAATAGCAAGTTACTCCTTTGCTTATTGTATTTTGATCGGTTAAAACATGGCACAAATTTCATTAAAGATGGTGTTGTTGGTCGCATTATTGTTTTCAGTTTTCGGTACTCTTCATCTGTATATTGATACTTATCTAGTTTTTAACATGTTCTTACTATATTGCTAATAAAACATATGTGGCAGGTATGCAAATATCAAGTGTTCTTGCTAACCAAGAGTATATGACCAATCGAAAGTTATCTGCAAAAAATGACGACATTATGAGTCAATGTGAGTATCGTTTAAGTAAGAAGGACAACGATTGCATCCTTAGATGTAATTGTGGGCGCCGAAGTACCAACTGGAAGTGTGTTCAAAATCTTTGTCAATGTTACAACTAAGTTTTATTTTATTTTATACAAGTAGTTAACGTAATCCCGCGCGTTGCGACGGAGAAGTTGATAATATTCAAAACTTTATGCAAAAAAAAGAACGGAACCGTGATGTAAACTTGTGCATTACGACGAGGGCGTTGATAATATTTAGAACTTTATCCTAAAAAGATGAAACGATGAAAAAAAATCGCGTATGAACGTTGGATCAGTAAATTAAGTGATAAAAACGTAGATAGAAATAAATATGTTGTAACGTATATTGGAAATTTAAATAAGAAGTACATTGTTGTGGAAAAGAACCAAAACATATTACACATAACCCATGTTAGTTTTGAAAAAAAAAATATCAAAGCTAAAAATATGGTGGTTAAAATTAGTAAACTAAAAATAGACACACCGCATCATCAAATTTAGAATTTTATAAAGTTCGTAATAGAAAAACAAAAAATGTAAAAAAATGAAAGTTTTGACAACTTGTTTGACTAAACTTCGTAGGCTTGTACATTATCACACACAACTCAATTTTGAATGAAACTTATATCAAAACGTAGATAAAAATAAACATGTCATGATGGTATATTCATAATTTTGTAAAACACTGTATTTAAAACTTGAATGTGTGTATGGTAAAAAAGTTTTGCCAATTTGTAAAAGTTAAAGAGTTTGTGACCAATTTGTAAAAGTTGAGAGGTTCACCTTGTTAACTTATAAAAGTGAAAAAGTTTGCGGCCATTTTGTAAAAATTGAAAAGTTCACCTTGTCAATTTATAAAAGTGGAAAGTTTGTGACCAATTTATAAAAGTTGAAAAGTTTACTCTTTGGCCAGTTTGTAAAGGTTATGTGTAAAAGTTAAAAAATTTGTAATCAATTTGTAAAAGTTAAAAAATTTATGACTAATTTGTAAAAATTTAAAATTTTACTTTTACAAAAATAAAAAAGTTTGTGACTGGTGTATACTAAGTTTAAAAGTTTTCTATTCCCACCGTTTGCTAAATGTATAACTATACAATAATTGTATTATAAAATAACCGTCTTATTATATAACTAGTGGAGAACCTATGCGTTGCGACGGAGCCAACAATTTCCATAAGTTTTATGTTAGGTTATGAATCACTTAAAATAATTAGTGGTTTCGTGTTGAGTTAGTTATGCTATGTCGAAAAATGATATAAGATATTGAGTAACATTAGAAAACTTCTGATTATATTTGGGTATTATTATTGTTGTTGTTGCCCGACTCGATCCAACTAATATGTATTATTAAATACCAAATTAATTTTCATGTTTTTATGGAAAAATGCTTTTAGTACTCTCATTAATATATGATATACGTTTGAGCCTATGAAAAAACAACTCATAGATCACCTAATGTTGAATAACAATACATGTTCAAATAAGTGTAATATTAATATTAAATCGTGTAAAACACGAGTTTAAAGCTAGTTGTTTTATATGTATTTAAATATTTCTTTGATTTATGTAACATTATAATAATTAAAGATTAAAAATAAACCTCTGTGAATAGTAAAGTTTTGTTTCTTTTCATTTTGGTCATCAAACTTTTTTAGTTTTTTTTTTACTTTTTCAACATTTACTTTTTAAACCCTTATACTATATAATATACGCTTTTAGCCATGGTCGCAAAAGTTGCTAGCCGCTCCCTAGACGGAGTCGAGAGTACTCGGCTTAGGCGGAGAGTACTCGGGGAGTACTCGGCCTAGGCCGAGAGTACAATACTGAGACCTCGGCATCCTACCTTGTAACGATTACTCGTGGAGTACTCGGCCTCGGAGACCTTGTTTTACAACATTTATTTTAGCTCGTTTCATTTTCCATTAATTTTGTTTTTCTTTAATAACTTCCGTTCGTTAACTTTTTTTCAAAATACGGAGAGCGCGTCTGTTTTTAGTTTTTTTTTTCAACGTTCCGATATAATTTTTTTTCGTTTTCAACCCTTATACAATATAATATACGCTTTTAGCCCGTTTCATTTTCTATTAATTTCGTTTTCCTTTAATAACTTTCGTTCGTTAACTTTTTTCAAAATACGGGTGGCACGACTGTTTTTAGTTTTTTTTGTCAACGTTCCTATATATATATTTTTTAAACGGAGTTGTATTCAAAATCTAAGGTTTTTTTTATCGTTATCTATAGCGAGAGCCGTTACCGTTGTCGTACCGTGACGAGCCGAACCTGTTATGAGCGAACAACATCATTTTCGGTATTGATATTATCGGAAACCGTATCGATATTCGCTTTTATGGTTTTCGACGACCCGATCCATTAATTTTTTTATTTTTTTTTATTATTTAGTTTTATGTTTCTCTTTGATTAATATTATTTTTATCATTGCATTTATGTTTACGTTTTAATATTGCCAACGTTCTGCTTTAAATTTTATTGAAAACGGAGTTGTATTTAAATTCGAATATATTTTTGGTATCATACACTATAACGAGTCTACGATTCGATTTAAGTTTTATCCGCATAAACAAGTCAACCCAATAACGATCAGGCTCCCGCCGCGAAGCGCGGGAGTTAAAAACTAGTTTAATTCAAAGTTGAAAGAAATTTCGCATTTAAAATCCACCTTTAAGAAAATAAATTACTGTCGCTTATATAGGCGAGTAATATGCACATATTCTATAATTCACCACAATATATGTAAATGTAGTATTTAAATCCAAGGAGTTTGATGACTCGATCACATATTCAATACCAATGTAGTATTAATTTGATCAAGTTACTTTTCTTTTGAAAAGCTTTAATTGGGCTTGAGTGATGGGCTTTAATTGAGATTAAATAGTAATAACTAGTCTTTAATTGTAGACATGGTGGGGTTAAAAGTTAATTAAACATATTTCATACATTACTAATATGTACACTATGTAAAAAAAGTTGTCTTATGTATCTTAATATTTTTTAATAAATTACAATTCTATCCTTTTGATATGTATTATAAATAATTTAGGAAATAAATAATCTATTTACATGTTGTCCATGGCGAATCCTTCTCCTTGCAAAAAAAACGGGTGTTAGTTCCTTTTATGTGAGAGGGAATATATAAAAACTTTCGATTATATAACATGATTAGCTTAGAACCTGTGTAATACACACGTTGTGAAAAATATCAATACATAAAATTCTTAAATCTTTATAGTAAACTGTCATTTTCGTCCATATGGTTTGTTCACAATTGCTACTTTCATCCAATAGTTTGTTTTCTTGTATCTAGGTCCTCGTAGTTTTAAAATCTTGCCACTTTCATCCGGTGAACTAACAACATCCATTTTTCTCAGTTAATGTAACATCTTTAATTGGAAAACCAATTAATAAAATATTTAAACGCGCGGAAGCTTTTATCCCAATTTTTTTTTACTTTCTCGCGTACCGCGAGGGAGTCCCAAATCACCCCACTCGGAAAGCCAGTCTCTCGCGTACCACGGGGAGCCTGAGTAAACAGAAACTTTACTCAACTGCCCAGTTTCCATACTTAGTCAAATTTTTCACATTTTCATCTATTCAACATGACCCTAAAATTTGCCAACACTTGGGCATTAGTTTCAAAACATATATACACTTTTATAGACATCAAAATATGTTTAAATTTGTCAAAATACACCACATAAACGGATTTTTCCTTTAAAATCCCAAAAAACACCTCATAAGCATACAAGAACCCTCCACGCCATGGACTTGACTTTGACCTACATCGAAGCTTTCCCTACATAACCACATTAACATAACACCATTAATAATGACGATAAACATATTCAAACAAGTATTTGCAGTTGTTTTCACCCCTTTAACCCATTTGACCCGTTTGCACCCATTTGGTCATTTAAGGTTCTTTACACTTGCAATTCCACTACAAGATTCATTCTTTTCATATGACATTCATGTGACATCACCCCTTTTCTCCCTTTGAAGTATTCCGCACTTCTTATTGGGTTACATTCACTTGGTGCGAGTACCACAACTCGTCTTACCCATACTTGGAGTATTTGACTCCAAGTCCACCCTTTTGAAGTATTCCACACTTCTATTTAATTTTCACCTCTTGGTGCGAGTACCACAACTCGTCTTACCCACATTTGGAGTATTTGACTCCAAATCCATCATTTGAAGTATTCCACACTTCTATCCACCATTTCACCAATTTACCACATTATGATTGACTATATTCCACACATAACAATTTCACCAAATTCTCCACACTGCACGTATTTGTTTAACTATTTACCACATAAGTCAATTTCACCCTTTACACCACATTGCACATTTACATTTTTGACTATTAACCATATAGCCTATTTACACATATTTCCATCATATAGTTTGACCTTCTACCACTAAAGTCAAATTTATACAATTCATACATATTACATTCAAGCAATGTGCATAAACATTCATATCAACTTATAGTATGCATTAATGTCACATACACCACACATTTATCTACATTACTAAGTAAGTGCATGAGCACTTACCTTTGGAGTTAGAAGATCCCGCACCACCTTCTAGTTTTGCAATTTGATTACCTAAACATATACACCTAGTTTAGTAATCTATCATATACACATAATCACATTATAATTGAGTCCACAACTCAATTTCCATTTCCAACCCAAATTGACCCGTTTGGGTTATCCCCATAACCAAACACCCTCTTTCAACACAAACTCACATACTTGAGTTTTCTTTCTAATACCTTAACATTAATTTTTCAATCAATAACTTTTATTAGGTCAATTTGGTGTTTGTTCAAGTGTCTAATACCACCTAAACACTTAATCATCACTAATTCATCTTTCTAGCATCATTATCCAAACACCCCCAATTTTGACCATATGAACCCTAACTTCTCAAAATCAAAATCAAAGGGTTCTAGGATGTTAATCACCTCTCTTTACATTTATTTTAGCTAGATTATCCACAATCAAATACTAATTCACCACATGCAAACTAAATTTTTGGATTTCTCCAACACCCACCCACTATCACATTCAAAGATGAAATCAAAGAGTGATTAACACTTACTTGATGTTAGGAGAGTGATGTGCAAGCCAAAACCCCTATAAATCAAGCTCCAAATGCACGTTTTAGCTCCAATTTCGAATTTCTCCTTTTTCCTCTTGCTCCCAAACGACCCCATAAATAAATTGAAACCCACTTGTTTCAACTTATTTCATAAATATTATTTTCACCATAATATTTATTAAAATATTTTATTTATTTGAAAACGAAACCCGGAATTTGTTTCGTTACAAATCACCTCCCCTTATTTGGGTTTCGTCCCCGAAACCCGACTTCACATAAAAAGTTTAGAATAATATTTGAGCATTTCTTCCTCGGTTTCCCAAGTCATATCCGCTCCCTTCTTATATTTCCACCTCACCAAAAGTTGGCTAATCTCTTTATTCCACAATTTCTTCACCTTTCTATCCAAGATTGTCACCGGTTCCTCAATATAATTTAATTTTTCATCCAATTCAATATCATACATAGGAACAAAAGTAGATTCATCTGTGACATTTTGGATTTTTCATTCGCACACTTATAATATAGTTATCGTGTAATCATTCTCAAATTAAATAAAATACGAGTGTTTTATTTAGTTTTATACAAATGGGCATTTTCATTTTACGGATTTAAATTAATTAAAATTTTATAAGTTTTAAAACTTATATACAATTTCTATATAAAAAAAATCTAATTTAAAAGTTCCATATTTAATAAAATAACCTATTTAAATAAGATAAATAACTTTTATAAAAATTATTTATAATAATAATAATAAAATAAGTTTATAAAAACATTTAAAATATAATATAAAATTAAATTGATTTAAAAGAAATTAAATTAATTTATTTAAATAAAAAGTTTAGGGGTCATTTTGTAATTAATCAAACTAGAAGGTTTTAAGCTAAAGTCTGTTGAGGGACTGTTTCTGGACAAATTAAACTACAAGGATCCATCCGTAATTATCTCAGGGGGCGAATTAAAACAAAATTTAACTCCAGGGACTAAATCTGCCAAATTCCAAATCGTAAATCCGGTCACCCCTTACATTGTCCGGCGGTCCAAAGTTTTTTCCGGCGAGCCACCGACAGGGCTGTTCCCTGCACCTCAACAGCCGCTAAAGGCATGTCTGGCCTCGTCTTCCCCATGCGAACAAAAGGCCCCGACCAATTGGCCTCCCCAACATAAGGATCGTCTGATCCTGTTGGTGGCCGAGAAACCCACGTTCGAATTCGCGCCCGACAGACCACCTACACGCGTGTCGAATGTCTGGTTATTTTCGTCTCGTCCAGACTAGTGTCGGAACGTGCCCAATTTCACGTTTTAACATAGAAATCAAGCTCGGCTATAAAAAGCCATAGTCGGACCTGCTCGAGCTCGCGACCCCTCTTCCACCCAATCTCACTCCAAATTAAAGGCACCATTACAATCGCCATCCCTGTGTGAAGCTGTGGCCAAGGTTGTAGAGGCTAATCCCACCCAGAAGCTCGATTCTCATTCTGGACATTCTCGGATTAAAACTCTGCCGTCCAGCCCCTTCACGACCAAGTAAGAATCCTCAACTTTGTTTCTTTACCTTCTGTTATCATAAGACAAACCGAACCAATCGAAGTCACTACTCCAAACCATCGATTACCGGACAAACTAATGTTCTAAAAAAATTACTGTTTTATTTGCTAAAGTCTGGGCCATCGAAACTACTTAGTTTCGATTGAGTAAATGGTCAATCGAAACTAATAGTTTCGATAGATGGTAGTTTCAACAGCCTGGGTATCACTTATAAATGATCAATCGAAACTAATAGTTTCGATAGATAGTAGTTTCGACAGTTCTGTGTATCATTTGTAAATGGTCAATCGAAACTAGTAGTTTTGATTGAACACAGTTTCGATACCTGTCAACTATAAAACAGTTTCGATCAAATCAGTAATTTCAAGTAAATCTGGACCAACTTTTATGCAAATAACACTGAGAAATGCTATTATAAACCTATACACAATTAAATACTAATACGCACATGTAAACATACAATAATACCCATTTATCTACACAGGGTATCAACGTGCTTAGGCTTCCACATACTTATCACCTACACGCGTGGAAGAAAAATACCCGCTTGCAAGGTGAGTTACATAGCCCCTATTTTACATTTTTATACGTTTTGGGGTGAAACATTATACATGCTACTCACATTGTTTATACGTGTTATACATGAGAGTATATGCTTATTCTTTGGATGTACATACATTTAAACACAAGACAACCAACTGTAATATTGATAGATCTATTGTGCCTGACCAGCCCACCCGGTTAGGGTGTTTATTACTGCATACTCGGATATAACCGCGTGTTATATTCAAACATACCGGATATAGTGGGTAACTATATTCAAGCATACCGGACTTAGCTGTTGTGCTCTGTTCAAGCGCGTCAAACTCGGTTTGAATTGTGATTAAATAAATGATACATCCCATATACTATAAACAATGAGTTGCAAAACGATTTACAAATACTATTTACCGAAATTACTAAACCTATGTACTCACCAACTTTTTAGTTGACACTTGATTTAAATGATGTTTCAGGTTTGGATATGTGACTACTTGCCGAAGATTTCTCCACTTAGAAACTATGGACCTAGTTAAATAAATCAATGTTTTGAACTAGACTAGGTTATTTGTAATGTATTGTATTGGTATCTATGTTGTCTTTAAATTTAACTGATGAATTATGCAACATTTTAGTCATCATGTGCTTATGAACAATCATTCCATTGTCCGCCTCGATGATTCCGCCATCGGTCGGGGTGTGACATCATCCGCTAAACATTTCCGCAAATGTGACACGTGGAATGTATTATGAAGTCTACTTAATCCCTCTGGTAGCTCCAAACGGTAGGCCACCGCACCCACCCTTGCTATCACCTTAAACGGTCCGATGAAACGTGGACTTAACTTCCCCCGTTTCCTAAACCGTATCACCCCTTTCCAAGGAGAGACCTTCAAAAGCACAAATTCTCCCACTTGAAACTCAATCGCCCGCTTCCTATTATCCGCAGAGGACTTTTAGCGATCTTGAGCCGCCTTCAAGCGCGCTCTAATTTGGTCAATACTACAAATAGTTTCATTGACCACCTTTTTGCTATCAAGCTCCCGTTGACCAATTTCACCCTAACACACGGGTGTTCTACATTTCCTCCCATACAATGCCTCAAAAGGAGGCATACCAATAATAGAATGGTAGCTATTGTTGTATGAAAATTCCGCCAACGGTAGATGGTCGTCCCAATTACCACCAAAATCCAAAGCACACCCGCAGCATATCCTCAAGCGTTTGAATCGCCCGCTCGCTTTGACCATCCGTTTGTGGATGATAAGAGGTGCTAAGGTTCAATCTAGTCCACATATCCTCATGGAACTTCTTCCAAAAATGAGAAGTAAATCTCGTATCTCGGTCCGATATAATCGACACCGGCACACCATGACGTGACACTATTTCCTTCACATACAAATCCGCCAACCTATCCGAAGAATACGTTTCCTTTATTGGAAGACAATGTGCAATCTTTGTCAACCGATCCACTACTACCCATATCGCATTATAACCTTTTCGAGTCTTTGGTAGTTTAGTGATCAAATCCATGGTGATGTTCTCCCATTTCCAAAGCGGTATTTTAAGAGGTTGAAGCTTTTCATACGGCTTTTGATGCTCCGCCTTTACCCTTAAGCATGTGAGACACCTCTCCACATACTTAACTATATCATGCCTCATACCCGGCCACCAAAAATGACACCTTAAGTCATAAAACATCTTTGTGGCCCCCGGATGGATAGAATATTTGGATTTATGCGCCTCATCTAAAATAGTTGCCAACACACTTGACAACCTAGGAATCCAAATTCTATCAAAGCATGTCTTTAACCCCAAACTATTGTAACATCCTAAAAATAATAAAACGAATAAATATAGCGAGACCGGTGGTTTAGTTGGAATATTTAAACAAAAAGGGAGCAGGCCTGGGCCCGGCTTCAATGGGCCGAGGGAAGCCCATGCGCATAAGAGGCAAGGCAGCCCTCTTCCCTGCTCATTTCCCCAACTCACGCAGCTTTTAGAGAGAGAAAGGAGAGCTCGGGTCTAGAGAGAGAAAGTGACGAATCAACTCGGGAATTCAGGAGAACGTTGCTGCTGTTCTCGTGATCATATCCTCTGAATCAGAAATCCAATCCAGGTAACGATTCGATCACATTATGAGTTTTTGTTCGTTTTGGGAGTTTTCGGGTTTTGGCTAAAAGATAACGATTTTTGCGGATGAAACTTGAAAGTGAACTTAGGTATAGCATCTAGAATGAAAAACGAACGTTTTGATCAAAGAAAATCTAGATATCGACATGATCAGATTCGCATGCAGAACATTCGGATTTTTGGGGAAGGCGATAAGTGCAGACCCATCGAAACTACTTAGTTTCGATATGTGCAGACCCATCGAAACTACTTAGTTTCGATATGTGCAGACCTATCGAAACTACCCAGTTTCGATATATGCAGGCCCAATCGAAACTACCATAGTTTCGATATGAGCCCCCGATCCGAAGCTAAAGTAATACATAAGTTACTTATCGAAACTACCTATCGAAACTACCTATCGAAACTATCTATCGAAACTACCTATCGAAACTATCTATCGAAACTACCTATCGAAACTACCAAGTTTCGACAGAAACAACCTATCGAAACTACCAAGTTTCGATATAAGCTAATCAATCGAAACTACTATGTTCAAGCATAGTAATGTCTAGTGTCATCTAGGAGCACCATCTTATGTGTATGACTTTATTATACAGATCGTGAGTGACATTAGTGAAGCCCAGTAGCCAGCTTAGTGTATTACAGAAACTACTCATCAGGTGAGTTCTATGTGCCCCCTTCTATGTTATGTGCAAATGTTTTCAAATGTTTTGGGGCTGAGATGTATACACTAAGTGAATAAATGTTATGAATGTCAAGGTGATCATATGTGTTATACAAGTATATATATATACCTATACACGAAAGAGAAATTATGAATAAAGAATGAAAAGCATGATTATAAAGAATGAACGAAAGTATAACACCATATGAAAGAATGAAATCCTGCTTTATATCCATGTATATATTGCTTGCCAAGTACAGAAAATGTTATGGACGCTTCGATGATAACGGCTACTTCGGTAGACGGACGACCATGTGACTATTTTATAACCGGGACAAGTGCGCTCCTTCATCGGCTAGGACGTACGAATGCCATTAATGGACGGTCGAAGCAATTGGCATATTATAGTAGAACGGTTGTATAAATAATAGTCGCATGGGAAACGGATACCTTCGGGTAGACGGGCGAATTACGGCCTACGACGGTAGGACGGTTGTAAGTCATGACGGACGGACAAAGATTGCCGGACGGTTGTAAGAATAAAATGACGGACGGCACTAGTTGCCGGACGGTTGTAAGTATAGGTGGGCCATGACGATGGACCACGGCGATTGTCTTTGTGACATTCGTAAGCAAATGACGGGTTGATCACCCTTATATAGTATGACCCATGAAATTAAAGAAAGAAAGAAAAGGGTGAATGCATATATATATATATATGAAATCACAAAAATACAGAAAAGAAAGATGAAAAGAAAGACAAAAGTTATGAATACGTATTTATATGAATGACTATACAGTAATGCATACTTATAAAGTAAAGAATAGAATGTTTATATCAAATTGCATTAAACTAGAACTCACCAGCGTTAGCTGACTTTTAGTATACATTTCAGGTAAAGGAAGAAAAGGTCGTGCGATGGCGTGAAGGTTACCCGGCACAAGACTGACATCCCACTTTTGTTTGTTAAGACAATGTTGTGTTTTTAATTGTTAAGACTTCCGCTGTTATGTAATGTAATTGAATGATGAATGTTTTAAATTTAAGTTCAGTATTTATGGCTATGTTTATGAGTAAATCCAACAAGTGAGGTCACCCGGGAAAGGGGCCTTACAAGTTGGTATCAGAGCAATAGTTTGAGAGATTTAGACATCCCTAAATGTCTAGACTCAAACTGATTATGGGACCAACGCACGGATGTCAGTATGGGTAACCAACGCCAACGCTAGCACGGTAAGTAAGTCATAAAGTTAATACTCTTGCATAGGAATAGATACCTTAACTTAGAACAAATAGATGTTAATGCCACGACTGATTTGAAGAGTTTCGAACCCGAAAAGCAATGTAAATTAGTAATCACAAACCGGTCACTGTAATTAAGAATTTACCTTGCTCGTACTGTTCCAAACTATGATCTGAAGAAATGACATTGATGTATTCCCTTTTTAACTATCAGGAAATTAAGAACTATGGCTGGTGGAGGAAGAACAGGATCTCGAGACGGTCGCACTGGCCGACGAGGTAGACCTCCGTTGAACCCAAGATTTGAAGAAGAAGAGAGTGTGCACGCAGAGCACACCGAAAGTGTGCACGAAACAGAAGTGACCCCAATTATGAACGACAGTCCAGGGCCTATACAGTTGGAGCCTGAAGTCAGGGATGCTATTGCCCGTGAAGTTGTGCTCACTTTGAAGAAGGTATTGCCTGATCTACTATCCGAGGCAATAAAGAAAAGTAAGGAGGAGGATGAAGGAGACAATGAAGAGAAAGTATATGACAGTGATGGGGATGAAATAAAGATTGGATCGAGCAATCGTTGGTGCACTTACAAAGGTTTCAAGGACGGAGACCCACCCAAGTTCGATGGGAGCAAAGATTCAGTGGCAACGCTTGAATGGATTGAGAGGATGAGTGTTGTAATCAACATCAGCGAGTGTCGACCAGACCAGGCTGTTAAATATGTTGCTCATTCTTTCACCAACGAAGCCCTAGGTTGGTGGAGGAACATTCAGAGGACAAAGTCCCCAAACGCACTTGCAAGAATGACATGGGAAGAACTGAAAAAGCTGGTAATTCAAAAGTTCTGTCCCCAGAACGAAATTGATCGAGTGGAAAATGAATTCCTAAACCTTAAAGCTGGCAACAAGACACACCGCCAGTATACTTCTAGATTCAATGAGTTGGCACAGCTGGTACCCCACCTGGTGGAGACAGAAGAGCGAATGATCAAGTATTATGTGAAGGGCCTACCTCAAAGGGTCCGTGTCCACGTGAAAGCCAACCTACCCTCGACCTTCGAGTCGGTAGTGAATCTGAGCGGAATCGTCTACGACGATTATGCCAATGAGGACCCACCAACAGAAACCCAAAAGAGAAAGTGGGAGAACCCGTCTAGAGGCACCGGAAGAGGGAACGTAATAACTGAAAATAAGAAACCAAGGTCGGACAAATATGAAACCTGCAAGAAATGTGGAAGGCAACATTTTGGCGAGTGCCGGGTCGGCTCCACCACATGTTACAGGTGTGGGAAGGCGAGGCACTACTCTCGTGACTGCTTGAGAGACACTAAATGCCAAGTATGTGGACTGTTTGGTCACCTGACTAAGGATTGCAGAAAAGCCAGACAATCTGGTTCGGGAAAAGAAAAGGAACAGGAACAACCAAAGACTAGGACTCGAGCTTACGCCCTGACTGAGGAGGAAGCAAGGGGAAATCCTGATGTTGTGTCAGGTACGTTCCTAGTTAATGATGAACATGCGGCTATATTATTTGACTCGGGTGCTAGTAAAAGCTTTATATCAAATGCCTTTAGTCGAAAACTGAATTGCACTATCAACACAGTAGTAAAGGCCTTTAGTGTACAAACTGTCGTTGGTAAAAATTCGGCAGTATTCCAAGTAACAGAGGATTGCATAATAGAAATAGAGGGTCATAAATTTCCTTCTAGATTATTCCTTCTCACCTTAGGAGGATTCGATATAGTATTGGGTATGGATTGGCTAGCTGCCAACGAAGCTCAAATCATATGTAAACGTAAGAGGATACACCTCAAAGGTCCTAGCGGCAGTCCAATTACGGTTTATGGGGATTGGAATTGCACAATGCCGAACGTCATCTCGATGATTAAGGCCGAAAGTTACATGAGGCGCGGCTGCGAAGCTTATCTGGCATATGTTATAGATGATAGAATGAAAACGAAAGAACTCAAGAATGTACCCGTGGTGTGCAATTTTCCGGAAGTATTCCCTGAGGATCTACCTGGGTTGCCACCCGATCGGGAAATAGAATTTCAGATTGATTTACTGCCAGGAGCTGAGCCCGTTGCCAAAGCCCCCTACCGATTGGCTCCGTCAGAAATGAAGGAATTGATGTCCCAACTAGAGGAACTAACCGAGAAAGGATTTATTAGGCCGAGCATCTCACCATGGGGCACTCCGGTATTATTTGTAAAGAAGAAGGACGGCAGTATGCGCATGTGTATCGACTACCGCGAATTGAACAAGAGAACAGTAAAGAACAAATACCCACTGCCTAGAATAGACGACCTTTTTGATCAACTGCAAGGTGCGAGTTGGTTCTCAAAGATCGATCTTAGGTCGGGTTACCATCAGTTGAAAGTAAGAGAAGAAGACGTTCCAAAGACCGCATTTCGCACGCGTTATGGGCATTATGAGTTTCTCGTGATGTCCTTCGGATTGACCAACGCACCAGCAGCGTTCATGGATTTGATGAATAGAGTATGTCGACCAATGTTGGATCGATCGGTGATAGTCTTTATAGATGACATACTGGTGTATTCAAAAAGCAAGGGTGATCACCACTGTCACCTAAGAGAGGTTCTGGAGGTGCTAAAGCAGGAAAAGTTGTACGCAAAATTCTCCAAATGCGCATTGTGGCTTAGGGAAGTCCAATTCCTAGGTCATGTAATAAACCCAAACGGCATCATGGTGGATCCTGCAAAGATCGAGACAGTAAAGGAATGGAACATCCCAAAGACACCAACAGAGATACGAAGCTTTCTAGGGTTGGCAGGCTACTATCGAAGGTTCATCCAAGATTTCTCAAGAATTGCCTCGCCGCTAACCAAACTGACACGGAAGGAAGTAAAGTATGAATGGGGTCCAACCCAAAACAACGCGTTTGAGGAACTTAAGACACGATTAACTCAAGCTCCAGTATTAACACTACCTGAGGGAAATGAAGACTTAGTAGTCTACTCTGACGCTTCAGGGCAAGGTTTAGGGTGCGTACTCATGCAACGAGGAAAGGTAATTGCTTATGCATCGCGGCAACTAAAGGTTCATGAAGTTAACTACCCAATACACGATCTAGAATTAGCAGCAGTAGTTTTCGCGTTGAAAATATGGAGACACTACTTGTATGGAGTTAAATGCACCATCTACTCCGATCACAAAAGCTTGAAATACTTTTTCGAACAAAAGGAACTAAACATGAGGCAAAGAAGATGGTTAGAGCTACTGAAAGACTATGACTGTGAGATATTGTACCATCCAGGCAAGGCAAACGTAGTGGCTGACGCTTTAAGTAGAAAGGAAGAATCGGCACTTATCCGGATCAAAGCGTGTCAGTTGATTATAACGCCAGACTTAATGGGTGAAATATCAAAGGCACAAGATGAAGCATTGTTAGAAAGAAATGTGAAACGGGAAAGAATAGTAGGACAACAAGGGAACTTAGATGCGAATGCATACGGAGTACGAACTAGGTTTGGCCGGATGTGGATACCTAAGATTGGTGAGCTTAGAGCCAAAATACTCGATGAGGCCCATAAGTCTCGCTATTCTATCCACCCCGGGACAAACAAAATGTATCAAGACTTGAAGAAAGAATACTGGTGGCCTGGCATGAAGAATGATGTGACAGAATACGTGAGCAAGTGCCTAACGTGTTCTCTAGTTAAGGCCGAGCACCAGAAACCATGCGGTAAAATGCAACCTTTACCAATACCGGAATGGAAGTGGGAAGAGATCACAATGGACTTCATTACCAAGCTACTGCGAACAGCTAAAGGCAATGATACCATTTGGGTGGTCGTCGACCGCTTGACAAAGAGTGCTCACTTCTTGCCAATACGAGAAACTTCTTCTTCTGAAAAGCTAGCAGAAACATTTATCAAGGAAATTGTAAGTAGACATGGTATGCCACTATCGATCGTGTCTGACAGGGATACTAGATTCACATCAAGGTTTTGGAAGAAGTTCAATGAAGCGATGGGCACTAGGTTGAACATCAGCACCGCTTACCACCCTCAAACCGATGGACAATCGGAAAGGACCATTCAGACCTTGGAGGACATGCTCCGGGCTTGTATCATTGACTTCGGTGGGAGTTGGGACAGCCATCTACCGTTGGCAGAATTTTCATATAACAACAGCTATCACTCAACTATTGGCATGCCGCCATTTGAAATGTTGTATGGGAGGAAATGTAGGACCCCGGTTTGTTGGGGGGAAATTGGACAGAAGGATATTGCAAGTCTCGAAGTGGTCAAAGCTACTTCTGAGAAATTTGATCAAATCAAGGCTCGTATGAAAGCCGCAAAAGACAGACAGAAATCATACGCGGATAAGAGAAGGAGGGATTTAGAGTTTCAAGTAGGGGACATGGTACTGTTGAAAGTATCACCGTGGAAAGGAATCATTCGGTTCAGAAGGCGTGGCAAACTAAGTCCAAGGTTTGTCGGACCTTTCAAGATTTTAGCAAGAGTGGGTCAAGTTGCTTACAGACTCGACCTACCCGTCGAGCTTAGTGGAATACACCCTACGTTCCACGTGTCGCACTTACGCAAGTGCCTAGCTGACGACACAGCTCACATACCTTACGACGAGATCGAAGTGGATAACAGTCTAAATTATGTAGAGGAACCAATAGCCATTCTTGACCGAGCTGAGAAACGACTACGCAATAAGTCGATACCGTTAGTCAAGATACAATGGAAGCACAGAAAAGGGTCAGAAGCTACGTGGGAAAAAGAAGACGAGATGAAGGGACTATACCCTCAATTGTTTAACGTATGAACAGTTTCGAGGACGAAACCTCTTTAAGGAGGGTAGACTTGTAACATCCTAAAAATAATAAAACGAATAAATATAGCGAGACCGGTGGTTTAGTTGGAATATTTAAACAAAAAGGGAGCAGGCCTGGGCCCGGCTTCAATGGGCCGAGGGAAGCCCATGCGCATAAGAGGCAAGGCAGCCCTCTTCCCTGCTCATTTCCCCAACTCACGCAGCTTTTAGAGAGAGAAAGGAGAGCTCGGGTCTAGAGAGAGAAAGTGACGGATCAACTCGGGAATTCAGGAGAACGTTGCTGCTGTTCTCGTGATCATATCCTCTGAATCAGAAATCCAATCCAGGTAACGATTCGATCACATTATGAGTTTTTGTTCGTTTTGGGAGTTTTCGGGTTTTGGCTAAAAGATAACGATTTTTGCGGATGAAACTTGAAAGTGAACTTAGGTATAGCATCTAGAATGAAAAACGAACGTTTTGATCAAAGAAAATCTAGATATCGACATGATCAGATTCGCATGCAGAACATTCGGATTTTTGGGGAAGGCGATAAGTGCAGACCCATCGAAACTACTTAGTTTCGATATGTGCAGACCCATCGAAACTACTTAGTTTCGATATGTGCAGACCTATCGAAACTACCCAGTTTCGATATATGCAGGCCCAATCGAAACTACCATAGTTTCGATATGAGCCCCCGATCCGAAGCTAAGGTAATACATAAGTTACTTATCGAAACTACCTATCGAAACTACCTATCGAAACTATCTATCGAAACTACCTATCGAAACTATCTATCGAAACTACCTATCGAAACTACCAAGTTTCGACAGAAACAACCTATCGAAACTACCAAGTTTCGATATAAGCTAATCAATCGAAACTACTATGTTCAAGCATAGTAATGTCTAGTGTCATCTAGGAGCACCATCTTATGTGTATGACTTTATTATACAGATCGTGAGTGACATTAGTGAAGCCCAGTAGCCAGCTTAGTGTATTACAGAAACTACTCATCAGGTGAGTTCTATGTGCCCCCTTCTATGTTATGTGCAAATGTTTTCAAATGTTTTGGGGCTGAGATGTATACACTAAGTGAATAAATGTTATGAATGTCAAGGTGATCATATGTGTTATACAAGTATATATATATACCTATACACGAAAGAGAAATTATGAATAAAGAATGAAAAGCATGATTATAAAGAATGAACGAAAGTATAACACCATATGAAAGAATGAAATCCTGCTTTATATCCATGTATATATTGCTTGCAAAGAATGAAATGAATGAATGTCATAACATATAAGAATGAAATCTTGCTTTATATCCATGTATATATTGCTTGCCAAGTACAGAAAATGTTATGGACGCTTCGATGATAACGGCTACTTCGGTAGACAGACGACCATGTGACTATTTTATAACCGGGACAAGTGCGCTCCTTCATCGGCTAGGACGTACGAATGCCATTAATGGACGGTCGAAGCAATTGGCATATTATAGTAGAACGGTTGTATAAATAATAGTCGCATGGGAAACGGATACCTTCGGGTAGACGGGCGAATTACGGCCTACGACGGTAGGACGGTTGTAAGTCATGACGGACGGACAAAGATTGCCGGACGGTTGTAAGAATAAAATGACGGACGGCACTAGTTGCCGGACGGTTGTAAGTATAGGTGGGCCATGACGATGGACCACGGCGATTGTCTTTGTGACATTCGTAAGCAAATGACGGGTTGATCACCCTTATATAGTATGACCCATGAAATTAAAGAAAGAAAGAAAAGAAAGAAAAGGGTGAATGCATATATATATATATATATGAAATCACAAAAATACAGAAAAGAAAGATGAAAAGAAAGACAAAAGTTATGAATACGTATTTATATGAATGACTATACAGTAATGCATACTTATAAAGTAAAGAATAGAATGTTTATATCAAATTGCATTAAACTAGAACTCACCAGCGTTAGCTGACTTTTAGTATACATTTCAGGTAAAGGAAGAAAAGGTCGTGCGATGGCGTGAAGGTTACCCGGCACAAGACTGACATCCCACTTTTGTTTGTTAAGACAATGTTGTGTTTTTAATTGTTAAGACTTCCGCTGTTATGTAATGTAATTGAATGATGAATGTTTTAAATTTAAGTTCAGTATTTATGGCTATGTTTATGAGTAAATCCAACAAGTGAGGTCACCCGGGAAAGGGGCCTTACAACTATTTTCTCCAAGCTTATCAACATAAGCAACCATCCTTTCCTTTTTCAAATCACCACCAAGTGCTAACACTTGTGCCTCCCGGATTTCATCAATTAGAGATGATGAAATTGTCATCTTAAATGACTTCACCTTGATAGGTGTATGGCTCGTCTTCCGACTAAGCGCATCTGCCACCTCATTTGCTTTACCCGGATAGTAGAGTATCTCACAATCATAATCTTTAACCAATTCAATCCACCTCCTTTTCCTCATGTTAAGGTCCTTTTGGTCAAAGAAGTACTTGAGACTTTTTTGATCCGTGTAAATCATACACTTAGCCCCATACAAATAATGCCTCCAAATCTTGAGCGCGAAAACCACAGCCGCAAACTCTAAATCATGAGTAGGGTAATTCACCTCATGAATCTTTAATTACCTAAATGCATAGACAATCATTTTCCCCCTTTGCATCAAAACACAACCCAACCCCGAATGCGAGGCATCTGAATTCACTAAAAAATCTTTGGTCCCGTCCGGCAAGGATAAGATAGGCGCCTTAGTCAACTTTTCTTTCAAGATTTGAAAGGCAGATTCTTGCTCGGGACCCCATACAAACTTTGTCTCCTTACGCGTTAACTTCGTCATCGACAAGGCAATACGAGAGAAGTTTTCAATAAACCGCCGATAATAACCCGCCAAACCCAAGAAACTTCTAATATCCGAAGGCGTCTTCGGTGATGACTAATCTTCTACCGCCACTATCTTGGATGGGTCCACTGTAATCCCCTTCTCATTCACCACATGACCTAAGAATTGGATCTCACGCAACCAAAATGCGCACTTTGAGAATTTAGCATAAAGCTTCTCCCTTTGCAACACTTCCAGAATTTCACGAAGATGACATGCATGATCACTTTCACTCAGTGAATAGATGAGAAGGTCATCGATGAATACAATCACTGAACGGTCGAGGAACGGCCTACACACCCGATTCATAAGATCCATGAAAACCGCGGGTGCGTTGGTCAAACCGAATGGCATAACCGTGAACTCATAGTGACCGTATCTAGTGCGAAAAGCTGTCTTATGGACGTCTTCTTCCTTCAATTTCAACTGATGGTACCCGGACCTCAAATCAATCTTAGAGAACCATGACCCCCCTTGCAATTGATCAAAGAGGTCGTCAATTTGAGGTAAAGGGTACCTATTCTTCACTGTCAACTTGTTCAACTCTTGATAATCCATTCACATCCTCATGCTTCTGTCCTTCTTTTTAACGAAGAGAACGGGTGCACCCCATGGCGAGACACTTGGGCGTATAAAACCTTTATCTAGAAGCTCTTGTAATTGCTCCATTAACTCCTTCATTTCCGGCGGTGCCAACCTATATGGTGTTTTGGCTACCGGCTTTGCACCCGAGATTAAGTCAATCCCAAACTCCACTTCCCTTTCCGGTGGTACCCCCGGTAACTCCTCCGGAAACACATCTACAAATTGGTTTACAACCGGAACATCGCGAATATCTTTCACCCTTTCTACCACATCCGCAACACAAGTCATGTATGCCTTGCACCCACGCACCATGTACTTTGTTGCCTTCACATAAGAACACATCTTGACCATACATTTCTTTTCACCTTCTATGTATATGGTCTCACCCGATAGGGAATCGAGTTGTACCGCCTTAGGTCCACACATAATATTCTCTTTTTTCCTTGACAACCAATCAATTCCTACCATCACATCGAAGTCTCCCATGGACATAGGAATCAAGTCTATAAGGAACGTTTCACCCCCTGCCCTTAACTTGATATTCCTATAAATGTCGAATACTAGGAAACTCTTACCATTTGCCGCTTCGATTTCTAAGGGTTCATCTAACTTGTTACTAAGAAATGAAGAGTGCTTAACAAATTTTAAAGAAACAAATGAACGACTAGCCCCCGAATTAAAAAGAACTAGTGCAGGCAAAGAGTTAATCTTGAATGTACCTGACACCACTTCCGAGTTTGTCTTGGCCTCTTCCACCGAGATGTGGAAAGCTCTCCCCTTGGCGTTTCAACCTTCTTCCTTTCACTTCCAACCTGTTTCAACTCGGGACAATCCGCCCTATTGTGCCCGGGTTTGTAGCAGTTATAGCATAATTGTATTTGGCATGAACATTGATTAGCCAAATGCCCCGGCTTCCCACATTTATAACAACTCAAGGTCCCTTTCCTACATTCCCCCGAATGTTCTTTTCCAAAAATTTTACACCCACGGGGAATAAACATGTTAAACGGTTTCTTGCTTGGGCTCCCGCCCTTTATTTTCTTCACCACTTGCTCAACAATTTCCCGCTTCCTCTTTTCGCCCCTTGCCTCTTGCCTCCTCAACTCCACCTCTATTTCCCGACACCTATTTATCAAATCCACGAGTGTGGTGAAAGAGGATGGAGATATGCTATCTCTGAACTCCACTGTCAGCATAGCATAGAACCTGTCAATTTTCGCCTTTTCGGTCGACACCACATCCGGACAGAATTTGGCACGATCGAAGAAGGCCCCAGCCAATTCATCAATTGACTCATTTGTTTGCCTCATGAGGACGAACTCCTCAGTCATTCTATCAACAGCGGCTTGTGGGCAATGGTATTTCAGAAAAGCCACCTTGAATTCCTCCCAAGTCATGGAGGTCACCCCTAGCTCACCCCTCTCCTTTCAGAGATTCAACAACCACTCCTTAGCCCTTCCAGTCAACAAGGGCACACTAAATATCACCATATCCTCGGGTTTGCACCTAGTTGTTTCAAAATTTGATTCCATATCCACCACCCACCTGTGGCTGAGGATTGGGTCCACCTGCCCATCATACTCCTTGGGCTTAATCACCACGAACTCTTTTAGAGTACACCCTTTTGGTACCCTCTCCTTGTCTTTCAATACATCCTCGAGAGTGAGCTTGATAGCCCCTCTCATTTCCTCCATTAGTAAGGTTGTGGCTTGCTCGAAGGCCTTAGCCACTTCCTCCTTTATCATCTCTTTGATTCTTAGATCCAAGGGTTCATTGCTTGCCTCTTCTGCCATCTCTTAAACTGAGAAAATGAACCATAAACACCTTAATACCCTAGGTATCCATTCCACATTCACTATTATATGCATTAAGTATATATATATACCTACCTATATACATACATACATATATAACCACATTCACCTAATCCTTGCAAATGTTCATTGTTATATGGTTATCATAAAGTCCCTTGCACATTTCGTTTTATTAAACATATTGGCCAAACATGTTTAATAATACTTCATGCCCAATTGTAACTACCATCTCTATATAACAAGTCACAAAACAAGTTTCGGCACACATAACACCTTAACAACATTCATCATACATATATACCTACATATATATATATATATATTACCACTTTATCAAATCATTACTAACCGTTCATTTCCGCAAGCTCAGAGTCTTACTCAAGTCCTTCATGGATTCTCGTATCATTTTCCCCCATATCAAAAGCATCCGGTTTGAGTTTGGTGCCACCACACCAAATCCCTCAAACCTGGCTCTGATACCAAGTTGTAACACCCTTAATTGGAAAACCAATTAATAAAATATTTAAACGCGCAGAAGCTTTTATCCCATTTTTTTTTACTTTCTCGCGTACCGTGAAGGATTTGGGACATCCCTTCGCGTACCGTGAGGGAGTCCCAAATCACCCCACCCGGAAAGCCAGCCTCTCGCGTACTGCGAGAGACCCTGGCTAGATCCTCGCGTACCGCGGGGTGCCTAGTTTACTCAACTGCCCAGTTTCCATACTTAGTCAAATTTTCCACATTTTCACCTATTCAACATGACCCCAAAATTTGCCAACACTTGGGCATTAGTTTCAAAACATATATACCTTTATAGACATCAAAACATGTTTAAATTTGTCAAAATACACCACATCAACGGATTTTTCCTTTAAAATCCCAAAAAACACCTCATAAGCATACGAGAACCCTCAACGCCTTGGACTTGACCTTGACCTACATCGAAGCTTTCCCTACATAACCACATTAACATAACACCATTAATAATGACGATAAACATATTCAAACAAGTATTTGCACTTGTTTTCACCCCTTTCATCTATTTGACCCGTTTGCACCCATTTGGTCATTTAAGGTTCTTTACACTTGCACTTCCACTACAAGATTCATTCTTTTCATATGACATTCATGTGACATCACCCCTTTTCTCCCATTTGAAGTATTCCGCACTTCTTATTGGGTTACATTCACTTGGTGCGAGTACCACAACTCGTCTTACCCATACTTGGAGTATTTGACTCCAAGTCCACCCTTTTAAAGCATTCCACACTTCTATTTAATTTTCACCTCTTGGTGCGAGTACCACAACTCGTCTTACCCACACTTGGAGTATTTGACTCCAAATTCACCATTTGAAGTATTCCACACTTCTATCCACCATTTCACCAATTTACCACATTAGGATTGACTATATTCCACATATAACAATTTCACCAAATTCTCCGCATTGTACGTATTTGTTTGACTATTTACCACATAAGTCAATTTCACCCTTTACACCACATTACACATTTACAGTTTTTACTATTAATCACATAGCCTATTTACACATATTAATCAAATTTATACAATTCATACATATTACATTCAAACAATGGCCATAAACATTCATATCAACTTATAGTATGCATTCATGTCACATACACCACACATTTATCTACATTACTAAGTAAATGCATAGGCACTTACCTTTGGAGTTAGAAGATCCCACACCACCTTCTAGTTTTGCAATTTGATTACCTAAACATATACACCTAGTTTAGTAATCTATCAAATACACATAATCACATTACAATTGAGTCCACAACTCAATTTCCATTTCCAACCCAAATTAACCCTTTTGGGTTATCCCCATAACCAAACACCCTCTTTCAACACAAACTCACCTACTTGAGTTTGCTTTTCGGTACCTTGACATTAATTTTTCAATCAATAACTTTTATTAGGTCAATTTGGTGTTTGTTCAAGTGTCTAATACCACCTAAACACTTAATCATCACTAATTCATCTTTCTAGCATCATGATCCAAACACCCCCAATTTTCACCATATGAACCCTAACTTCTCAAAATCAAAATCAAAGGGTTCTAGGATGTTAATCACCTCTCTTTACCTTTATTTTAGCTAGATTATCTACAATCAAACACTAACTCACCACATGCAAACTAAATTTTCGGATTTCTCCAACACCCACCCACTATCACATTCAAAGATGAAATCAAAGAGTAATTAACACTTACTTGATGTTAGGAGAGTGGCGTGCAAGCCAAAAACCCCCCACAAATCAAGTTCCAACTGCACGTTTTAGCTCCAATTTCGGATTTCTCCTTTTTCCTCTTGCTCCCAAACGACCCAACTCAACAAATGAGTTTAATTTTGACTTTCCTCAAGTCAAAATGGCAGAATTTTTCCATTTACACCTTTCGCCCCTCAACTTTCATTTCACCCATTTCACTCCAAAACTAGTTAAAACTAGTATAATCCCATAAATAACTTGAAACCCACTTGTTTCAACTTATTTCATAAATATTATTTTCACCTTAATATTTATTAAAATATTTTGTTTATTTGAAAACGAAACCCGGATTTTGGTTCGTTACAGTTAAATAAGGGGTATTTCAGTCATTTTACACATTTGTTTTATTTCTTCATCTTTTTTACACTCCCTTTGTAATCATCCTCAATTTAACCTCTAATTTAATCATCTCTCTGTCACCAAAAATTGGTCGGGAAAAGAGGAAGAAGGCTAGCAGAAGGATGATTAAATTAGAGGTTAAATTGGGGATGATTAAAAAGTGAGAGTAAACAAGATGAAGAAATAAAACAAACATGTAAAAGAACTACAATACCCCTCATTTAACTGAGAAAAATGAATGGTGTTAAATGACTAAATGAAAGTGATAAGATTTTAAAACCACGAGGACCCAGATAAAAGAAAACAAACTATTGGATGAAAGTGACAGTTTTGACCAAACCACGGGGATGAATATATATTTATAGCTGTGAAAATGTATTATATATACTAAGGATAGAAAACAAAATTCAAAAATATGTAAAAATTAATATAAAGAGTAAACTCCGAGCTTACCCGCACACCTCTGAGCTTCCCAGCCCCTTCACCCTTATCTCCATCCCTATAACTTAACTTTTTTTTAAAAACCTCTCACATCAGGTTTTTCGTATCTATCTCTATTTAATTAAATAATATTTTTTTTATTCTTTTTATTATTTTTTTTCTTTTTAATTCACTCACAGTCACTTATAAAAATAAAATAAAAAATAATATATCATTGAATTTACTTCCTTATATTTAGATGATTAAAACTTTAGTTTAAATTTTAGTGATTAAGTATGAGAATAAGTATCATGATGATATGAAGTGAAAAAAAAATAATTTTTTTTATATTCTTTCAAAGTTTTAAGGACAAAGATGAAAATAATGGAAATGATGCGAATGGTGTAAGGATAGCTGGTGATAGCTTGTACGGCCGTTTCAATCATCTAACCCCAATCATTCGTATAAAGATAAATTTCAGCTGATTCCGTTTCCCTTAACGCCAACAACCAGAACGCTCCGACGGCTCTCGTCTGAATCGTCTCCGACCTCAGGTATGAAACTCAGTTTTTGGTTCGATTTCTTATAAAACATGTTAGATGTAGTCCTTTAAGAAGATCAGATAACAATAGGGCTTAAGATTCAATCCACTCTTCGTTCGGCCGACTGCCGCCACCCTTCGTTCCGCCGACTGCCGCCACTCCTCAGGCCTCAAATCTGACCCCGGGTGAAAGGTAATTACTAATTTAAAGTTTGATTTAGGTTAAGGTTTCTAATTTAGGTTTCTGTTCCACGATTGAAAAGTAAGCTGTGTTCTCCAAAAGTATTCATGGTTGAAAGTTTGATTTAGGTTTCTGTTTCAAAGTTTGATTTACTATCCGAATTCAAACAAAACTCTGCCAATTTTTGTTTTCAGATTTCGGATATCTGAATTCGATTATCCGAAATTTCTGATAGTAAAATCCACTATCCGAATTTTTTTGGATATCCGGTTTTGAACACTCGGCAGCCGGCCCTAAGAATGCCTTTGGCTCCAAGGTAGAATTATTTTTGGACAGTTTATAATTAGGAGAGAATTTCCACTAATCTCTAGTCTATAAGTATAACCCATTGCGGGATATGGTACCAGACTCCTAATCGCTGGGTTGCTGCTGCTTCTGCCGGCTGTCAAACCAGGTCTACACCACTGGTTAACTGTTGCGGATCAACAAAAAGTCAACAGCAGTCGTTTGCTGTGTTTCTTTCGTCTGATCAGGAGAACTGAGGACCAGAAACAAGGTTTGACAAGAATTCAGTTGGTTGAGAGTCGTGTTTGACTAGAAAAAGTCAACAGAAAATAATTAGTGTATTTGAACAGTCGTGATACCCAATCCCTAACATTCTTTAGTGAATGTGGGTAAGGAAAATACAAACTTTAAATACTTGCTTACCATAATTTCTATATTGACAAAAGTCATAAAACTGGAAATGTTATACACATGAACTTATAAGCTCTTGCCTTGTAGTTGTATGTTCCCATTGAGCTTTAGTACCAGAACGCTTCCTTTTGCTAGCTCCTAATTCTTGAACACTTGCAATGTTTGTTATTTAAACATGATAAGTGACACCACTTATTGTGTTCATGTAGCCTCTAAACTGGACTTTCCTAGTTTTAATCCGAATTACATTCTTCATCAAGAGTTTTAAATACTCATCTTCTTTTATTTAATCATCAACGTCTGCTCGAATGCCCTGACAAATAATAACATGTTATTAGCCATTAATCCTTTAGAATTGCGAAGCAACAAAAAAGGTAGGGCTCTTGGGTAACGAATGATGAAAATCTTTAACCCATTGCATGTGTAGTACTTCTAATATCATTAGATGCAGGCCTGGCCTTGTGCTGTGCATGTGCAATATGGGCAACTGCACAGGGCCTAAAGTTTTTCCATGCTACTCTATTCTTGCACCAGATTCGACCTAATAATGAATGTAAATTGTTAAAATCAAGCGCATATTGACCAAATCAAAACTCAATCGGTGTTGCCAAAATCAATCGCATGATTCTGTCTCCAAGATCAATTCAATCGCTTCTTTTACAATCAAAATCGTTAATCGCTTGTTCGATCAGTTGATGCCACAATCAAATTGCTTGTTCCAGAATTTTTAATCGCTACTTGAAGCTAGAAAACACGTTGATAGAGATTGAAGATCTGTGATTTTGGTTACTCAAAGGTAAGCATTAGTTGATTTCTCATGATCTTAATCTTGGTCTGTTAGTTATCGTGCATTCACATCCAAAAAAATAATCAAAAATCCACAATTAAAACTTGGAACACCAGCATATATTGCTCCAAATGGGTTTTTGTAATTTGTATTGAATGAAAATTGAAATCTGATGGTATTGCTTAATGGAATAATGGGTAAAGTCCTTGCCCTTCTTATTTCTTAATCATACCAAGATTCAGAGTATTAGAAGTTGAGTGAACATAGTAATCGACAATCACTTTCAATCAATAGATCATTTATTAATTTAGTTTATGACTTTCAATTGGATTATATGATAATGAATTAATGATTGTATGATTCAATCTTGATAGTTACTACTTACTAGTTAGATTATATGATTTAGGCTTGAATCTTGAACCTTTTATTGGATCAATTGAAAGAATCATAGAATGATAGTTACTAGTTAGATTATATGATTTATGCTTGCATCTTGATTCGTTCAACTATTATTGAAACTTTGTCACTTTGAATTTAGGAGCCCATTTTATCTAATGATTATATGATTAATGAATTATATATATATATATATATATATATATATATAACTTTATATTGTAAGGGGCCATATTTTCTACTCGCATAGGGCACCTGAAATCTTAGGTACGTCCCTGATTAGATGTTGGCATTGGTTGTGGCCATAACTCTATCGAGTAGAAACTCAACCATTATGCTTGGTTTTAAAAAAGCGCGCGTGAAGCACACTTGGTCCTGTCACTTTATTTTATTAATATAGTGTTTTTGATGCAACTCTCAACTATGTTGTTAGCCTTAATTCCTAAGATAGTATCAACTTCTTCTAAATTGTTCTCTTTGAACTCTGAAGACATTTTAGGTTCTTTATTCCTTGCATGTTTTTCCTATGCTAGCATGTCCTCAACATAAAGAGAAAGGACGAAGTGTTAGGAACCTTGCATGTGACAAAGGCATGGAGTAGAGTGATGTTGTAAAACCTGTGCCTTGCGCTTGAGTGATGGCCAGCGATCCACGTACATAAGGCGTGAGCCTCGCAATGCTCTTTATGGAGGCGCACTAGCCACTGTGTGACATCCGCGATCCATGGAGTTTTCTTTTACTTTTTATGGACCTGATATTTGTATTCTACTTAATTTAAATGGACTAACCTTTTAACAACTCACTCCTATGCCCAGCTTCGATGACTCCTCTGCTCGGTTAAGATTCTTCCTCGTCGCTTTTTTTTTATCTTACAAAACTTCAACAACTCAATAGTTTAGGGTTCCTTGTTTTCTCTGTGTTTAGTTTTTTCATTTAAGAGTTCAAGAAGATGATAAATAACTAAGAACAATGGTTTTGAGGAGTAAATTGCTTAAATGTTCTTTCTTGAGAATAAAAAAAAGCGAATGTTGAATTGCGTGACATTACTTAATATTTGTAACTAAATCTATCCGTTATATTATATGTGTTAATATTATAGAGTTACATAGTTTATTTAATAGTTATAAACTTTCTGTAGATACACATCTAATAGCTAGAAAATATTCTTGTCGTAATGTTTACATATATTATTTAATGTGTAGTTTTCATTTCAGTTTTGGTGTTATGTTTTGGATTGTAAACACTCACCTTGTTTTTTTTGGATTACTTTCAACAGATAATTGAACTATTTTGATGTTTAAGCATTTACGGTGTAAAAACTATGATGTATAATTAATTTTAAATCATTTCATGAAAAACGTGCCTCGTGTACGTGACGTATCTCGCCTTGCCTCGGCTCTTGGACCCTATCGCCTTGGAGTGCCTCGCACTTTTTAAAATGTAGAAGCAGAGAACAAAAACACCTGCTATGTTTGCTGCTAGGTTTATTAGGCAGATTTCTTCTAGAATTAACAAATCCTTCTAAGAGTCTCGGACATCAATTTTAAAGTTCTCTCACTGGAACAATAAGAAGAGCAGGAAGCAATTGATTATATTCTTCTAGTAGTTTTGTGGGGTTCTGTTGTGTACAGAACAACAAATTGCGGTCATATATATATACCTAATAAATAAGTAACTGGTTGCATCACGTGTCACAATTTACTATGAGCCCAAGATTCTTTTTCCCTTGTATTTTTTCTTTATTACTAACTATTTAATTTAATTTTTCTTTACTAACTATTTATCTAATTTAATATTTCTTTACTAACTATTTAATATTCCATTTATTAATTCTTAATTCTTCATTACTATTTAATATATCCTTTATTAATCCCTAAATCTTCATTACTATTTAATATTTCTTTTATAATTCCTAAATCTTCATTACTAACTATTTAATATTTTCTTTACTTTAACCTAGTATATAAATATATATTATCACTGAAATGTTGCCGATTATAACTGTTGGCTTTTTTCTTCTTTTACAGTTAATTAACTAGCAATCCACAGTTTCAACGGTTAAACCAACCAGGGCAGAGAGAAAAGAAAATGGTGTTCTTTGCAACTGCCATAACTTCATGTCCTTATTTGCATTACCCAAAGAGACTTTCAGTTACTCAACAGAAGATCAGATGCTCTTCATCTACATCATCAGTTTCCACCAGCTTTGACCTTAAAACTTACTGGTCAACTCTGAGAGAAGAAATCAACACGAAGCTTGATGAAGCTATACAAGTTAAGTATCCGGCTCAGATCTATGAATCCATGCGCTATTCTGTTCTTGCTAAAGGAGCAAAAAGAGCACCTCCCGTTATGTGTGTTGCCGCCTGTGAGCTTCTTGGCGGCAACCGCCTTGCTGCCTTCCCCACCGCTTGTGCCCTTGAGATGGTATATGATCCTTGAAACGCTTTCACTTTTTTTTCAGCTGGCTAGATTAGTTGTTTAAATAAGGGAAAAAATCGCTAAATAATAACCAAGTTTCCCATGTGTTCCATTAAAGTCACTCAATTTTCAGGTGTTCCAATCTTGTGAAATTATTTTGTAAATACTAAAATATTTTAAGTTTAGTGATTTAAATGGTTCACATATGAATCTTTGTTACTATTTGGTTATTATTTTTTTCCAATTTGACTTAAGTTGAAATTAGTTATTATTTAGTGATTTTTTTCTTCATTATTACCTCCTACTTGAAGTTAAATTTGAAAAAAAAGTCGCTTAATAGTAACAAAAGTTTTTATATGATCCATTTAGATCACTTAATTTATTTTTTTTAATAATATTTATAAAAGAATTTCACAAGATTGGAACACTTAGGCCGGTAAATGAACCGAACGTTCATGAACTGTTCATGAACTTGTTCGGCGGGAAATTCATTTATGTTCGTTCATTTAATAAACGAACGAACACGAACAAACATGAACACATGTCGTGTTCGTTCATTTATGTTCGTGAACGTTCGTTTATTAACGTTCATTTATGTTTGTTTGTTTGTGTTCATTTGTTTTTGGATGTATCATGTACATTTGAACCACTAACTTACATGTGTTTTTGGATGAATAATTAAGTATTAGACTTGTTCATGTGTGCTCATTAATGTTAAATTTATGTTTGTTTGTGTCTTTTATGTTTGTTCGTTTGTGTTCGTAACGAACGAACATGAACAAAAAAACGTGTTCGATTATGTGTTCGTGTTCGTGTTCGGTTAAAATTAAATAAACGAACACGAACACATCGATGTTCGTGTTCGTTCGGTTCGTTTACAGGAACACTTAATGAAGATTGAATGACTTCAGAGAAGAAATAAAACTTTGAGTGACTTTAGTGGGACAAATGAGAAACTTGGTTATTATTTGGTGAATTTTACCCTTTAAATAAAGTAATAGATAGTATCCTAAGTTTGGAATTTGTATTCTATAGGTGCATGCTGCCTCTTTAATCCATGACGACTTGCCATGCATGGATGACGACCCATCCCGAAGAGGTCAACCATCCAACCACACCGTCTTCGGGATGGATATGGCCATCCTAGCTGGCGACGCTTTATTCCCACTAGGGTTCCGCCACATTGTCACACACACCCCAACCGATCTCGTCCCAGCAACCCAACTCCTTCGTGTGATCAACGAAATTGCACGAGCCGTGGGTTCCACTGGCATGGCTGCTGGTCAGTTTGTGGACCTGGAGGGCCCCACAAACGCCATAGAATTCATCCAGGAAAAGAAGTATGGTGAGATGGGTGAATGTTCTGCTGTTTGCGGAGGACTTCTAGCTGGTGCTAATGATGATGAAATCCAACGGCTCAGAAGATACGGGAGAGCAGTCGGGATCTTGTATCAAGTGGTTGATGATGTGCTTAAGGCAAAATCGTCTAAAACCGATGATGAAAAACAACTAGAACAAAAGAAGGGGAAGAGTTATGTGGGTGTTTATGGTGTTGAGAAGGCGGTGAAAGTGGCGGAGGATCTGAAAGCAGAGGCTAAAAAAGCTTTGGAAGGTTTCGAGAAGTATGGCGAGAAGGTGTTGCCTTTATACAGTTTCGTGGATTATGCTAACGACCGAGGTTTTAGCTTTGCTGATCAGGCTTGATTCTTATTGAACTATATAGTAACTTTGCATCATCTAATTTGATCTATAGAATATGTACTAAGCATCTTGTAACTTTGTATCATCTTCTGTTTATGCCAATTTCTGTCTTTTGAGATTGAACAAAACGGGCGGGTCAGGTTAATGGGTCGGGTAACTTATCTAGTACGGGTCGAATCGGGTAATTTATTTGGTTTCTTTGAGATGCCCCAATTAACCAAACCAGGCAAACCAGTATTTGATTATTATATCTCAAACTGTGTAAATCCAAGATTTGTGCTATGTATGGATAGTATGTCTCATCATGTCATGAATATGATAACATACTGCGTGTGACATGCATCTTTCAAACATTTTGATTGTTATTTTTTATTTTATTTTATGGCAAGATATGGCCTTGCCATTAAGAAAAGCATAGGTTATGTAATTCAGTTTTGCCCAATGGTAACTTGTAGAAGACTAAGAAATTATAATCAGACAAAACTACTCTTTTCGGCTTTTAACTGCATATTTCTTCTTTAATCTTTATTAATTACACAAATCATTCTTAACCATGCAAGCGCTATCAACAGTTGCGTTGACAGCAGGAGCAACGTTACTTACGTTCACATCGTCTCCTCAGCAGCGGTGCTACTTGCAGTCTAGACTCTCTACGGCCATAACAGCAACGTAAACTGTGGTGCCCTAACCTTAGTTTTGGGTTTTATGGGCATAAAACTTGGTTGGCGCACGGCTATTTAGTTAATTAGCATGTCTTTGGAGGGTTGCTAGAAGGTTGCTAGAGGTGTACAAACCGGGGATTTTGCCAAACCGCACTGGGTTGTAACATGAGTCAGGAGGCTAAATGGAAAATAAAAAATGAAAAAAAACTGTCAATAACCACCCAAACGGTTACGTTAACAGTAACATTTTTTTAAACCAGTTTGGAGTTGGTGAACCGACTCGGGTCGGGTTTGAAACCGGTTTGCCTATATGAACTGACTCGGGTCGGGTTTGAAACCGGTATTCTTAAATTAAACAAACCTATCCTAATCCGTAGGGTCGGGCCGGGTTCCCAACCGGTTTGACTGCGCATCGGGCCAGTTTTGAAACCGGTTCACTGGGCCGGTTTTTTTTCCATCTCTACTAGGATCACCTTTTTTGATTCATTTGGGCCTCCTGAATATGAGGGCTTTTTGGCCCAAGACAACCCATCATATATAATTTAATAGTAGAGTAAATGAGATATCAGCCCAGACAAGCCATCGATCTCTGGCCTCTGGCTCTTGATTCTTTTTGTCATTTAGAATTTATTTATATTAACCATCATTAAATAGCTATAGGGTGATTGTGCTCTTGAGTTGACTCAAGGACAAATGAGTTAGTGTTTTGCGGAGTTTGATATTACTTGTTGTATCTAATGTCTATATACTCGGCAACAAAATCGCGTTGCTAAATGAAAAAACCATTATTTATTTAAAACTTCTTAAACATTATTATTTCATGCATATCTGTCAAATCAGTATTTTCATTTGTCTTGATATGACCTTTTGTTTCATTCTAAATATAATTACACCGTTTTCTATATCTTAGGTTGCCTTTGTTGTTCGTTTCTAAATAAAATCTATCTTAGGTCGGTTTCTTGCATATTTCTCGGATATGCTTCTACTCACTGACGATACTTATGTTAAGATCCTCACGCCTCTCGCGCCAGTACACTTTGTCATATTAATTTCATAAGTTTGTTTTCTTTTCTCCAACGTCTTCTATGTCTTCATCCATAGTCTCACTATCATTTTCTTCCTTTTGTTTCTCATGTATCCTGTTAAGCATCCTTAGTCGATAATACATCTTCCGAAACACCTTATTCACCGCTTCATCTTCCCTTGTCTTCTTCTCATCCTACAATCTCTCGTTCATGTGATTATGCTTGCAAACCTAACACTTTTTCAGATCATGTTCTTTTTCATGCTTCTTGTATTCCTAACTATGTTTGCTAAAGTACATAAATGGCCAATATGGTAGGATGAACTGAGATTGTCACTAATGACACCTGGGTATTAGTGTTTGATCCTCCTCGAGCTAATATTGTTGGGGGTAAGTGGATGTATTGAGAAACGACATCCTGATTTTGTTAGTTTGGTAGGATGCGTTATAAAGCCTGACTTGTTTTCGTGGTTTTCAATTCATATTTGATAACATAGACATTTAGTCGAGTTGTCAAACCAACTACTATTCATATGGTGTTTTATTGAAATGATCTTTCTTTTTCCTGTTCGTTTTTTTTTTAACTATTTAACTTAAAAAATTTAACTAAACAATTTTTAATAATTTTTTAAATGGTTTTTCCCTATTATAATCTAACTAAAACTCAATAAAAAAAACAAATAAACCGAACACGTTTTTGGCATGTTATGACTATATATTTTTTTTGTTTCCTATTTTCTTTGCTACAAAGTGATCGAGCATTTAAGTTCTTCGTGTACGCTTTTTGATATTTGGATCGTGGCGAAATTTACACCGCAACGCACGTCAAGATTGAGACAATACTATCCCACCGCAACGCGCGGGCTTATAATCAACTAGTTGCCTTCTAATCGTTAACTACCTAATGGGTTAATTGGATGGATCTACTCCTTACATATCTATACACCCAGATTCAGAATTCGAATTGAATTTCAGTTTTTTTTGTTTTTTAACTCAATTCGTACATCGAACACTCCTATCTGCACAGGGCTAGATTGTCGATATTTTTATTGACTCATTACCGACCTCTCAGTTTAGTACTTTAGTTTACTGGGATACTCATATATGTTGATATTTTTCTTTTTATTTGTATTCCAAAATAAAAAAATTGATTCCTTGATATTTTAGTATTTTACAGTTGTCTATTAATATATTAAAACGATGTGATTGTCCAGATTCAATGAATGTGTGTTAGCTAAATGTATATCAGCAAGTTCCAAAAAAAAAGCTAAATGTATATTAACTAGAATTTTGCCCACGCGCTTGCGGCAAGTTAAATCGTGAAAAAAATTAACGTCCTCAAAAGTTTATAAAATAAGGAACATTTACATATATCCCCTTCCTAAGTTCATTTATTACATATTTTTCCAACCGTAAAATTTAATTGCATATTTCTCATTCCTAAAATCTATATATTACATATTTATCCAATTCATTTAAAATAACTTATTATATTACAATTTTACCCTTAATGAACTAATTAAAGTACTATTTACATATATTCCGTTTCTAAATATTTGTGAGGGCAATTGGGTAACTTTAAGTTAATTGGGGAAATATGTAATTAAAGTTAGGGGTTGAGGATATATGAAATTTAGAAGTTTAATAAGGGGAAATATGTAAAAAAAACCATAAAATAAAGTAATAGAAAAACGAAACCGTTAAAACACTTATCGTTTACGAAATATATAAACGTACTTGGAACTTTATATAAAAAAACAAAACCTTTACGCAAACCCACGCGTTGGAGCAAAATAGCTAGTAACATTCCAAAAACTTTATACAAAAAACGAAACCATAACAAAGTCGTTAAAGAAGTTATCCGGTAAAAAGTTGGAAAGAAAATGCAAATTTTGCGACAGGCATTTCGGTTGCATTTGCCCAGTTTTCTAGTAGTGATTTAAAAAAGTAAAAAGTTAAAAACATTCATAACGATGCTGTACACAAGTGCTTGGATAACTTGTATAGTATTACGCGCAACTCCATTACAATTGTGCGTAATATTCCAAAAACCTTGTAAAAAATGAAACTTTAACTAAGCCGTTAAGCGGTAAAAAATTAGAAAAATAAAGCAAAACAATTTAAAAAGTAGAGAGTTAAAAAACGTTCATAACGGTGTTGTACGCAACTGCTTAGCTAACTTATACCTTATCACACACAACTCCGTTACAATTGTGTGTGTGTGTCACGTCTTGTAATTTGGTTGGTAAAAAAAGAGAAAAAAAATCCAATGTGTAAACAATAACTTTATTAAAGTTCGGTGATTATAATATTAATTTGTTAAAAAAAAAGTAAAACCAAAACATTTTTTAAGGTTTAGAGGCTTAAAAGTAAATCCGGAATAATTAACGGACTTTAAGTGTACAATAACAACAATCATACTTATTTATTTCTTAAATGTTAAATAATTTAAATAGTATTAAAAAGTAACTTTCCATGGTGAGGGAAAGTTACTATAGAGATGATACAACTCGTACAAGTGCTTAAAGCTTAATCCATATAAATAAAATTAAAATTTAAAACTATAGTGAAGTATGAGCTAGTCCACTTGGTTACTAAAGTTGCCCACACACACAACATTAGGGTTCGATCCAAGACGGTGCCATTTTTTCGTTTTTTTTTTTCTTTTTTTAACTTTGCCGTAACATTTTTTTTTCGTTTTCTTCTCCTTTTTTTTTGAACTTTTTCGTAACGCGTTGGGAATCACTATATTTTTTTAGTTTGACGTGCTTATTTTTACCTACGTTTCGATTCGATCATAACCAAATCATCACAACGTGCCACCCGCCGTAACGTTCGGGGTATAATTCTAGTTATCTTTTAAATATGAAATAATTATTTCTTAAGATATATTTGATGAATTCTTTGGAATGTTACAGATCTAGTAGTTTTGAAGACTTATATTCGTTCATTGTGCATTTACTTTCGTTTATGTTTGTTACATCATTTCATTTAATTATTCTTAAGGTTTTTGCTAATTACACTCGATTTCGAATAAACCGATTGGATTCGTTTCGTTTGAACACTCCTATGCCACACAAAAAGTTCACAGCAACCTCATGTGAAAGGGTGGATCGATTGGAATTATTATGTTTAAATTATACCCAAACTCAGCACAACACATGTCAAGAATGCTCCCCGGTCAATAGTATGACAATGTCGTGCACCGATCGTCACAGGAACTGAAGCAAGGCAGTCAACCTACGGTCAATGACACACTTCGATTGTAGATCTAACAGTTTTCTCAAAATCTAGTCTAACATGTGTATTCAAGATAAATGATTGATAAGTCAAGACAAAGACAAAAAAAATATATCAAGTGACGCATCATAAAATCAATAAATACCAAAAGGTATATGATGGAAAATCACTTGATCACCCCATGTAACTAGGTCAGATTAGAAGCAATTTCCAAAGGTTTTTAGACATGGTGATAGAATTTTCATGTAACTAGATATGATGGAAAATCACTTGAGCGCCACTCGCTGACGGGACAAAGAGAACCCATCAGGGGCTCAACCTCCTTGAACATTAAGGGGACGTTTGGTATGCCGGAATTCAATGAAATTTAACAGAATTGGAATTTGAATTCTATTCCTTTGGGTGTTTGGTTCGTAAAATTCGTTGGAATTGAAATCCGAATTCCATTCTTAACGTGTTTGGTAGAGAATGAAATTGCAATTGGAATTGAAATTAATTTCTTCAAATTCCCTCAAATGAAGTATTTCAAATTCCTTCCAACTTGTGAAGGAATTCAACTAAAGCAAATGGAATCTCCGACTACCGACCCTTGTCATCGTCATCGACCCTTGTGACCACTGCCGCCAACCCCGCCGCCACCACCGTCACCGCCACCCCAACCATCCCCACCGCCGCTCGCCGCCTACGCCAACCGCCGCATCCGACTCCGACCACCGCTGTCGACCACAAACGAAAATTCGACTATTTTTTCGAGTTTTTTTTAATGAAACGAGGCAAACAAAATAAACATTTTGGTTTTTTTAGTTTTTAGTTATTTTTTGTTTTATTATTTTTTATATTTTTTCTTTATCTTTTTTTAGGGGTTTTTTTTTTCCTTATAAAAATCAAATTCCAAATCCAATTCCTTAATGATTGTTTTGTCAAATCAAATGTATTTAGGAATTCCAATTCCTTTAATAGATTCCAATTCCTTAAAATTCCAAATCCTTTGAACAAAATATAATTCCAAGTCTAATTCCTTAAAATTCCAATTCAAATCACAATTTCAACGAATTTCACGAATCAAACGCCCCCTAAGGGTGCATTTGGTTTGATGGAATTGAATGGAATTGGAATTGAGATTCCATTCCTTATTGTGTTTGGTTTGCATAATATGTTGGAATTGGAATAAATTCATTCAAATTCCTACAAATAAAGGATTTCAAATTCCTTCCAAATTGTGGAGGAATTCGCCAAAAAGAAATAGAATCTTCCACCACTCACCGCCGCCGTCGACCCCAGACCACCGTCCGCGCCCACGACCGTCACCGTCGCCACTGCCCCCGACACCCCCGATCGCTGCCGACCTCCGACCACTGCCGTCGATCCCCGACCACTGACTACCACCCCCGACCTTCGACCCACGACCGCCGCCACCGACAGGCGGTGGCGACGTGGGCGGGTTGGTGGGGGTGGGTGGGTGGGTGGGGTAGGGTTAGGTGGGGTGGGGTAGGTGGCGGCGATAGGCGTTGGTGACGTGGTGGGGCAAGGGGGCGTGGGTGGGTCGGTGGTGGTTGGCGGGGCCGTCTACATTAGCTAAGTGGTGGTCATTGTGATATATTTCAATTCCTTAATAATTGTTTTGTCACTTAAATGGATTTGGAATTCAAATTCCTTTAATTGATTTCAATTCCTTTAAATTCCAAATCCATTGCATAATTACAATTCTAAATCCAATTCGTTAAAATTCCAATTCCATTTCCAATTCAAATTTCGACGAATTTCGCGAAACAAACGCACCCTAAGTTTTTAAGTCTATTAGAGGCTGCCAAGTATCATTCTAGATAAAACTCAGAAGTTGATTAGGATTAGTCAGAGTCTGAGAATAAAAGGCATAGGTCCAAATCCAACATTGCTTATTTACGCATCTCTTTTTGGGCCGTAATTTCAGTTAATTAAATAATACACAATATAAACTTAAAAAAAAAAATTATGTTTAATCAATTATTTACACATGAAAATGGTTTATGTATATAAAACATGATTATATAAAAAAAAATTAGCGGACTAATATAATTCATTTAGTTTTTTATTTTAATTTATTTAAAATTTAATGTTTATAACTAATTTTGGGCATATTTTTTTTCTCTTGTAACTTTTAAAATATGATGTTTACGAAATTCTGAATGTCTCGTTGCGACGTGCTTATTTTTATCTACATTTCGATATAAATTTCATGTAAAATCGCATTTTCGTGATAATGTAAAAGTTACGGAAGCACGAACTTACAAACCGTAGAAGCTCTTGAAGGTTTCGTTTTTCTTTATTTTTTTTTTGCTTACCTCTTACAATCTTTAACATATAATGTTATATAAAATACCGATTTGCCGTTTCGAGATGCTTATTTTGTTCAACGTTTATTATGGTTTTTTCATGAGGTGAGTACCAATGTGGTTTTTTCATGAGGTGAGTACGAATGTAAAAGTCATCGAAACCGAGTCTTATAAATTTTAACACCCTATCGCAGCACGCGGGTTTCGCCCTCTAGTTAAAGATAAAAAGAAATTAAGAAAATCCTTTTTTTTTATAAAAAAACAGTTGTCACGTGTTACATTGACATAGATTATTTTCACTTATTCTAAAACATATTCAAGAAAATAAGAATGGAAAAATAAATGAAGGTGGATGGATGTTCCCGACATGTTGGAATTCAAAATATGTTGACATCGTAAAATTTTAAGTTTATGGATGCACACCCCATCTTGCTGACGTGGACACTGAGCCCACTTGTTATTTCTTTAACTTATTTCAGACAATATTTGAATTTAGGGGGTGTTTGGGATTACTTATTAAAACCTACTTATGACTTTTTGGAAAAGTCACAATTTTCTACTTCTCACAAACAACTTTTCATCTATTTTAATTTTGACTTTTTTATTAATTATCCAAACAAACTTTTAACTTATTACCTTTTTAAAAAAGATAATAAATTAATAAGTTGTTTCAAAAGTAAATCCAAACACCCCCTTATTTTCTAGATAATAAATTCCTTGTTTTGGATAAGATCTTGTTTATTAGTTATTATTTTTTTCTCCCACCTGAAAATCGGCATATTCCTCAACATAATAATACACCATCATTACTTACTTACAATTTTATAGTAACAAGTGGGATTTTCACAATACGGTTCTGAATATGTCTTTGCCTTCTTGGTTAAAGACGTTTTGAAATTTTACAGGACAGTCCAAATTAATCTAGGGAAAAAAGACGTCTTTCATGATATTTTTTTAATCTCACTTTGACGCATGGAACAATGTTCAATTCTTAAATAAAAAATATCAAGGTGAAAAGAATTATCGAAGATATAAAATCGTTCAGGTTTCTTTGGTTCAAGAATCGGTCGAAGAATTGGTCTAATTACAATATAGATTAAATGAAAACTTACGGGAATAGTGTATTTTGAGTTTTTTTTTTATTTTTGCCACAAAAGTTTTAGATTTTATAGATTGCGGGTAATAGTTTAAGTGGAATAGTGACACACCTCTTTTTTTGAACGGCGAACATTGAATGTTGTGACGTCGCACACTCCCTTCACATGGAAGAGCCTCGTCCAACTCCGGCCAATATGTTGTTTTAACCGGGCCCACTTGGTGTCAGAGTTGGAGAGCATCCAAGGAAAAATCCCACCCAATACGGCCCCTTCCGGGCTTAAGTGAGAGCCGAGGCTCGAACCCTGGATCGGCGTGGGTAAAACCCTTGTGCATCAGCCTAAGAACTAAGCCTCATTTGCATGCCTCAGAAATTAATGGTGGTGGTAGGGATTGAACTCGGGTCTCTTGGGACTTCAGGCCTCATCTCAACCACTACATCACAAACTCTTTGGTGAATAGTGACACACCTACCAAAATGCCGCCACCTCATGCTTACCTTTTTATTTATTATTATTTTTAAATTAAATTTTCGCTTTCAACCCTTATCCCGTTTAAGTTTCTATTACTTTCGTTTTTCGTTAATAATTTTCGTTTGTTAACTTTTTCAAAGAACGGATTGTGCAATTGTTTTTATTTTTTATCAACACATTCCGATATAAATTTATTTGAAAGCGTATTTTTATTCAAAATCGAGTTTTTTTTTTGTATCGTACCCAATATCGAGTATCGTTCCCGTTTTTGTGTTGTGATGAACAGAACCTCTTTTAAGCGAATTAGACGACCTCACACCCGCCGCGAAGCGTGGGTATTCTAACTAGTTTGATTAAATTTGCAACTGTAAATCCCTTTGTATCTCCGTATCTGGTTCCCTCTTTGTGGCAGTTGAGCTTCATCCCTGTTTGTTGTTTGTAATTTTGAGCGGGGTCTGTTCCCTGTGGTTTTAATAAAATTTATCTTTTGAAAAAACAAGTGGGATTTTCTCGTGTTACGTAGCGGGAAATTGGTGAGTGTAGGTTTGTTTTGTTACGATATCAATACGGAACCAGCATTCGCTATAGCAAACGAAAGAGAAAAACTAAAAAAATAAAGTCTTTACATGCCCAAAAGGACACCATCAAGTGTTTTATATTGCTTGAAACGCTTATAAAAAACACGTGGAAACGGCTTATATAAAACACGTGGAAACGGATTACAAAAAAACATGTAGAAACAGCAAATCTCATTTTTTATAAAACATCATATTTTAAAGATTTTATATGAAAAAAAATGAAACATTATATTAGTTTCGACGGCTTATAAATTTGTGCATCGATTAATTGTATATTATAAGTAAAAATCGGTTTTTAATGAAATTTATATCGTAACGTAGATAAAAAAAGGCACGTCGTGACGGAACACTCGTGTTTAGTAAAACATCATATTTTAAAAGTTATAAGAAAAAAAACAAAATATACTAAAATCTAATTATATAGATTAAAACATTATAAAACTTAAAATAATATAAAAAATCAAACGCCTATTTTGTCATTAGGGTTGGTGACCCGGTGGCAGAGAAAAATCTTTTGAAACACTAAGTTTTAAGAAAATCATGTGTTCAAGTCTTACTCTCACATAAATAAATAAATAAATAAATTTGATTTTCAGAAAAAGTAACATTTGCATTTAACTCAATATAATATTATTATATTCTCTCATAAAATGTAATATTTAATGGTTAATAACTAATTATTAATTAGATGTTCGCACTAAGTATCCATACTACTGTATAATAGAGAAAAGAAGGGCATTCTTGTAATTACTAAAAAAATTAATACACCTAATACAAGTTGTTGTGTATAAGGTACAATTTACTAATACATAAAATGTGTTCAATTACCATTCAACCTCATCTTTAGAGTTAAAGTCTAACACTTATTAATTATCATTATTTAATGTACAAGAGATTATTTAATTCACTAAATCATTTTTTTCCCATCTCTCTCTCCTATTAAATACACTTCTATATTTTAATAACTAGTTTAGATCTCGTGTATACATACGGGTGAAAAATATCAATAAATAAAATTTTTAAATCTTTATGTGTATATTTTACACGTGTAAAAATGTATCATATACTAAGAATAGAAAACAAAACTCAAATATGCAAAAACTAATATATAATTGAGTTTCAAAAATAAATTAAATACTATTTAATGTAATTTATTTTTCATTTATTATTTGATCGAAAATAAAAGTTAAATAATTAGATTTTTAAAGTTTCATAAGGGATAATTTAAAATAAATGTGTTTTATTAGTATAATTAATATTTTCTTTAAATATATATTCTTGTTAAAAATAGCAGGTGCATTTAGTAAGAGAGAGAGGCGGGAAAAAAATGTCGAGAATGAATGTGGAGGCGACACGTGGCATAAAAAACCCTTTATTTATTATATAGTATAGATTATATATATATTTTTTTGAACAACAATTTGGATAACTGACGGGCCACTGGCTCACTCAATCATCTCCACCCCCTCAGGAGGAAACCCACCATAGGTGAGAAAACCCTCGGGCCCAACCTGGACCCCCTTTTATTTTTGTCACATGTTGGACTTGAACCCAAGAGCTTATCACTTTTTAGTGAAGTCTTGGTATACACCTTTGCCACTAGGCTAATCATATTTAAGAAAAAAACTAATATTTATATTAATAAATCTCTTAACATATTTTGATTAGTGTATATGTTAACAAATGATGTTGTATTTCACGGGTGTATTCAACTCGTGTAAAACACGAGTTTTTAAAAAACAATTTTTTATTACTTAATATATAATATTATATTTAATTAACTCGTGTAGTACACAAAATTTTAACCTAGTAAGTAAATATAAACAAGTACTTACATGATAGTTTGATCATAAATGTTATGTTTATTTCAATAATTTAATGTTGAATTTTTGTGTATTGTTTAAAATTTTAAATTTCTGTTCAACTAAATGAATAAAAAGAACAATGGTTCATTTTTGTAAACTTATGATTAAAATTAATAACAATGTTCAAGTAAACACTTGATAATTTGCAAAGAGAAATCATTTGGGTATGTTATTAAAATGTGTGAGATGGGTATTGACTTGAGCTCGTAATAATACGAGCCGAGCAGTCTTGATTGTAATCTTTAAACCGATTTTACATTTGAGCTGTAATTAATTTTGAAAAATCGTAGTTTAGTGAGTTAACATTAATTTCTTTTTTTTCTTTTTGATGATTTTTATTTACTTTCTTACATGTTTCAAGTACAAAATTACTAAAAATATTAAATTATACAAGTCTCATATTAATAGAGTACTAATCAGGTAATATATAAGAAAATAAAGAATAAAAATTTATTTGACTAAGCCAACGAGCGAGCTATCTTCAGCTCAAACTTGATTTAAATATTTAAAAAAGTTATATAATTCGAGCAAAATGAGCTCGAATTAACCGCAAGTGAGTTCTTATCAACCTAATTACAAACAAGTTACGACCCACCAGTCATTTTAATATTCCTAAGTTTAATAGTTTTTTTAAATATAATAATCATTATTAAACTATTTATCCAATAGAAATATAAATTTTGGAAATAAAGTTTAAAAGTATTATTATGAAAAAAATACACATATAATACACATGTTCTTGAAAGATGTGTTTCATGTCCCAGATCCTACGTGGCGAGCACTGATTTGGTCAAGCCAAGTAACAACCTAATTACCTAACTTTAAGATTAAAAGTACAAGTAACAATGCAGTAAGTACTATACAATGCAGTAAGTACTATCTCAACTCTGACCCTTCGTGATTGCAAGAGACACTTTTGCTTTCCACGTCAACTATCCAAACCGTCCCACGTGGAGTACTTATCTCGCACGAGCTTACCGCCAGCTATTTCACCTCCCCCGTCTCTTTCTTAATAAATATATATTAAAATCAAATAACCATTATTTATAAACTTAAATTTTCATCATCTCAATTACAAATATGGATATTAATTTTATAATTTACATCATTCAGTCTTTAAATTTTTTAAGAATATCTATTTAATATTTTTATTAAATTTTATCTACGGTGCTAAAAAACTGTTCATTGGACGAGAATAATTACAAATTTTTTTAGGGTTTAGTATCAATGTGAAATTTTGTGATACTCGTCTAATTACACAAAACTAATGTAATATTTTTTTGCCTAACATTGAAATTTTGAAACCAAATCCGTATTATAATAATTAAATCACTTTATTTGTCACGTGTCGAGGTATATATGATGAAGTCTAGATTTTTGTTTCCCGGCTCTCTCTCTTATATCAAATAGTAATGTTTTTAGATGATTAAATATGTAAACTTTATTCTAATATTTTATTAAAACTTACAAAATTATAAGAAGATTTGAATTATATTTATCTTAATATATAATTTTATAATTATAAAATCTTTATTATTTGTTATTTATAATTTTTAAAATATTCATTAATTATTATTTATAATTTTTAAATTTTAATTGTTTTTTATTTTATCAATGACTGATAAATCCAATATACAAATATTCATAGAAACTGATGATTTACAGCAAATTAAATTTATTTAACCCATATAATAAATGGTTTCTAACCTAGTATATAATACTTATGCTGAGTTTATATATATAACCATAACTATTACAAACTATATTTTGAACTATAAAATAAATATATATTTTTATAATTAACATGAATAGTTTAAAATAATACATCAACTTTATTATTATTATAAACTGATTTACAATGATGACAAAATTTTAAAATATTTACATTTTTAAAATATAAATATTTTAAAATTAGAATTTTGTCATCCTTATAACGATTTTTAAAAGTAAAATTAGAATTTACATTTTTGTTTGTAAAATTATTAATCAAAAGGATGATACTTATAACCCCATAATTTATTTTATAGAATTAGAATTTAAATCAAAATTATTAATTCTAAGGCAATGGTGTCACTTAAAAGTATATACCCATGCTAGAACCAAATATAGTATAATATTACTAATATTAAAATAATAATAATAATAACTACGTAAAATACCTTAAAGTTAAAGTTGTTAGAAACTTGAAATTATTAAATATAAAATTATTAGAGTTGTATTTAAATATTTTATGTTTAAAGTCGGTTTTTAAGATGTGCTTAAGATATATATTTCAGGTAAGGAGTATCCCAAATTCCCAATTGATAATTTTAAACATAAAAGACCATAAACATGCATGCCCAAAACTCTCGGGTATGCCAGCGAACCCAGTGCGTATTGAGTAATGAGTACTAACGAATATAAGACCATGTGTATCCATGTTATAACTAGGTGCGTCACTGGGATTACCAGTACTCATCTAATACCCAACCCATTACCATTAAATTAAATACATATTAAAAAGTAACTTTCCCATGTGAGGGGGAAGTTACTGTAGAAGTTGTATAAGTTTTAATGCATTTGATACAACTAAGTTTAGCATAGGTTTTTTTTTAGATTTTCAACATTTTCGTGTATAAATAAAACTAATTTCTACAAGTAAATCAAACAAGCACCAAGCATAGTTGGTTAGTACGATTGCAACACGTACACCACACCCAGGTTCGATACCCGACAGTGGTGGTTCAACCTATATTTTTTTTGCGTTTTCTTCCATCTTTTTTTACTATATTTTTTTACTTTGACGCAACGCGCGAGGCTTATTTTTATTAATGTTTTGACGTTATTTTTTTATGGTTCAACGCCGCCACCACGACGTGCTTATTTCTAACTACGTTTCATTTCAATCGTAACCGAATCGTCAACATGCTACCCGCCGCAACGCGCGGGGCATAATTCTAGTTTCTATAAAAAACCAAGTCAAATACATAAGTGGCATATGCTTATTCCAAATCCATAATTTAATTAAGGACGTGTAATGACATTTAACATGGATTGTTAAGACAATAATTTAGAAGTAGGTAGGAATTTGGGAAGACTTTAACATGGTCTTTTGTTAAGATAAATTACACATGCACTTTCTCTCGAATAAAATAGAAAGTCAATGCCTGTTATTACAAAGTAGTTTTTTTCCCGCGCTACGCGGCGGGAGTCTGGTAGTTATCGGTTTGGCTCGTCTATGGTGATAAAACTTACGTAGAAACACAGACTCGATATAGCGTACGATAAAAAAACTCGGATCGCTCACAAAAAAAACTAAACAAAGTCGTGCATACCGTTTAAAAAAAATTAACGAAAGTTTACTAAAAAAATAAACCCATTGAACCTTTGTTACAAGTTTATAAAAAATCAAACTTGAGAAAAAAAAACTAAAGTTTACTCTATTGAAGTTTTGTGACAAATCTAAAAAAATTTAGTAAAAAAAATATAAAAGGTTAAAACTTTTGTGCCATATCTATATCAGATCACTCACAAAAAAAACTAAACAAATCCGTTCATACCGTTTAAAAAAAAAGTTAACGAAAGTTTACTAAAAAAATAAACCCATTGAACCTTTGTTACAATTTTATAAAAAATGAAACTTGAGAAAAAAAAAACTAAAGTTTCATCTATTGAAGTTTTGTGACAAATCTAAAAAAAATACTTTTTAGTAAAAAAAATAGAAGGTTAAAACTTTTGTGCCATATCTATAAAAAAAACTCTTGAGGTAAAAATAATAAAAAGACACTATTCAACCTCACAGCAATTAATATTAGTAATAGTTCGTGTAATTTTAATACATTTAACCATTTATAGTTTTACGAGTTACATTAGACAAATTATACACTTAATTTTTTGGGATGTGACATTATTATTAACAACTTAAATAGTTAAATTTATCATGATCCATGAAAATCTTAATAGCTTACGCAATTGGAGAAAGTTTGTCAAGCAAAAGTAATTGCATTTGTGTTTTAAACGATCTCTAGTAGCCTTATTCCCATAATTTTTATCTTTTTAATCCGTAAAAGGAAAAAAAAACAAATTGATCAGTCTATCCCATTTGCTTTCATAGTCCATCAAATTGAGTTTGATCACCTTCCATACACATTTAAAGTTCAAACATACTTATGAAACTATATTGACCATTTGAAACCATCTTTTGCCAATTAGGCTAACTAATTCATCATATTGATATTTTGGATGAATTTAGCTAAAATAATCATTTTGTAACCTAACATCTGATTATCCTCTAAGTCCACTTCGAATGGTGATTAAAACCAGTTTCATCAATTAGTGGTAGTCATAACATTTCAGGTAAAATTTGGTCAAAACCGACCTCAGATAAACCCACACAACATGACGTCCGTGCCTTGCTTGTCCTTCGTTGTCTCCTTAGCTATCTGCATATATGCATTGGGGTGCATGGTGCTCTTAAGAGCTATATGATCATTTTCTCAAAATTAAGATTAAATAACAAAATTTAAATAAAAGAGATAAAGTAATGGAATACTTGTGGTTTTTTTCAATTTATATACATCAAAAGAATCATTACTGTACATACATCCTGACTTAAAAATGTAACTCAATTACGTATTTTACTATCCATGTAAAAAGTATAATTTCTTATGGAATAACATCGTCGGCCCGTTCATTAGCTGCCCAAGTTCGACTCATAAAAAACTCGAATAGAGCCAAACTTAAATGAGCTCAAGCACAAATCCGAGTCTAAATAGTGGCGGAGCTTGAAAAAAACGCAGAGGGGACCGGGATTTTTTTTCCCCTTTAGGGGGGGGGGGACTATAAAATTTTCGGCCGAATACGTATATATTAACACTTCTGAGCGAAAAATCAGGGGGGACGGGGCCCCTCCGGGCCCTTTATATCCTCCGCCCATGAGTCTAAATGAGTATATTATATGTATAAATATAATATTTTTTATTTAAAAAATAACTAAATAATGTTATGAATATATATTACTAGTTAATATGTATATTATTAAAATAATTAAATAATTAATAAATGAATGAAGTCAGAGTCGAGCTCGAGTTTAAATTATTCTAAACTATAACTACTAAAATTTAAACTTGAAACATCTCATACATTTACAACTTACAACCCTGTTCTTGTGTAATCTATACTATATAATAAATAAAGGTTTTTTTTCATACCACGTGTCGTCTTCATATTTATTCTTATCATTTTTTTTCCGCCTCTCTCTCATATTAAATGCACATTCATCTTTTAATAATAATATATATTTAAAAAAATATTAATTAAAGTAATAAAACATATTTATTTTAAATTATCCCTTATGAAACTTTAAAATGTAATTATATAACTTTTATTTTCAATCAAATATTAAATAGTACTTAATATATTTTTGAAACCCAATTATATATTAGTTTTTACATATTTTGAATTTTGTTTTATATCCTTAGTATATGATACATTTTTACACCTGTAAAATATACACATAAAGATTTTAATTTTTTTATTTATTGATATTATTCACCCCATGTGTATATACACGAGATCTAAACTAGTTAAATAATGAAACAAGCCAATTATTTTTATTAAAATATAAAAATCAAAACCAAAATAGTGTGTATTCCACGAATAACAAATTCAAAGTTGTAATTTTTTTTTGAAAGGGAATTCAAAGTTATAAATTATAAATATATAGACCGCGATAAGTGAACTGCCATATGTGTTTGTTGAGATGATCCTGACCATTTAAAATACCATTAACTGTCACTTTAGATCATCCTGATCGTTTAAAATACCAATTTTTGGTAGTTACCTTTTTCTTCTCATTTATCACTCAGATCGACCGGGGTAAATCACACGGATCCACCACGTCTTCCCGTCGGTTACACCTCCACATTCTTCTCCCCCTCCTTTTCAAACCAGCACAATAACTTCTGCAAACCATCCGTAATCATCTATCCTCACCATCACCAGTCCGGTCCTTTGAGCACCATCTCCATCCCCAATTGAAGTAGGAGAAGATTGATTTACAGGTATTTGAAACCTTAATTTTGGAATTATGTAATCTTATTTACAACTTTGGCTTCATTCTACTAGAATTTCCCATTCCTAACCGACGGCGCCACTGGCTTCACCATCGCCATCATCCGACCACCTCCCTTTTCCTTCACCGCTGATGTCACCATTCCTAGGTACGCCACACTCCATCTCCATTCCTGTTTCGATACTAATCATTTTCCATGGAAACAAGGACATTTTTCCAGTTTAAGAGTAAACCCTAATTTAAACATGGAAACAACGCATTCGGACTCACCGTTTGTAATTGTAACTGGTGGTGGCTTGGCGAGCATAGCTGCTCTCCACGATGCTTCATTTCGGGTACTCTACTGCCCTCAATCATATTTAAAAGGTGAAATCTTACTGACCCATTTACGTATTCAGGTTGTTTTACTGTAGTCTCGTGAAAGAATTGATGGTCGAATTTGTACAGATTACTTATTTGGCTTTCCTGTAGATTTAGGTGCATCTTGGTGAGAAATGATGTTACAGATCCTTGATTCATTTACATATACATGTCTATAACTCTGTGCTTATGATGTTGCAAGTTGCAAGGTGTTTGCTAAGAGAATCCCTTGGCCTCCCTTATTAGAAGACTTGGATTACATTTCTCCAAGCAACCATCTACATATGAATTTTAGAATTTACTTGATTTTATATGAATTTTAACTTCTTTAAACCGGTGGATTTTGAGCTACCTGATATTTTTTGTTATATTTTGGGCTCATTTAATTGTATTTTATACTCTTTTGAATTGGTCTAAAATTATGGATGCAGTTCTGTAAGAACATTGTTCTGGCTAGGGTAGGAAGTTTGACCTTGAATGATGATAATCCAGTCATAGAAGAAGCATTAGATGCATAAAAAAACATCCTTTATTTCTTTATTTTCATTAACTGATATGATATGTGTTCCTTTTCAACAATTAAAGCATTTATTCTCTAAGCTCCATGACACCACTACTAAATTACCAAGATGAAGTTGTATAAATTTCTCTTGTCGTGTTATGTTTTTATTATTTAATGGATTAATAAAAAGAAGTAGAGAAACAGATAATTTCGATGTGTAAGTTCATAAACTCTTCTGTTAAAGAGATTACTAAGTAAATAAGGTATAATGGAATGGAAGTGTTGTGCTTATTTTAGGTTTTGAACATAAGGAATTAAGAAGGTTTTGAGGCTGCCCTTCAACAACAGAAAGTTACCGTGATTTAAGGTGGATCAGAAGTTTAGAAACAAGTTACCAATATCATAATCCAACCTACTAAGTTTGGGTAAGCTTCCTAACCTAAGAGTTATAGTCTACAAAGATTGTTTGTCTAAAATAGATAAAAATCCAACGTTTTGTAACATGCAGTGGTGTTAGGAATTTGTGGACAGAAGCAAATAGGAGCCTAAAACATCACCAGCCAAGATCAAGTTCTTGTGCTGATATTCTTGCATTGGCTGCGCGTGATTCAGTAGATTTTTTAATATTTTCCCCTAATTGCTAAATATATTACGTGCATGATAAAACCGACTATTACTTTGTTTTGAAGTTGTAATTATTAAATAGAATATATTACTTATAGTTTATTGTAATTATTTTTATCATAACTGAGAGATGTGATTTAACCTGGTCTCTTTTGTAATTATTATTTCATCATTCTATGGTAATAACAAGTTTTTAGCATGTGAATAAAGTGATCCTGATTATGATTATCCGACGTGCTTTTTGTCATGTTTTAGAGTGACGGTCCAAACTGGGCAGTGCCAACTGGGAAACGAGATGGCAGAGTCTCATCGGCTCTAAAGCATCAAATTTACCATCACCTTTAGATTCAGTTGACACACAAAGAAGCAAGTTTGCTGCTAAAGGTCTTGATGATCAAGATTTAGTGACACTATCTGGTATGTTATCCATCCCCTCAAGCATACCATATATAATCTTACTTTTGATTGTTACAACTTCAAATTGCAAAAACACACCCAAACACTATTCATAGTTGATCATCTGAGCATCATTATTTAATATCACATCATCAATTTATGACTAAGAATGTGTTGATGACTATTGTGATATAGGTGCACATACAATAGGCCAAACAGATTGCAGATTCTTTAGATACCGTCTATACAACTTCACAACAACAGGTAATTCAGACCCGAGCTTGAGTCAATAGGCTCTGACCCAGTTCCAGACCATGTGCCCAAAGAACAACGATGGCACCGAACAAGTGGCATTGGATAAAGACAGCCATTTGAAGCTTGATGTGAACTATTTCAAGAATGTGCGCGATGAAAATGGTGTTTTGGAGTCCGATACTATGGAAATCTATTTGCTTTGTTTAGCTGGGCTGTTGTTGTACAGGTATGGAGATACAATGTTTTTTTTAGAACTTTTGTAATGTGATGTCATCCTTGGTATAAAAAGGGTTAGTTTGTATATTCATTTTAAAGATATTTGTTATGATTTAAACCCAATACCCTTATGTTATATTCTTCGTAAAAGTTTCACAATTAAGTTTGTTTCTGACCAAATAATGTTGGGTAGAACGTTTTAATAAAAATAAGATAACGTTATGGCCAATGCACCGGATTTACCGTGCATTTGGCTGATGTGGAATCCGCATTTAAAGGTGATGCATCGGAGAAGAGTTGCATTTGGGGTGATGTATGTTGGGAGCGGGTCAAAATTATAATTTTAGTAAACGGGTCTAGGTTATAACTTTATAGAACTTTATGGTTAAGTTTTATTTATATTAATTTGAAAACCCGGACTGGGACGGGTATAAAACTAGTTATAATAATACGAACAAATCAAATCTGCTCTAGGGTTGTTTTTCTCCACGTAAAACGGCCCTCCACATCACGCCACTATTTTTATATTCAATTATTTTAACTATTATTTTTTAAATAAAAAAAGTATTATGCCGTATAAGACATTAAGACTAGGTTATACAAGTTTGTAAATCATAATATAAACTAGAAAAGATGATTCGCGTGTTGTGACAGGGCTGTACGGTGGCATTAACGTGTTTAATTACATAATTAAAGATCATACGGTATGACGGGTTTGCGAACCTCGTTACGCGTGTGCGGCGAAGACAATAACGTGACCAAGTACATAAAAGAACCGTATGAAGTTGCCACGACTAGGTTCTGGAGATCGAAAAATAGATAAATTATGGCGCGAAAAAAAGTTAACATTGAAACGACAAATTAATTAAAGAAGAATATAAAAAAGTAATATAAAAAAGAAACGAAATTTGAGGGTAAACTTGAGAGTTTAGAAATTTGAAAAGTAGAGTTGAGAATTTTGTACATGGGTAAACTTGAAACTTTAGAAACTTGAGGGATATGTTTAAAATTTAGAAAGTTGAAGGGTAGTATATGAAAATGGAGAAAGCCGGAGGGTTATTATTAAAGCATGTGTCATATTAACGTGATTAAGCATAAAAAGAAAAGTATAAAATTAACATTGTGACGTAAATATGACTTAACATTGAAATGACAAACTCGTTAAACATTAAGTAACAAAGACAATTATACAACGGTACCAATGTTCTTCAGTCGGTGTCAATCTCATTTTTCTAGGTATCAGCATTTTACCGCTAGTCGATAAAACAAACGATACATAAAAGATATATTTAACGATTTAAAAAAAAGTTAACGAAATGATATATTTAACGATTTAAAAAAAAGTTAACGAACGAAAGTTATTGGAGAAAGTAAAATTTAGTTAAAAAATTAATGGGGTTAAAAACATATATTATACATAGTATAGGGGTTAAATAAAATTTTTTAAAAGTTAAGGGCTTAGATGGTAATTATAAGAAGCTTGAAGGGTTAAATGTGTCGGTGGCAACGTTGGTAATTTAGATAGTAAGGTATTAGTCAAACGCTTATAAATCGTTCATTATTTATAATTTTTAAATCTTTATTATTTATTATTTATAATTTTAAATTTTCATTATTTCTAATTTCTCCAATAGCTGATTAGATCCAACATACAAATCTTCATAAAAGTTGTGGATTTATAACAAACTAGGTTAAAAACCCTGTGTATTACACGGGTTGAATAAATACAATATTATAAACTTAATAATAAATATTTACATATTTATAGCATATTACATAGTTTTTTAAGACAAATTTTAGAAATGTCATATAGTTACTTTTAAAAATGTTTTATAAAAAGAATGAAAAAATGTTCAATTTCTAAAAATATTTATGAACAAACCTATATTTTTTTAAATAATAAACGTTTTATAAAAAATTATATAAATTATTATTATTTAATAGGAGAGAGAGATGAAAAACAAAAAAATATTAAAAAATAATTAAAGAAAGTTTGTACAATTAATAGGAGAGAGAGGCGGAAAAATTTGTCTTATCAAAACCTTTATTTATTATATAGTATATAGATATTCACAAACCTTATCACTTTTAATAAAAACTCGTGATTTTTTTTTAAAATTTGGTTTAAATTGTCAAACCGTTAAAACCAGCCGGCCGACCTATTTAACCCTGGCGGTTTGGTTTGTGGTTCCGGATCGTAGTTGTTCAACCATAGTTTTCATCAAAACGGGTTGAATCTGACCGTATGATTTTGGGTAATGTTTGTGTAGGTGGGACAAATTTTAGAAACGTCATATAGTTACTTTTATAAAAAGAATAAAAAATGTTTAATTTCTAAAAATATTTATGAACAAACCTATATTTTTTTAAATAATAAATGATTTATAAAAATATTATATAAATCATTATTATTTAATAGGAGAGAGAGGGATGAAAAACAAAAAAATATTAAAAAATAATTAAAGAAAGTTTGTACAATTAATAGGAGAGAGATGCGGAAAAATTTGTCTTATTAAAACCTTTATTTATTATATAGTATAGATTAGATTTATTTAACACGTGTAATAAATAAATTTCTAACCTAGTTTTAAATAAATATAAAAATGCAAATTATAAGAAAAGCATATTTACTATTAGTTTTGTTTACAATATTCAGTTCTGAAATAGTAATCCAAACCAATAAAAATACTACAAAAATTATTTTGATTCAAACCTATTCAAAGCATCAAAACCCTAAAACGCGTAGTAGTCCAAATTATTAGAGTAGACAATCTTTTTACCGTCAAATATTGAACACCTTTGTCCAAATTATTAGAGTAGACAATTTTTTTACCGTCAAATATTGAACACCTTTACGAGCGTTTGTCGTTTGGTTCACGAAATGTTTTAAAATTAGAATTTGAAAGATTCATTTGAAAATTCATAATGTGTGTTGTACATTTGTTAACGAGAATAGAATGTAAATATACCAAAAAATACAAAATTACCCCATAAAAGTAACAAAGTATGAAACAAAGATCCAAACTCAAATATCTTTCAAAAGATGAAAAACGACTAGGGTTATTACGTAAGTGATAAACATTTCTGAGGTTTCCTTCGAAATGTTGAAGGATTATGAATTCCATCAATTGAAAATTTTGGTTGGAATTAATTACAATTCAATTTATTCTCTTAACCAACCAAACATGCAAATGAAATGAAATTTAAAATCCAATTCTTTTAAATTCTTATGAATTCCTATCACTCTTAGTTCTCATATATAAATGTACTAGGTTAGAATCCCGTGTATTACATGAGATTGTATATTAAAAGAGATAAAACTTATAAATTTGTAAATACGTCATAACTTCTCAGACTATTATGATTATATCAAGATATATCAAGTGGAAATGTGTGTGTATATAACAAATTAGTATTTTTCTTTAATTAATTATATTTTGATTTCTTATTATATATTCTTATTTAATATAATTGGTATTCTTTTTTAATAATATATTTATAATATAATTATTATTTAATAAGATAGATGTGTATTATTAGGAGAGAGAGGCGGTAAAATCAATGTAAGGAGATATGAGGAAGTGACAAGTGTCCACCTTAAACCTTTAGTATAGATTATTGCATTGTATGTGATAATGTTAGTTAACTCACTTACTTGAAATAAATTAATGCAGGTTATGTTATCATACTTTTGCTGTATTAACTATTTATTTATGAGCCATCAGGTCTTTGGTTTGGTGGTGTGGGGGTTTTGCTACATATAAGGCTTTCCATCTGTAGGAGTATTAGGTTAAATCCTTACAATGTACACTTTATAATTTCAGGAACACCCTCTGTGACAGGACTTGAACTCTAGGCTAGGAGGGGTTATCGTCATCTTAACCGACATGCCGTTCTAAAAAAAGTTATTTATTTATGAATATGAATTAAAGAAACAAACCGAATATAATGTTTCAGGCTAACTTGACACTATCATTTGTATGCTCTAACAAATTATTTGGTTCATATATTAATAATTGCTAGGTTAGAAAACTATCTTTTAAACGGTCTAAATAAAAAAATATATTGAATAGTTAATAATAAAAATTTAAAAATAAAAAAAAATATTATAGTAATTAAGATTTAAAAATTAATAAAAAAAATATTAAATAGTTAGTGAATCAATATTAAAAAATAAAGATGAAAAGAATCTTAAGCACACAAAATTGTAACACGTGGAGCAACCAGTTACTTATTTATTATATAACTAGGTTAGAATCCCGTGTATTACATGAGTTGAATAAATGTAACATTAAATACATAGTAATAAAAAGTTTACATTTTTAAAAATACGGGTTGAATAAACCCATGTATTACACGGGTTGAATAAAATATTATGTAATCTTTTAACATATACACTCGTCAAAATGGAACATTGTGAATATGTAAATATACGATTAAAAACTTTTTATTTGAATCTTATTTGAATCCTAGTTGGCTATAAAATTGTTTTCAGTTTGTAGAGTTCATAAAAATATAGTTAAACAATTAATTGATGATAAACACATTTTTAAATTAAAAAATGTGTAGATAAAAATTGAAATAAATAATTAATTAATTTAGTTGTCTAAAATATTGGAGTTGATTATTAATAGAACAAAGATGCGGGAAAATAACAATGAGGAGGTCTAAAATTGTGACAAATGTCCTTCTATTTTACTTGTTTATTATATAGTATAGATATAGATATAAATTTGTCTATTTTGTCACCGTAACAAATGTAATATAACTAATATGATCACAAATTGTTTGAATATCTTTTAAACATCCATTCTAGTCGATGGAAATCATCCAAAAATACATCAACTTAAAATATGAGTCATAATATATTTTTAAATAAATAATATAAATCTAATTTTGGATACTCATTATTTAGTTATGGATAGTTAACCAAATTAATTTAATATGAATTAACTTTGATCAAAAACATAAAAGAAATTAATATCCAATTGAACAAAAATATTTTAAAAATTAACTTATCAGAATTTATAACTGTCACGTCAAAATACATTTTTAAAAGACATATTTTAATGAGTGTATATGTTAATAGATTACATTATATTTTATCCAGTCTGTGTAATACACGCGTTTTTAAAGATATACTTTTTTATTACTAAATACATTAAATCTATTAAACTTGTATAATGTATGAAATTCTAATCTATTACAAATCCAAGACAAATGGCTTAAGAAAATTGATATTTGGAAAGAAAACAAAATTTCTAAATGTTATTATTTTAAAATTAGAAAGATGAGACTGTGCAACTTTCAATGTGGTGTAGTGGTAGGAAGCTTGAATTCTCTAAAAAAGATTCAGGTTCTATCCTCATTAGCATCACTTTGAGAAGGGGCATGGTGGCTCAACTCAATGAAGGAAGACCGGGATCTTTGTGATCTCCGGTTCGATCTCGAGGGCGTCTGGGTTTTACCACCAGTGGGCTTTCGAGCGGGTGGGTTTTCCCCGAACTGGAGATAACTTGGGGGGCTTAAGGGCTCCGTAAGGCTGGGTTGGGTCAGCTGATGGTGGTTTTTTGTCAATGGGTCACCTTGCACGGAATAGCTAGACAATTCTTTATTTGTTAGCCGTTTAAAAAAGAAAGAAAGAAAGATGAGACTTAACGATTTTAGAACGATTTGTGACTTTCTTTATTATGTTATGCAAAATAATTCATACTTGTGGTTTATATATTATGACATAATAAACTATTAACTATTATTACATCAATCTTCCCACGATTGTGGTCTACATTCATTGGTTTTCATTTACGTCTAGGGTTAGAGATAATATATATTAATTCTATCTACATCAATCATGCTCTAATTTGTAATCAACCCCGATTACTCACATACTTCTCATTTTTATATTTATCTCAAAATAACTTAAACAAATTATAATATAAAGTGAATTACATAAATCATTGATAAATAGAAAGTTTATAAGAAATTATAAAAACAGACTTTATCCTTAAACATATGTGAACTACAGTATTTAAATTTGATTTTCTTATAATAAATTTAGTTCATTAACTAAAAGAAAATTAAATACTCAGTTGTGTTAGTTTTTTTTCGACATTCCAATATAAATTTATTGAAAATAGAGTTGTATTCGAAATCAAGTAACTTTTTATATCGTAAGCTATAGCCAGTGCCTGTACTATGACGAACCGAGCCGATACCGACCGAACAACGTCGGTACCTCGGCATTTGTATTGTCGGAATCGTACCCGTATTCGTTTTTATGGTTTTAGATGGATGTAAAACACGACTTTATTGTTTGGGTTACCTCATACAATATTTGTGTAATGAAACCATCGTAAAAAGACTATTTTTGTATTGTAAACTATACCGAGTACCGGTACCGTCACGAACCGAACCAATGCCGACCGAATAACATCGGTACTGTTACCAGTATTATTGGAATCGATATCGCTATTTGTATTTTTTTTTGTTTTTGGTCGATGTAAAACATGTGTCATTGTTCTTTTGGGTATATTATGACTTTAATTTTTATGTTACATGAGACAATTTTTATGTAATTAAATCATTGTAAATATTTTTTTTTAATTTTGTAATACACCTAATTTTTTACTAAACTGATACAGCTCAAACAACATTTATACCGGTACCGATATTCATTTTTATGTTTTCGGTTTTGATAGTAGGTTTCGATATTTTTCCGCTCGAAACGAAGCGGTACCATACAACAATATTACTATGTAACTCATAATTTTGTGTTTATAACTTTTTTATACTATTGTAAATATTATTTTATATTTTGTACATATACCAAAGTCTCGCCACATCACGCAAGGGAATCCAACTAGTTTGCTACAAAAAAACACATGATGTTATGTCGTTTGTACGTGTTACCCAAACATCATATTTTATCCTTTCGCATAATGTGTAACACCTCGAAAATTCCTAAGAAAACAAGGACAAAAAATGTCAACAATTCGAACCCTAGGGGTTAAAAGAAGTTTGCCTCAAAGTACAAAGACCAAAAGAGAAAATTTTGATTTTTGGCCGGTAACGGACCGCTACCAAAGTCTTGGTGGTCTGCTACGTGTAGAGGAAGGGAGTAATGATGAGTTGCCACGTGTTAGGTGACTAACGGATAAAAAAATGACGCGTGTAACCCTATCGCGGATCGTCACCCATGCCCTAACGATCCGCTAAGCCAGAAAGGGGCTAGCGGTCCCAAACACAAAGCTTAACGGTCCGCTACTTGTGCCCGAAAGAAAAAAATTAAGGCTGGGGCGATGGCAGACCAGACTGCTACCTCCTATATAATGGTCTGCTAAAAGTCCAAACTCAGCCAATAAATTGGAACCTAAAGGAGCTAGTAGATTTACCTTTATCAAATTCTTCTAATATGTGGAATCTATGCTTCAATCTTATGTTGAACTAATCAAAGAGAAAATGTAATTTTGGTATCATTAGTTCAGAGGGAGATTACTAGGAAATCATAAGGCTGATGTTACAAAACTTACAAGTGCAAAGCAGTTCCTACAAAAGTATGATTTTACCAAAGGAAGTTATTACCGATGAAGAAGTTGCTACTAACCGATGATGAAGGTCAGCATAAAGATAAAGATGAAGATTATCTTTATATTTTTCTTCTCATTTATCCTTTTAGTTATTATGCATGTGTAAATATATTTTAGATATTATGGAGATAAATTAGCTATAGAATACAACACAAGTTAATGTAATCAGAATAGTAGAGTTTTATAATTTATGAATTTCTAGAAGTTATAATGTGAGGTAGGTCTATGTGATTATATCTAAAAGAAGAAATGTCACAATAAAACTGGGACTGACAGTGGTGGATCTAGATTAAAAGTTCAACGGTAACGAAAAAATTTTTTATGACCGTACTTTCATGTAAATGAAACAAATTTTTTTTACCGTACTTTCATGTAAACAAAATTTATTTTTGACGGTAACATGCGACTGGCAAGGCGGACTGCAGAGGCGGAGGAATGGGGTTTGGCGGAGGCGGCGCCGGGCGGTGGTCTCAGCTCAAGTCGAGTGGTCAGTCTCTGGCTCTCACAGTCTCGCAGTTCCCGCTCTCTGTCTTTCTTCTTGGCCGGCCGTTTGGGTAAGTTGGGTGAGAATTGAGTCTTTGAGTTATTGTGTATTAATAAAACATTTGGGCTGGCTAAAGCCCAAATGTTTTATTAAAACCCCATACCACAAAACATTTAATAAAATGTGGGGACTTTTTATAAAGTATTAGGTTTTTATAAAATTTTGGACTTTTATGAAATGTTGAGCTTTTAAAAAAATTTGAGGGAAAACGTAATTTTTGCTAAGAAGTAACGTAAGGGGTAACCGGATACATAAAACCGTAAAAAAAATTTACACTGCGTGTAAAAGTTAAGGGATAGCGGGGCTACCCCTAGCCCTAAGATAGGTCCACCCCCGGGGAGTGGGGTCAAGTTAGCTCTCCTAACAAACTTCTCTATTGGTCCTTTTTTATTGTGTTCAAGAAGACAAAGTTGTTGGCGATGGGTGGGTTAGATTGATAAACAAAGAGGCACTCTAGGTTTGATTGATGGACATAAAGAACTAGCGTATGTTTGGCGAAAATAATAGAAGATTAAAATAACATAATGATCGATGGACAAACCATGATTACAAAAAGCAAACACTATAACAAATTAAGACTTGTTAGCTATTTTAAGACTCCATGAGCATCCACCGAAATCTCTATAATAGTGATTTAAATATAGAGTATTTTTCCCTGTTTGCGATATCTCTTGCTTTGTCTTAATGTTTGTTGCCGTTAGATCAAGAAATCTTTAATAAAGATTCGAAACCCTTGAATGACATGCGACATTCACAATCTTCCATTAAAATACTTGCTTAAATATTTGTAAGACATTTGTTTTTTTTAATGGCAACACCTAGATATTATAGGATAATTGGGTTTCCCTAAGGCAACACCTAGGACATTCAAGGCAGCCCACCGCATGAGCAACTCCCCAATTGGGTAAACCCCCTAACCTAGCCACAGACCCCCCATTTTTTATTGTGTTGAGTATTTGAACACAATACCTTCACTGTGAAAGTCTTAGGGCTACCATTGCACCAAATGACCAACAGTTGTAAGAAATTTGTTAGGTCTCACAAATACAAACATTCAAGTGCTAATTTATAATGTTTACACTACTCTACTTGTAATTGTGTAAATAATAACTTTCATAATCCAACTCGTAGATTTTTTTGTCTTCACCCAATTATTAGATGTACATGAAAAAAGAAGTTAGTGAGAAATCATGATATGTGGGTTTTTAATGTGAAAAGTTGATTGATTTCATTTTCAATTGTCTTTTTATCTAATTTTGTGACACGGATTTTGATAGAATTTTGTTTTATAATTGTAATTTTATAAATTTGGGGGAAAACAAGTGATGGTGAAGTCATTTTCCTTTATCAGTCTTCATTGAGTAACCTCACCAATATAATGGGAAATGTCGTACTCTTATCTTTCATCTTTTGTTCTCCACCTTAGGAGCTACCATCACCATTTCTTCTTTCCCTTTTATATTATTTTTTTGTTATTTGTTTCCTACTTTCTTTCTTTTTTCTGTTGTCATTTTCAATAAGTTTAATAAACAAAAATAGATTTAAAGAGTTATATCTCATATTCATATTTTTCCTAATAAATTAACATGAATAAGTTAATAAACATATTGTAGATATTTCATTACTTGGGTCTAGTTTCATTGGGTTTCTAGAAATACACTTTGGACTCTAAAATTAACTTTGTAGGAATGACACAAATTAAATGACTCAAACTATTATTTTGTTTAATACTTTCAATATTCCCCCCTAAACTAAACATAGTTTAATGAAGGTCTTCTCCTTGCTTGACTTGTGCTTACAACTGTGTTGGATCTTTATCATAGATGAGATTGGATTCCTTTTGCTTGTCTTTCTCTTTGTTCTTCCATTTGATGCATTTGTTTGTAAAAATGACCGAGCTCACCACATTCATAACACTTGAATTTTCTTTTATCTTTAAATCCTAGACCCATACCTTTTCCACGACCACTTTCTCCTTTGTTAAAGTTTCTTCCACGTTCTCTGCCACGGCCTTGATTATTTGAACTTGCCATCATAAGTTTGTCTTGAGAATTTGCTTCTTGTTCATCTTAACTTGTGAAGTGTTTTTCAAATGTTGTTAATCTACCCACTTTTTCTTCAAATGACATCGTGTCAAGCTCTGAATATTGCTCGATAGTTGCCACGTTCGGTAGAATTTCTTTGCGATTGAGTTAGTAGTCTCTTAGCAACTGTATTACCCTTTAGAGTACTACCAAGACTATTAGACTTAGCTTTTATGCTGCCTAATTTTCCCACAAAGTCACTTACTGATTCGTTTGGTTTCATCCTCAAATTCTCCAATTCACTTCTTAAGGTGTGTAGACATGCTTTAAGGACTAAATTTGCTCCAAGGTTTTAAACTTTAATCGAGTCCCACACTTCTTTTGCCGTCGAGTATTGTGTAACTTGCATTAACACATCTTGTGGTAACGTTTGGATTATCATTGCTTTTGTTGCATTTTCCTTTTTTCTCATCTACTGCTGCTTCTATCCTTTTTTATCATCAGCTATTTCCTAAAGATCATAAGCTTTCAATACTGTTTCCATCAACAATGTCTGAGTGGTATGATTTGTTTCAGTCAACTTAGAACATTGAAGTGAAACATTTCCTTCCTCACGATCTTGATTTTTCTTGTTTTCTTTAATCAATAATCTCGATCTTGATTTTTCTTGTTTTCTTTAATCAATTCAGGGATTCTACCTTAGAGAACGGGATTCTACTTACTACTTAAAAAAACACAAATTATGCAATAATATAACGGAGTACCCATCTGAATGCAGATTACTTCTTGCAATTGATATTCTGACTTGCAAAGCGAATTACACCCTTTAAATTTGCTTTGATTTCGATTTCTGAACACCCCTTTAATCCGCTTTGTTCAGAGACAAACAAATCCACACCCCCTTCTTGATTTTTGCCAATCGCTACTTCTTATTGAACACATGTTAATGTTTAAAATAAGCACCAAAGCAATCATGACTTGCCAATTTAAAACATGAAAACAAACAAACAGACTGGATTTCTCCTTCTGTCAATGTATATATTACGTTGTAACATGGGGTCTCATAATTTCATGTTCGTCTCCATCTGGATTTTAAGACGAACCCTAGCCAAATACTCGACAAACATCCGGATTCTAGTCATATGATGGATATTAGTGTAGATTTAGTGGATGTGTTAGCCTTTTAAAAAATATATTTATATCTTAAAAGTTATGGGTAAATGATTTAATTTATCTTTTTCTAAAATAGGTAAGAACCTCAAAAGAAGTTTTGTTTAAAATAAACACCACTATAAAACAATCCAATATTTCCCGTAAGTTTTGGCCGACAAACAAAAAGAAGTCCCATTAATCAAGTTGATATAAGATGATTAAAAAAGTAATAATATTAGTCAATATTTAATTACAAAACCATAAACCCGTTGGAGAATGGATCGTTTACCACTGGCTTAAAGAGGTGGCTTGGATTTGGCATCACGTGTTTCAAATAAAAGATTACCACCTCTTTATTTTAATAACGCTCGTTAAAATAAGACAAATGAAAAAACAAAACAAAACAAAACAGATCACAATACATATTGTTAAATGTGTTAAAACTAGTTTTTTGTTCCGCCCTATGTGGCAGGAGTTTGATAGTTATCAGTTTGTCTTATTTGTAGGGATAAAACTTACGTCGAAACGCAAACTCACTATAGCCCTCGATACAAAACAAACCCGGATTTGAATACAACCCGTTATCAAATGTAGACAAATTTTTTTTTAAAACTTATCTCCATAACCGATCCGCTGTAACCTAATACGTTTTTTGATCTCCACAACCGAGTCACGATAACTTCATACATTAATTTTGTGTATGTAACCACTATAGCCCTCACAAATTTCTCAAATTTTATTTATATATTTTACAAGTGTAAAAATGTATTACTATATATAGTAAGGATAGAAAACATAATTCAAAATATGTAAAAAAAATAATATATAATTGGGTTTCAAAAATACGTCCATTACTATTTAATCTAAATTGACTTTCATTAATATTTGATTGAAAATAAAAATTACATAATTAGGTTTTAAAATTTTTTTATAATAAAGGATAGTTTAAAATAAATGTGTTTTATTAGTATAAATTTTAATTTATTAAAAGATATTGGTGCATTTAATAAGAGAGAGAGGCGGGAAAAAAAATGATGATATTGAATATGGTGGCGACATGTGACATACAAAAACCTTTATTTATTATATAGTATAGATTAGATTTTCCATTTCTCTCTTCTATTAAATAATAATCTTTATATTAATAAATATAATTACGAATACTTATTATTTAATTATAAATAGTTATTATATTATCAATCAAATGAACTTAATATAAACTAACATTTATCAATTAAATTAAAAAATTAATACACAGTCGAAAAAAAATGTTTTAAAAACTAACTTAACAGACCATATAACTGTCATGACAAATTACACTTTTTAAAAACATATTTTGACAAATGTGTTTGTTAACAAATTACATTATATTTTATTCAACCGATATAATATACTGGTTTATTCAACCCGTGTATTACACGAGTTTTTAAAAATATAAAATTTTTATTAATAAATATATAACATTTTATTTATTTAACTCGTGTAATACACGAGATTTTAACCTAGTAAATATTAAGTTAAAATATTGCATAGGAACGATTAAATTAAATATATGCCTTTTATAATCTCATGTCTTTATGGATTGAATTCTTTCCATCCTCTCAATAATTTTATGTGGCATTTTTTAAATTTTTTTTTCTTTTTTTAAATCTTATATATTAGAAACACATATGATTACTAATTTTTTTTTAAAATCTACTAAATTTTTTGAAAAATAATAGTGGTTCGAAAATCCATGTTCTCAAACATTCTTTTCTAAAAAGAAACCAAAAAGAAAAATTATAAAATCACTCTTCAAAACTAAAATTTACTTTTTCAAAATCCAATTTATATTCATAAACCAAAAATAAAAATCAAATTCATAACATATTGTTCCAAAAATTACAGAAATTTTACTTTTCAAACCTACTGTTAATTTTTGAAAATATTAATAGGTTTTAAAATTTTATTGTTATATAGAATTTTAATGTTTCTAATATATAGGATTTAAAAAAATAAAATTTAAAAAAAATGCATGTCACATCAATTTAATCTGTTAAACATGTCAATTATATAGGACTAACACATTTTCTAAAAGTTAAGTGATTAAACCGTGACAAAAAAAAGATTGAGTAACTTAAATGAAACAATTATAAAAGTTGGTTATATTTATATAAAGTTTTTGTTTATTTGTTTAAATGCTTTACCATTGTCAATATCAATGTGTTTTATTCCGTCAAGTAGTTTTTTTTTAACGGCAATTTGGATCACTGACGGGCCACTGGCCCATCCGATCATCTCCACCCCATTAGGAGGAAACCCACCATAGGTGAGAAAACCTCCTGACCCAATTTGCACCCATATTTTTTTTTATCACAAATGAGATTTGAACCCAAGACCTCTCTATTTTAGAGAAATCTTGACATACACATTTATCACTATACTAAACTAGCGGTTGTTTCCGTCAAGTAGTTAACAAGGGGTGTAACTACACAATTTATTCTCGTCATCCAATTTCAATTTGAAAACGTTTTGATGGTTGATTTGCCGTTGACTAATTAATTAGCTTATATTTACTAAATTAAAAAAAAAAACTAAAATCACGTTATTATTTTCTCAATTTGTCCAAATTTAAAACAATAAAACAAATAAGGAAAATATTGAGCTGAGTCAAAGATGATTCGACTCGTATGTTTAAAGGATGCCGTTAATCATTTAAAAAAGAAAATAAATAAAAAATAAACAAATATAGAAACCGTCTCCTACACAATTATCTGTATATAAAGAGAGAAAAGTTTCACAAATTATGTGAGAAGAAATATAGAGAGAGAAAGAAAGATATAGAGAGAGATGAAGGCATGATGAACAGCGGGAAAAAGTTGCATTAGAATTGCGGTTTCGGAATTATTCTAGAGTGAAATTATTGAATCTAGGAGAACTATTTTAGCATTTTATGCTGTTGATTTGTATTTCCGGCGATAAATATCTGTGAATCTGTGACGGTGATGGTTATGGAAGGTAACGAGAGTTGTAGTAGTAGAAGCATGGAATCGTCGCCGTCGCGCGCGGTGGCGAATAGTAGTACCGGTCACCGGCACCAGATGAAGAAGCTTGAGGTTTATAATGAGGTTCTTAACCGACTTAAGGAGTCTAATAACGAAGAAGCTTATGAACCTGGATTTGAGGATGAACTTCTGGCTCACTTCAATCGGTTACCGGCTAGGTATATGGATAATAAACCTTTACTCTTGCGCTATATGGTTACATGAATCTGATGCTTATTAGATGCGTTATTTTGTGTTTGTGTGTGTAGTTCAGGTGTGTGAAATGTAGGTTTTATGTTTTTCAATGTGCGATTGGTTGAATTAGGTTTCGGATTTCATCATTTTTTGATCTGAATTGCTGGTTTTTAACTTTTTATGCCGATTTATGTCCTTCGTCTTGGTTATCCTTTTGATTTGCTGGTTTGCTAGAATCACGGTTTTACCTCCTGTAGGTATTAGCTATTGAGTTAATATGTCTAAAATGAGTTTTTTTCTCCTTAGTTAAGATCGATGTTTTAGGTTAAAGAATAATTGAAAGCTTGATTGAATCAATAAAAATAATTTTAAATACAGAAGAGGAGGATCGGAGCTAGTAAAATATGCAATCCAAATTCGAGTTTGAAAGTTATTAGTATAAATAATGATTTCTTTGTGTTTATAAACGTCAACGGATCATTAATAAACAGTTTTAGTTTATATATTTTGGTTCTGAGTTAAAAATTTCAATGTTAATGGCTGTTGCAGCCTCTCTACCAGCCCAGTCAACACAAGGATTAAATAGTTCAATTGCTTTATCCACTATAATTGTATGCTGCATCGAGTGTGCACTTGATTCGGAATCAAGGTTTGTTGCATACAAGCTGATCTTAGAGCAAGTGTATTTTTATGGGCGATTATGAATACTCTTTTTTCCTTTTTATCAATCTTTGTTCAAATTTAGGATAAGAATGTCAAATCATTTGGTAGCTAGATCTTCTTTACTAACCTTCTCAGATGCACATATACAAGACTAGAATAATTGGATAATGCAGTCATAGTTTAATCTTTTTTGCTGTATTGAAGGTATGCACTAGATGTAAATGTGGAAAGGGCTGAAGATGTACTCATGCACAAACGATTACTGCATCTAGCACATGACCCTGCTAATAGGCCTGCATTTGAGGTCCGGCTAGTGCAGGTTAGCTAATGCACCTAGAAATGCAAATTTTATTGGGAAAATATGAGCTTTCATTAATTGATGTCTCTCATCTATTTATTCATAATGTCCGTGGTTTAGCTGGTTTGGTCTTGCTTAAAATACCTACCGGTTAAAGTTATCTTTTCCATTGTTAACTAACGGAAGTATTTAAAACTATAGTCCTCCTAGGTTGAATCTGTGTGGTAAAACTAACCATTGTTTACATGCAGGTTTCTACAACTGATGGCAGCTCTGATGATGTAACTTATTCAAGCTCTCCTAGACAGCAACGGCGCCAGAGGTGAAGTTTTAATTGAACATAACACACAGTTTTGTTTCTTTAGCTCATCAAAAATTCAATGAGGTTGGAACTGCAGTGGTTTCTTATGCTACTTTCAGTCCATTACAAACTTCCCCTTAGTCCATTACTAATAAGTTCTTTTTGTTTCTTTAGGTCCTAGTTTCTTTACCATTTGTTTTTTTATGTGATTATTAATATATTGTTTTTATTGACAGCATTCATCCACCACCCGCCTTCGGGTCATCTCCTAATCTTGAAGCCCTTGCACTTGAAGCAAACGAGTCTCAAGATCGGAATGGGGATAGTGCTGTAAATAGCTATTCAACTCTTCCCAGGTGCGTCTTTGAACCTTTTTAATTTCTTGCATTATCATGCAGTAAATTTATTTGTGAATCACTTTTAAACCTCTCACTTTGTACATTGCACTATTAATACTCAGAAGCCTCACATATCTATATATTTCTGGGCTAAATGCAGTTTTCTGATGACACTCCTTTATGTCATTAACTATTAAACAGGCCTATGCACGAGATTACATTTTCAACAGATGACAAACCAAAGCTTCTGAGTCAGGTGCTTATTTTTTCTCTTAAACAAATGTCATTGCAGAGGGATTTACATCTTTATAAACATTCTTTTGAGTAGCTTCTGTCAGCTCACAAATATTAACGTGTTTAAAATTTCCAGTTGACAGCCTTGCTGGCTGAAGTTGGACTGAACATCCAAGAAGCACATGCTTTTTCCACAGTGGATCGCTACTCATTAGATGTCTTTGTTGTTGATGGTTGGCCATATGAGGTAATTATTGACTCGTAAACTTATGTTAGATAAGAAATTTAGTCGAAAATTACTTGTTTCTATAGTCAATGTCAAACGTCTATTGCCTGCACCTCTACTTAGTTTTACTTTGTCATTCAGATTGAACATTTGTTGCACATATTTTCAGGAAACTGAGCAGCTCCGAACTGCTCTGGAAAAAGAACTGTTTAAGCTTGAGGTATGTACCTGCTAATCAGATTTTAATTAATTATTGACTATTTCTAGTTAATTATTGTATGTTACAAGTATTTTTTGCCACTAATGGAATTTGGTTTCATTTTTCATCATATATATGGGCATTTGTTTCTGTGCAGAAACAGTCTTGGCCAAGTCAAAGTTCATCATCTCCTTTAAGTGAGCTGGACCAACCAAGCAGGCCATGCCAACTTAATCGCCTAACCATACCTAACGATGGGACCGATGTATGGGAAATTGATTCACGGTTTCTGATACTTGACCACAAAGTTGCATCTGGGTCGTATGGTGATCTGTAAGTGTTTTTAACTAAAAGTATATTTTGTTCAGAGTGATGGATTTTGCAACTAGTGCACATAATGAGTTGAGCTTTATTAATTGATGCAGATACAAAGGTACCTATCATAGTCAAGAAGTGGCTGTCAAGATACTTAAAACCGAGCGTGCAAACACAGATTTACAGAAGGAATTTGCCCAAGAAGTTTACATCTTGAGGTCAGTCAATAACTTGTGCATTTTGCACTGTTCTTCCAGATAATTGAAATTCAGTAAGATTTATTGTGTGCAGGAAAGTCCGGCATAAGAATGTAGTGCAGTTTATAGGAGCCTGTACCAAGCCTCCAAGCTTGTGCATTGTAACAGGTAACAACTATCTCAAGTATTTCCATATATTAAAGAGAATTGAAAAGACACTGTATTTTTGTTTTTAAATTGTTACTGTTTCACAGTTCATTAATTGTATTTTTTTTTTTACTTTTGTGGAACTTAGAATTTATGAGTGGGGGAAGTGTGTATGACTATTTACACAAACAAAAGGGTACATTTAAGCTTCCAACATTACTAAAGGTCTCAATTGATATATCAAAGGGTATGAATTACCTGCACCAGAATAACATAATCCACAGGGACTTGAAGGCTGCTAATCTTCTGATGGATGAAAACGAGGTAAGATTCTGTCTTTATATAGTTTCGACATTTATTTCTCTGCTATCATACTATGTGTTGTTGGATCATAATAATCGTGATTATGTTACTGTTTTCGGTTCTTATGACTTTTTATTGAACCCTAAAGCATGAAAGAATACTTACTAGAGATCAATTTTTTTTGTAAGGGATTTAGTTGACTCAAAACACCTTTTGTCCAAATTTTTTTTTATTATTATGTTATTTCAGTCATAATATAGTTCTTTTTCTTTTAGCAAAAAGAAAAACAATTCAGAGGTTTTATGCAATAAAAATGAACTTTGGGCTCCACTTGACCTGTATGACTCATTTGACCTTTCCTTTTCGCCTAATTTCCCCTAATTTACCCCATTAGAGATGAAAAATAAGTACATAACCCGGGTCAACCCATTCATTAGAATAGTTTGAAATTGACATCTCTACCTTTTACCATAGGGATCTTCACTGTCGTATCTTTACATGGAGTTCTTTATTTGTATGTCGATCTGATTGAATTTTTATTTTTAAATTATTTACCACGATCCTAATCATCTTGCATGGCACTTTGGTTTCAGGTTGTTAAGGTAGCTGATTTTGGTGTTGCGAGAGTGAAGGCTCAAACTGGTGTCATGACAGCCGAAACGGGGACATATCGTTGGATGGCTCCTGAGGTACCTTTTTTCTTCGGAAAAAAATAACTATTGTACTAAATTTATGATATTGGCATGTGTGACACTTGCGCACTTCTTATACTTTTAGGTCCATAATATGATATGCATAGGGTTAATTTTTTTTTTCCTTTGTCCCATATTTCCAATTTTTTTTATAACTGATAAATACTTTAAATATGATTATAAAAAGTATATTATGCATTAAAAATACACTTTTTACGTTCTAGACATCTAACATTATATTTTAAGTAAATGGGTTAAAATTGCCACCTCTATTAGACTTGCATTTTAACAAAAATGATTTTTCCTAATGACTTCATTTTTGTATTGAAGGTTATTGAACATAAGCCCTATGATCATAAGGCTGATGTTTTCAGTTTTGGAGTTGTATTATGGGAGTTACTAACCGGAAAGGTACATTTTTTGACAATGGATCATTAGTTTAGGTTGTTTTTATTTACATTAGAATTTATATATATTTTTTGTATATTTTTTTGTCCAGCTTCCGTATGAGTACTTAACCCCCCTCCAGGCTGCTGTTGGCGTGGTTCAAAAGGTGAATCATTAATCATTACTTTTATTGGCATTCTCCGTACCTGTAACATTACATTCCTTCATTTGACACAATTTAAATGTTCTTTTGACAGTTTCTGAAATATAGAATTCTCTTGAATCTAACTATTACAAAATTGTGTGGCTCAGATTAATGGCATTTTTAAACATGAAAATATTCCAGCTTTCCTTGAACATACCACTTGTGTGTTTTCTTGCACAGGTGGTAGTTTAGGTTAATATTTAGATATACAAAATTTTGCTCCGGGTTAACCAAACCTGATCCATCTCATTTCAACCCATAACAAAAATGTAACATTTTGACCCGTTACTGCCACAGTTCGACACACTCATTTTGCGGCCTCTCTTGGCTTAAAAAGGCACGCCTGAGGCGAGCGAGGCACTCTGGAAAACGCACCAGGGTCATAAAGGCACACCTCATGTAGTTCCAGATCATATTTGATCAGAATTGTCAAAAAAAAAAAGAAAACCAAATGGATGAAGAAATATTGATAAATAATTTGACATGTAAATAAATGGTTGCCTCGTGCTTTTTTAAACAAAGTCGCCTCTATGTTTTTCAGGGACGGATGGAGTCTATATTATCTCCAGTTTATCATGTGACCTTTTTGCTGTTTTCAGGGGTTACGGCCGACTATTCCTAAGAACACTCCACCAAAACTTGCCGAGCTGCTTGAGAAATGCTGGCAACAAGACCCGAGTTTGAGACCCGACTTTACAGAAATCATAGAGATTCTGAAGCAGATTGCTAAAGAGGTATGCTGTCTAATCTAAAAACTATGTCTGTGGTGAACTTGTATGACAATTAAAGATGGGATGGGACCAATGAGGAACTAAATAAGTTTTTATAAACGAACATATTTAAGCCATTTAGGTTGAAATATAAATAGGGATATGATTCACTTCACTGGACCCAATCTTGCACCTTGTCTAGGGTTGTGGAAATTCATGCGCAAAAAAATCAACCCTATGCAACCTGCACACGACATGTTTGCAAATAGGGGTCTGAATTTCTGACACGACACTGACCTAACACACAATTCACGGGTTTGATTTTAGTATAGACGGGTTCGGGTTAAACCCGAGAGCACATTTAGCTTAACAGGTTGTGTTAGTGGGTTGACCCATTTATTTTGTGAACTTTTTTAAAATGTGTTTTATGACATAAATCCAACCTGATCAAGTATTTTATGTGAAAATATAAAAGTTCAAAGATAGAATGACGTACTTATTTTATAAAGTTATTACCTTTTTTTTTGTAATTTTGTTATTTTAAAGTATTAACAAGCAAAAAGAATAAAAAAATCCGGGTTAATCTGGTTGTGTTCGTGTCGTGATCGGGTTCATGTGTCTGACACAATTTTTCGGTTAGTATCAAATTTCCGGGTCGTGTCTGGTTGGACCTGTCAACCCACGAACACGAGCCGTTAAAAGATAGAGTAACGTAATATTTATATTTTAAACGTACTTATTTTATAAATTTATTACCTTTTTTTTGTAATTTTGTTATTTTAAAGTATTAACATGCAAAAAGAATAAAAAAATCCGGTTTAAACTTGTTGTGTTCGTGTCAACATGCAAATACTCGTGCCGTGATCATGTTCATGTGGCTGACACAATTTTTGGGCAAGTATCAAATTTCCGGGTCGTGTCGGGTTGGACCTGTCAACCCACGAACACGAGCCGTTTGTATGTATGATGTCTTCATCTTAGCTACTAAAGAGACCATTAACTAGACAAGAAAAACATTTACATATTCTCTTTGGTGTTTTCAGGTTGGAGAAGAAGTAGATGATCGAAGAAAGGACAAAGGATTCCTATCCGTGCTTAGACGGGGCAATCAATGAAAACTAAACACCAATCATTTTTAATTATATAACATTCTTGTTTCTAAAAACCAGAGCCATAGTGTCTTGTACATTATGCGTTAAAACTTATATCTGGAGTGGACTCAAAGGCTTGACGCGGTGTTTTGGAAATATTTTATACGATATACTTGGATGATGAATGTTTTTTTATTCATATTTTTTTAAAACAGAACAGAAAAAATAGGTGTGAAACCTCGTATATTATTTATAGAATAGTAAAAGAACATGTAAGTTATTTATTGTTATCGACTATTTATTTATAACAGTATAATAAAAACAATTAAAAAGAACCTAATCTAATTGTAACATTTAAAAAAATTCAGACGTTTGAGTTGATGAGAACAACTCGGGCCGGAATATTATATTATAAACTAAACATTTGACATTATAAACTAAACATTCGCCGTTCTTAAAGCTGATTCTTTATCTTCATTTAACTCGATACCGGTAGTAGTCTGAATTTCTAAACAAGTTGAATGGATTTTTGTTCAACATTTTAGCACTATAAAACTTGAATTTACAATTTATTACGATTTTTTTTGCGTTTATTTGTGTTTCTCACTACAACAATATCACTCTATACCGACGTCATTTTTTTGACCCTATAGCGACGACATGTCGTCGGGATAGCGTATACCGACGACATGTCGTCGCGATAGGTGTCGTCGGTATTGAGTCGTACCAATAGCCAAGATTGTCGTCGGGATAGGTGTCGTCGGGATAGGTCAGACTATACCGACGACTTATCGTCGGTATAGGGTCTATTTAATTAATTCAAAAAGAAACCCTATACCGACGACATGTCGTCGGTATAGAGCAAGCTCTGTACGGACGACTTGTCGTCGGCATAGGGTCAACCTATACCGACGACATGTCGTCGGTAAAGGGTTTTTTCATTTTTTTTAATAATTTTTAAAAAAGGCCTATCCCGACGACATGTCGTCGGTATAGGTCTTTCTGTTTTTTTTTATATTTTTTAATTTTTAATATTTTTCCAGAAATATTAAATTCTAAAAACAGAAACCTGCAAATAATTATATATAAACCATACAAACATTCAAATATCCGAAACATAAAACAAACATATAAATTGTTCGATGCCCAAATTCTCAAATTACATACATAAACACAATTATATACATAAACATACATACACATACACAAACAATTGTCAAACAATTAGCTTCAAATAGCTTGAAATCATCAAACAATTGTCAAATAATAAATGCCCAAATTTCCCAAATTTTCATCTAAACCTAATTTAATCCCAAATTTTCATCTAAACAATATACATACAAACATACATCCAAATTCCTAAATTTCATCTAAACCTAATTCACATCTAAACCTAATTTCATAAATATTTATAAAATCATACATCTAAATCATATATACATACATACAAAATAAACACAACAATATACATACAAACATAATCTAAACATAATTTATAAAAAAATTACTAACCAAGTTTGCAAATATCTTCGAATAGCTTGAAATCCTCAAACAATTGTCAAAGCTTCAAACACTTAACAAAAAACAAAGAAATTAACCAAAAAACCCAAAAATTTTGATTTTATTGTCAAAATTGAAACATATATGTTAACTAACCTTAAAAACCGAGAGATTAGTGAAAATTGCTCCACAAAACACACCAAAACCTCGAAATCGCCACAGAGAGAAAATGAGAGAATTTTAAGAGTTTTTGGGTGAAAATGGGAAGCAGAAAGCTGTCTTCTGTGTTAATTCACGCTGAGCCCTATCCCGACGACATGTCGTCGGTATAGGCTCTAAAGTCGGCGCAATAGGCCCCTGTGCCGACGACATGTCGTCGGTACAGGTCTTCGTTTGTTTTGACCGGTCAATAAAGTAAATGACCTATACCGACGACATGTCGTCGGTATAGATTTTTCCCAAAATTGTTTTTAATTAAAAAAAAAACCCACCGACGAAAAGTTATTAAATAAAAGAAAACGCAAAAATAAAATGGTATTTAACCTACCGACGACATGTCGTCGGTATAGGTTTTCCCCAAATTTTCATTGAGCGCCATGTTTTCCCTCCATCCGGCTCAACCCTGTGCCGACGACATGTCGTCGGTATAGGGTCTCCCTTCTCATATTTTGGGATTAGCCTATACCGACGACATGTCGTCGGCACAGGGTGACCTATGCCGACGACAAGTGTCGTCGGTATAGGGTCCGTCGGCATAGGGTCATTTTCTTGTAGTGTCTGTTAATCAAAGATAGGACTTCAGATTGAAAGCTTTAGTAATTGTCTTTGTTTGGGTTTATTTTGATTAAGATTTTGACGATTGCAGGCTAATATGAAGATGGAGGTTTCCTTTGCATTTTGCAGGTTGACAAGATTCACAAGGTGATTTTCCTTTGTATCCTCAATTTTTTTTTGTGTGTTTAAATGCTTCTATGTTTCATAGACATAATCAAAAGTCAGTCGTGGTTTTCATAAACCGTATTACTTTCGAAATTTAGACATGCATTCAAGATTTAAATTTTAATTTGGTATGATTATTAGCAAGAGAGAGTGCAATTTTTTTTGCCAAAAACTGTCCATGTTGAGACCTGATACTCAATAGTACATCCGAAATTTGTTACCTAGTTACTTACAAAAGCTATGTTTACAACACGTGATGCTTAAAGTATAACCAATGTTTTCAGAACCGGACATCTTAGAGGTTCACTGGTCGGACCGGATTCAAGAACCGGATGACGCAATAAATAATATAAATATTCATAAAAATATATAGAAAAATATAAAAAATTTCAAATACTACATATACAACCATTTAAACAATTTTGAGTCAAGGACGAAGGTTGTAGGTCTGTAGGAATTTTAATTCTTTTGAATCTTCAATTTTAATTTTGATTAAGGTTTTGGAGGACCTGTGGCAGCGTATAAGTTAAAAGGAAAGAGCCAAATTGAGTTAAAATTGTAAATATAAGTAACTAGAAGTACTATAGGATAAAAAAAATAGTAAAAAAATAAAATAAAATTTAAACTTCCGGTTCGACCACCGGTTCACGGTTCGCGGTTCAACCGCTGAATCGGTTGGACCGCCCGGTTCAACCAGCAAACGGTCTCAGAGCATGTAACCGGACCGGTGGAGGTCACGGTTCCCGATCCGACCGACCGGTCCGGTTTTAAAAACATTGAGTATAACTCTTTAATGCTATAATTAAATTTGTTTTTTTTAACTTACACTTTGCCCCTGCAGTTTAAGTAAGTTAACTTTTTTTTTTCTTTTAACCAATTTATATTATTACCTCTTAACTTTAGTAAAGTTACCATATAACCCCTGAACTTTAATAAACTTATTTTTATATGAATTTTTTAACTTTTTTTTAGATGTTCTAATTTTCCTTTTTTTAGATGTTCTAATTTTCCGAAAGGGTACAAATAGAATTCCTGGCCTAGAGATAGATGTGGTTTGGTGCACTAAACCTAGTCTCGTTAAGAGATATATTCACATTTTTTTTTCTCAAACAAGTTTAAAAATCCTTTGCCTGTCCGTCCGGATTTCATTTGTCATCACCTTTATAAACTTGATTCTTCCCTTGCCGATGGTCTCATTGCCCTATTTTCTATTTTTGAAATCAAAGAAGCCGCCTCGGATTGTGATGGGGATAGAGCCCCGAGTCCGGATAGATTTATTCTTAGCTTCCTTAAACATTTTTGGAGCATTCTTGAAGATGATTTCGTACATGCGATGGATCACTTTCATACAATTGGTTATTAGTCTAGGTATCACAAAACTCTAGATCAACCAAAAATAAAAATACATAGTTACCCAACTCCAAAAATAATGAAATTCTATTTATAGGTTATTTATGATTTATAAAAAATACTGGGAATCTTTGGTAATTTTCTGAAAATAGTAAATATGGTTTCATCATTCGTGTACCGTTTAATAGCCAAAATCAAAACTGATAGTTAGATATCTCCAAAAGTTATAAAATTTAATTTGTAGATCTCTTATAATACATAGAACTTACTGTAATATTTTGGGATTTTTCTGAAAGATTAAAGTATTTTTTTTTTTCCTATTTTTGTCTTTGTAAAGCTAAAATCAAAACAGTAGTTTTCCAACTTCAAAAATTATGAAATTAGGTTTATAAGCCTCTTATCTTATGTAGAACCCACTATAAAAGTTTGAGAATTTTCGGAAAGGTTTAAGTATTCGTTCTATTTTGTATTTATTAGATTAAAGTTACACAAATAGCTATGTTACTCCAAAAATTATGAAATTTAGTTTATAAAAACTTTTATTACATGAAGGTGCGACAGTAATAATTTGGGAGTTTTTAGAAATCATGAAATAAATATCATAGTTTTTTTTTTTGAAAACCTGACATTATAACGGTCGGTGGATTCACATAAACATCACAAAATTTCACTGATTTCACACAAATAAAATCTTATTATGAGCAAAATCATCTCTCTAGAGAACACTATTTGGAGATGGGCTTAACCATATGAATGAAAATAACAAGTTTTAGCAAGAACGATGATAGCTAATAGAGAAAAAAAAAACTTTTTGAATGAAACTGACGAAAATGATTAAACCATAAGAACAAAAATGACAGTTTACTCTATATAAATAATTTGAAATTAAAACAAAGTAAAAAAAAGATTAGTGAGAGTTAGCCGTGTCTAATTGAAGGAAACTTTCGCAAAATTCAAATCTTCATCCAGAACTCCAATCTCAATCCAAAAATACACTCCAATTGCCAAACAACGTATATCAGACGAATCCATCTTCGTGATAAATCCTCTACAATCTAAGCTTCAAAAGATGAGAGATCAAGCTTTAAATCCACAAAACACGGGGAAGGTTCCGCTAAAAAGTGGTTTTTCGCTAAGAAACGCTAAGAAGTGGGTCAAACGAACTCCGATTGAGCTCATTCGAGCGGCGTTGGAACCGTCTCATCGAACTCTAATCCGGACCCAAAAACCTAAACCCCCCTCCACCCGCACCCCTAAAAACCTAAACCCCCCTCCAACCCCACCCCGAAAAGCCTAAAACCACCACCTCCACCCCCCAAAAACCTAAACCCCCCCACCCACCCCCCCCAAAAACCTAAACCCACCCCCACCCACCCCCAAAAACCTAAACCCCCACCCCCAAAAAAAAACCTAAACCCTAAAAGCTAAACCCTAAGGCTAAAATCCTAAAATTCAACGCTAAGATCTAAACCCTAAAAGCTAAGATGGTAGAGTTCGACGATACGGTTCCAACGCCGCTGGAATGAGCTCAATCCGAGTTCGTTTGATATCGTTTCTTAATGTTTTTGTCACTTCTTAGAGTTCTTAGCCGAAAACAACTTCTTATTTGATCATCCCCCCACAAAACACTATAAAAACTCCAAACAGGGCAATAAGGCATTGATACCAAATTGTAGGTCCAAATCGTCTGGATCTCAGTGAAATCTCGTGTAGAGCAATCCAAAATACATAATTGATCAATAGATATGATCAATTGGTGAACAAACAGGCTCAAAATCAACCAATCAAAGTTTAAAAACCCAATACACAAACAAGAGGCCGTAAACACCGATTTCTATTGAATAATTGCTCAAAACATTAACATACAAACCCTAACAAACTATTACACGCCCTAAAATAAGAGAATACTAACAATTGAAACGGCTACAAAATCACATGAATGACAAAGCTTACAAAACAAGAAATGAACCGACTATACACGGTGTTCTGCAACACTTACGGGTTTAATGGTTAACATGTTAACATAAACTGCTTGAGTGACATGTTAAAATCACATGAATGACAAAGCTTACAAAACAAGAAATAAAACAAGAAACATAAATTAAAGGAGTTTGAGTTAAATGGATATGGGTCATAAACGGGTCTGCACGATTATGACACAATTAAAATCGTATCTAAATGAGTTCAACCTGTCTAACTCGACTAGAAACGTTTTACCAGCCCGCCAGCAAGAAAGCTATACATATACTATGCCACTCCATGCACATTTAAATTCACTTTTCTTTAAGTAATTCAAAAGAGTCCAAATTGGTTAAGAAGATCAAGCAAGAAATGAGAAAATGAGCGGCAGTTAAAGTTGTTAATCCATAAAGTTTAGTTTCTCTTTATCCAAAATCTATATTTTTCCTTTTACTATTTTTTTTTAAATTTCTTTTTCTATTGATTGTAACCCCGAGACAAGCGGACGTGCATGGCTTAACCGGTGGTTTATAACAAATACTTCCAAATAAAAAAGCTTCTGGTTTTCCCAAGTCTTTCATTTATCATTCTATATCTTAAACCTAAAACCAAATCCTTTTGATCCAAAAGCCATTTCCAGAATGGTTGGATCCAGAGCAATATCAACTGTATGATTTTGTGTATTTCATATACTAAATAATACATATTGCTCTGGATTTCAACGTTCTAATCAACTCTAACCACAATTTCCCCAAAACAATCATTTAATTTGATTGTCAAAAACTCCCACAAATTTCATCTCTCGCCAATATTGATGGATAACCCTACACCAATCAACAAACCATCCGAATCTAGACCCTTCGACGACGTCATCGTCAAAATCGACACTCCCGACAAGGACAAAGAAGAGATCAAGGCACCCGAGAGTCCGGTTCAAGGTGTAATCGACCCCAAACTTTCTTTCGAAACAGACGATTCAGCTGCGTACAATAAGTACGCAAAAGAATCGTCGTCCGACACTGACAATAGTTACGAAGACGACCACAAGTTTATTAACCAACAACAACGTCAAAGACGAGTACCAAGCAATATAAGTTACGTCCCTGACAGTGAACCCTCGGCCGAGGTTTTGAAATGCACGTCATTTCAAAGGCGAGCGAGTTTGGTACGGACGAGAACACAACAATCGAGACTAATGGATCCGCCCGAGGTCCCGTATTCGAGCCCGTACGTTAAACCCGCGGGCGGCCACACGCCCGGGAGGATGGACAATGATGATGAAGATGAGTCATTGTTTGATGATGACAATCCTGGAGATATAAAGATTAATAAACTTGATGCAATGACTATTATCCAGTGGATAAGTCTCGTGTTGATTCTGACAACACTGGTTTGTACGTTGAGGTTTCCTAAATGGAAACAACGGTCTTTTCGGGGTCTTTTTATGTGGCAATGGGAGCTTTTGATCTTGGTTTTGATATGTGGGAGGTTGGTTTCGGGTTGGTGTGTTCGAATCGCGGTTTTCTTTATCGAACGGAATTTTCTTTTGCGGAAACGGCTTTTATATTTCGTGTACGGGGTTCGAACCCCGGTCCAGAATTGCATATGGTTATGTTGGGTTTTAATTGCATGGAACTCTATATTCAATGAAACGGTGGAGGCGTTACATATACCACTTCTTGAGGTTATTAACAAGTTTATGGTTTGCATGTTGATTGCAACCACGTTGTGGTTGATCAAGACGTTGATCGTTAAGGTTCTCGCGTCTACGTTTCATGTGAACAAGTTTTTCGATCGGATTCAAGATGCGTTGTTTAATCAGTACGTGATCGAGGCGTTATCCGGGCCTCCGTTGGTGGAGATTCATAATAATCAGCTGGGGGAGAAGAGTTTGTCTAGGGTTTCGGAAACGGGTGGTTATTCGTTTAAAGGAAAGGGTGGCGTGAGTGCGCGAATCGCGAGTGGGAGGTTTAATAGGAACTTGGGGTGTTCGAAGAAACACGAGGGGATATCGATTGATCATTTGCATAGGCTGAATCATGAAAATGTTTCCGCTTGGAATATGAAGAGGTTGATGAAGATTGTTCGTCATGGTTCGTTGACGACTTTGGATGAGCATATACAAGGTACGTACTATGATGAACCGGGGACGGAAATCCGAAGCGAGATTGAAGCGAAACGGGCTGCTAGGAACATATTCATGAATGTTGCGAGGCGTCTATCCAAGTAAGTTTTAAGCGGTTTAAACGAGTTTAGCCGCTCGCGAGCTAGATTAAATCACATAAAGCTTGAACCAAGTCAAATTAAATGAGTTGGAGTCAAAATCGGAGCACATTTACAAAACTAGCGCGAGCCTAAGCTTTACACACCGAGCTTTGACTCGGCTCGCTAACTTAAATGAATCATTTATTGATATAAACATAATAATAATTTTTATAGTAATATACAACTACATAATAATATTATTATCATTCATATATAAATTATAATAAAATTAACTAAATAATATATATTTTGTTATATAGGGAATGGATCATTTAAGAACTCTTAAATATTTTGAGAACTCCGAAAACTCCTATTAATGGTTTATAATTTTTAAATTTTGGATTTTTTATTTATTGTCGTGTATGTTTATATACATAAAAAACCATCAAACTAATTTTTATATATGTTTTTACATTTTTAAATTTTTATCTACACATGTGTATGTACATGTATATATATAATTTATAAATTAATTAATCAAATATTTAATAATTAATAAATGAGATGAGTCCGAGACGAGTTTGAACATAAAAAACTTTGTTAGTGAACTCGAAATGAGACAAGCTCGAACGCCCTAAAATTAAATGAGTTAAGCTTGATCCGTTTAGGCTCGGCTTGGTTCGTTTACGCATCTAAAGTTATTAAACTAGTTATATGACTTTTAAACTATGATTTTATAATAATTTTGTTAACTATAGAAATTGAGTTTTGTTTTTCAGGTTCATCTATTTGGATGATTTAATGAGGTTTTTGAGAGAAGATGAAGCCGTGAAGACCATGTCTTTGTTGGTAGCATCGCCTGAGGATGAAAAAGTTGGGAAGAATGCCTTGAAGAATTGGGTGGTAAGAGTTGACACATAAAAAATTAAAATTTAAAATTCAAAAAACTAGTAAATTATAAAACTTTTTTTACAGCTTTAGAAGGAGATATAATTACGTTTTGATTCTTATAGGTTAGTGCTTTCCGAGAACGAAAAGCACTTGCCTTGACATTAAACGATACAAAAACCGCTGTCAACAAGCTACACCGGATGGTGAACGTGTTGGTTGTACTCGTCATTATTGCCATTTGCCTTGTGATCCTAAACATCGCGACTACAAAAATTCTAGTTCTTATTAGCTCTCAATTTGTTGTGGTGGCGTTTATATTCGGGAATACTTGCAAAACCATATTCGAGTCCATCATCTTCTTGTTTGTGATACATCCTTTTGATGTCGGGGATCGTTGTGAGATTGATGGAGTTCAGGTATTAAATATATTTGGAGAAATAAGTAAATTGTGCGGGTTGGATAGCGGGTGAAAACATTCCGTATTAGATGGAATACTTTTTAGATGGAATACTTTTTAGTATGGGTGGAGTTGACTCACAACATTTTCTATATTTAATAAAATTTATTAGTAATTAATTTATTAATCACTAGGTTATATACCCATGTATTACATGGGGTTTTTAATAGAAAAATAAAAGTAAAATAATATGTAAACAAATTTAAAATAATGTGTAAAACAAAAAAATAAAATTCTTTGTTTCCTTAATTAAGTAATAACTTGAATTTAAGTTTTATATTATTTTTTCTAAAAAATAAAAACATTAAGATAATTAAATTTTAAAATTCAAACTTACTTAAAATAATAAAAGATTTTAATAAGAAAAAATATGGTAATGACACATGACATTTCTTGAAATCATTTATTAGAATAAGGATGATATGATTATAAAACTATATTATTACGATATTAAACTAAATCTCCTATTACAAACTAATTTTGAGGTTTTATTTCTATTTTAAGCTGTGTATACATTTTGTAAATTAACTTTTAAATAATTTACTTCGATTTCAGATGGTAGTAGAGGAGATGAATATCATGAACACGATTTTTCTTAGATCCGACAATCAAAAGGTTTATTATCCTAACAGTACTCTTGCGTTAAGATCCATTAGCAACTTTTATCGTAGTCCTGATATGTCAGATGCAATCGACTTCTTAATTCATGTCGGCACCCCAGTTGACAAGATCTCTATCATCAAACAACGAATACTCAGGTATGAATTTGTTTCACCTAAGATTTTATTTTCTAGTTTCTTAGGAGGGGTGAGTAACGAGTCAAAACAACTAACATTTAATACAGATTAGGGTTACCGTCAATAATAGTTTCTTATGATTTGATGTTTTTATAGAACTAATTATGTTATTGATGCTATGTAGCTTTGTTGATAGCAATAAGGATCATTGGTACCCCAACCCGATGGTGGTACCAATGGACATGTACGATTTAAACACGCAAAAGTTATCGGTTTGGGTGCAACACAAAATTAACAATCAAGACATAACCGAAAGATTGACGAGGAGAGGCAAGATTGTTGAGGAGATGAATCGAATCTTTAAAGAACTAGACATCGAATACCGAACGTATCCACTAGATATCAACATCCGGAGCATGCCTATGCCCATTACTCCTACTCGTGTTCCTTCTACATGGGGTGCTCCTAACTGAGCCGGGAAATGTGAACCATAAACCTACATCACCAATGGCAACGACATGAGCTCGTGCATCCGGTTCATGAGGTCGAGGATGTGAAGCATGTAGAAACTAAACCCTACATCGACATAAACTCATGCGCCATTTCACTTTGAAAGAAAATAATTGTGAATATACAAAATTTAATTGGAACATGAGAAGGAATGGAGGCTTGGCAAGTACTTATGAGGATTTGAGGATGATTAGGTTGAGGTTTATGTAAGATGCAATGGTTGTGCATTCATGGACTTAGTGTAGATGACTTGTTTACAAATTATTTGATCCATTGTTTTAACCTTATTTCTTAATTATCTTATCATGGTATCTCTAAAAAATGTGATCAAGATGTCGAAATTTTGATCCATTGTGCATTCATGGACTTAGTGTAGAAATTTTGACTAGTCGGAGAGTTAACGCACCCTTCGGACCACTTATCACTCATCCGCCCTTGGCCAATGCTACAAGTATGTAATGTGTGGGGTGGGTTATCGTCATGGGCGAAGCTTTCTTAGGGCCCGCCCCCTCCCACGCGTTTTTCTTCAAGCTTCGCCATTGGTTATCGTCCACTGTTAGTATAAATAACTAGTGTAATACGGATGCATTACTTGGGATAAAGATTTTATAAATATTATGGTTGACTAAATTACCCGAATGATTATATGGTGTGTACATAATTTAACTAAAATTCGTCCCTAGCTATTAGAAGTTACCGTCTTTAGTCTAAAAATCTTCATTTCTTTTCACTTTCTTCATTTAAAAATCTTAGGAACACAAATTTTGGTTTTCACTTTTATTTTTAAAAAGGACTCGGAAACAGAGTATACATGGTTAATCACGTAAACATCACCGCTGTTATGGTCCCTTAGACATTTGGATTTGAATCTCAAACAAATTTGACATAATTAAATTGGTATACATCCCCCTATTTTCAACCCTAATTACACATATATTCAATCCAAAAACTTAAATTACATATATCCCCCAGTATCATAAAATTACCTTTTTAACCTTCTAAGAAATACGACTATTCTTATTCCATCGATACCCTTGGGTCATGTTTCTCGTCGACATGTCCGAATCATATTCACTTTCTTCACTATGTCTTGTTGATAGATAGTCTGAGTTACTTTGACTGGTTGATGTTGGGGTGAAGACTGGAATTTCTTCTATCATAAACCTTTCAAACTGGTTTCTTGAAACAGTATAAACCGAATCATTAAAACAAACATCATTCATAGAAATAAAATCATAACAGCTACTATGTTCATTACAATCAGAGTTAGAATTAATTATCCTAAAACAAGATTCACTACTTCTATCAACAGAGTTGGAATTACACGACTCTTGATTCTTGGAGTTTAAATTCAAAAACGAAGATAAATAGTCTTAGTTAACGAAGGGTGCGACGGGGAAGGCCCGAGGGCCTGGTCGGATGGTTGTGGTGGCGCGAGGAGACCACGACACCAGCATGGAGGCCAGACGACGGTCCTGCGGGACTAGCCGAAGGCTGCGGGCGCTGATGGTGTCGGGTAATCACGGCAGCCATACATAGGGTTGTTTACGGCGGCGTATGGTGCGGGGCTGCTCGGGTGATCTGGGATGTGGGTGTCACATGTATATTATTACGATACTTAACCTTACAAGAAATACGACTATTCTTATTCCATTGATACCCTTGGGTCATGTGTTCTCGCTGATCTGTCCGAATCATATTAACTTTCTTCACTTTGACCGTCGTCCAGCCTCCATGCTGGTGTCGTGGTATCCTCGCGCCACCATAGCCGTCCGACCAAGCCCTCGGGCTCGAGCTCGTTCCAAATGCAGTCAACCGGTCATATATCGGGCTCGAGCTCGTTCCAAATGAGCCGCAATATAGTCTTGTGCTCGTTTAAGCTTGGCTCGATTTGAGCTTTTAGTGAGATGATCTTGAGTAGCTCACGGCTCATTTACATCCCTGTTGTTACGCTTCCATTCGGATTTGTGATTTAAGCATTTAAAAATTGTAAATATAAATATATAAAAATAAAGTAGGAACAGATTTAAATTCCAAGAATCATGATATTAATCTCCTCTACTACCATCTGAAATCAATGTAAATAATTTCAAAGTTAATATACAAAATGTATACACCTTAAAACAGAAATAAAACCTCAAAATTAGTTTGTTATAGGAGATTTAGTTGAATCTTATTTACGTATATCCCATTTGTTTGATTTGGTGTACATAATATTCGCATTCCCCCTATTTTATAAAATTATATTTTTTAACCTTATAAGAAATACGATTATTATTATTCCATCGATTCCAACCCTAACCTTTTGATTTGCACTTCCGATCGATTCCAACATACAACGTCGCTTCTGATAGGTTCCATCATATTCGCATTCCCCCTATTTTATAAAATTACATTTTTTTACCTTATAAGAAATACGATTATTATTATTCCATCGATTCCAACCCTAACCTTTTGATTCCCACTTCCGATCGATTCCAACATACAACGTCACTTCTAATCGGTTCCATCATCCAGTTGGTTATATATATAATTAATGAAGGATATATGATGTCGTCCAGACGGTCTATAAAAATAACTACTAAACCTAACCTAAACTCCTAAGTAATAAAAGGAAAACCTATGAACTAAACCCTCACTGACAGGCAAGTGAACCTATCGAGTGTAGCACAACTTAACGGTAAACCGGAATATCGAACCCTAGAGACACTACGATAACAAAACTAGACTCGGACTAAAGATGATTTGGTTTGGGGGTTTACTACACTACTGATTATCACTAACGAATGCAATAAACTGAGGTCGACTCAAACTATCAAGAGACAAAAGCTAAGGTGAAATCAAGATTAGGAAGTACACTACCTAGGTTGGAATCCTAATTGCAAAGCACAACTTCTACCGGTTCTGGAACTATGATGTATCTGTGATTCTAAAGATAACTGCTAAAGACAACCTAGTGGATCCCTAATCATTCTCAGGGTGTCACCAACTAAGCTACCTAAAGTGTACTAAACTCACGAGAAGGTTGGATCACTTCTCATGTATTTCCAACTATGATCAAGTACCATAATGGATGGATTACCTCTCAGTCTCACCGTCCACCATACATTCAAGGAATGCACGGGGTAATCCTAGAATAACAACTATGATTCAGATTAGCAACAATCACTAACCACCTAAACCAACTTCCTCTCAGATAACTGATGCTTGGATTCCTAATGACGAAGACTAACCTACTATTTCTCACCTCTCGGGTATTGAACTAGGAAGAACACTTAACTCTAATCAGCAATCAATGACAACTCCTATGGCTACTACGTCTAGCAGACCACCGAAATCACAAACCCTAAGATCTATGACCTAGATACGCTAATTGAACTGGCAGACAACTACAATCAACGTAAGGAATAAAAATCAATCACAAGACTAGAATTATAGCATGCATATACATCATAATCATCATACTAGAATCTTTACAAAATCATTAAATCATCATACAAACCCAAAACAAGTAAAAATCACAACTTTAACAAGTAAAAATCACAACTTTAACAAGCATTCATCAATTGACCTAGGAAGTATTAAGGTTTTAGCCTAGGATCATGCTTAAACAACCCAAACAAAAGTAATAAACATTCATCATTGGTTCAAACATAGAAATCAAAGATAAAAATTCAATCTTGGAACCGAAAACGCTTAAACAAACGAACCCGGTGTCCAAAGCCTTCAAATTTTCTCTTCAATTGCCTCCTCTAGTCTCAGAATCTCCTTCAACTCTTCTCTGGACGACTAGAATACCAACTCCCTTGATTATTGCATTACAATTCCATTAAAACTAATTTTAGGGTTTTTTATCGAAATTTGGGGCCTTTGCGTACCGTGAGAGATATGCCCTGGTCCTTCGCGTACCGCGAAGGACAATTTAGTCGCAGCTGTTTCTTCTTTTCCTCGCGTACCACAAAGGAATTTCTTCTGATTTTCGCGTACCACGAGATGTAGAATTTTCTCATTTTTCACTTTTGAACATCGGGCTTCATTCTCGTGCTCGGTTTCTTCCGGTTTTTACTTGTTATTACCATGAGCACCTGAGAACATAACAAAGACTCAATTGTATACAAAAACGACTCAAAACAAATATAAAACTAATTAAAACGACTCGAAACATGGCGGAAATACATTTGTGCTTTGCAACACATCAAACATTCCCACACTTAACCTTTTTTCGTCCTCGAAGAAGTCTGCAATGGAATCATAACTGAGATTTAACCTTAATAATCAATTACCAATTAGTTCAAATATACTCACGCGTTAAAAAGCAACAATTAGTATTTCTGTCCGATTACCCCCAACCACCAACTATCTAGCCCCCGTAATGTGTTCTAACTCCAATTTATACAACAATCAATCCACAAGATATCATGATTTTATTACGTGATTAATCCTAAGTAACACTCACAGGCTATTTAAGCTATTTAAGTCGGTTGGGTCTACCAAAACATCATTAATTAGACGCGTTTTCTATTATTTATATCATTTAAACTCAAACAAGTAGATCCGGTTGTACTATCATTTTCCATTTATTATGCAAAAACTTATACTTTCAAAGGACATTTTTTTTCAAATGTTTTCAATTTTTTTGGATTTTTGGATTTTTATAAAAGACGCAAACTATATAACTAAACACTCGTATCCCCACACTTGAAAGACATATTGTCCTCAATGTGAAGCAATACACAACTAAAAATAAAAATGCAGAAATAAAAACATGAAGCGACTTAGCTGGTAATGAATGTGCAAACAAATGTATCCAGTTGCGTTCTTCCTCGTGTGCACCGTATAGCATTCCGGTTGCGGTTAAACATCTCTGTTAGGTTGCATTTACAAAGTAATAGAAGCATCGGTCCCGCCCGAATGGAGATTGAGTACGGGCAGGACGAACAATACATGCAAAATAAACCTCACAGCAAACCCGCAACATTAAACTGACACAAATAAAAGACTCACTGACTCTAGATAGATTTGCAAGGACACATACCCGATGGGTGACAAACACATAGACATGAAAGTCACGGCAAGGTAGATCATCGGATCGAAACGGTTACTAGCCGGCTCACCCATTTGTCTCTCACGTACCGCGAGAGACATATGGTCATGCTTTGCGTACCGCGAAGAGGCCCTGGTTACAGAAAGTTAAGAAAATTTTCATGTTTTATGCTTAGAATATTTTTGGCTTCTTAAAATTCTTGTTCACCCAATTTCATGAAAACTTGTTCCAATGATAAAAACCAATGCAAAACATACATGGAACTTCGTTCCCAATGATTTATCTCTCCGAATCAAGCGTGAACCCCTGCAAGACACGACATACACAAACACAATACCGAAAAACACCACATTTGACACGGACTCAAACCAAATAATGCATACAAACTCTACATCCCGGGCACTTTGCCGAGAATCAAACAAGCCTATCAGGAGGCTTCTCCTTGATCCTAACCGGCACCGCCTTCATTCTACGCGGTCTACCGGCTTTGCACCTCCACAATAACTAAACAAACAACAACCACCCACTGTAGCTACCACTCAGGTCTTTCCACCGTAACTTATACCTGTCAGGTCCGAAAATAACACGATTCAATTAGCCTAACAGTTTATTTCCCTTAAACATCCCCACACTTGGGGTTTTCACTACCCGCATCCTAGATGAATCTATTGAAACACGAGTTCTCTTTCGGGTGGCCTAGACCTAGGAGGTGACTCGGTCTTTCTCCCTTTAGAACGAATAACAGATAGAGGTCCAAGAATAGGTAATTCTAATGGTACGACCTCTACCCTCTCAACCGGACCATCATGATCCTCTAAACTCTCCATCAAGGGTGTATCACAGAGTATCGATACTACTTGTGCTAATATATCATTCAAACTACAAACATCATCGTCAGTACTTAGAAACGAGGAACCTACCGGTTTCTTTTCAAACTCCTCCAACCAATCCGGAGGCTCCTCTATCATCTCTATCAATAGTATCCACTATTGGATTTGAGTCACAATAATCGTCTATGGAGGCATCAAGCATGCACACGGAGTGGCTATGCTCGCCAACATCCACCACCGACGTAGTGGCATCGAATACAACCAACTCATCCCCCACACGAAGTGTGAGTTTCCCGTCAAAGACATCAATCACTGCCTTGGTGGTGCGCAAAAATCGGCGCCCTAAGATGAGTGGGACTCCATCATCCACCTCTATGTCTAAGATGACGAAGTCCACGGGGAAAACAAACTTGCCCACTTTCACTAGAAGATTCTCTACAATTCCCCATGGATACTTGACTGAGCGGTCAGCCAAGAAAATGCTCATGTGCGTCGGATGTGGTTCGCCTAGGTCTAGCTGCTTATATAAGGAATAGGGCATCAGATTTATTCTAGCACCTAAATCAGCCAATGCGTAGTGCAAGGGTAAATTGCCTAGAAGACACGGAATCGTAAAACGACCCGAATCTTCGAGTTTCTCTGGCAACTTGTTCTGCACCACCGCATAACATTACTTAGTAAGTGAGACTTTAGAGACCTCCTCGAGTTTCTTCTTGTTGGAAAGAATGTCTTTCAAGAACTTGCCAGATTTTGGCATACTCTGGATGGTCTCTATAAGTGGGAGATTGACCTTGAGAAGTTTGAACATGTCAAGGAAGTGACCGTGCTCCCTAGCTTGCTTAAATGGCATCAAACGTGTTGGGTAGGGAACACGAGTTAGGTCAATCTCGGGGGTCTTTATCTCCACCCACTTCTTCTTCTCCTCTGCCTTCTCGGCAGACACCTCAACTACTATCTCTTCGTCTACCTGCTCCTCGGCCATCTTGGCATCGATCTCAACGAATCGAGCCCTCCAGTCAATCTTCTTGACCTCCTCGGGTGACGGAATGTTATACTTTCTGGAGTGGGAGTCATCCTCTGCAACCTCTTTCTTCTCCACACTCCCAACCGACACGGCCATCACTGAAGCGTTGGAGCTTGAATATGGTCCTCCCTGGCGATCCTTCAAGCTCTTAGCGATGTCCTCAACCGTGCATTGCAGATCATGGAATGCCGATTGTTGATTCTTCATTAAAGTGTCATGGCTATCCAATCTCTGCCTAGCATCCGTATCCTGCTTGACAAGGTGGGCAAGCAGCCGTGTCAGAGTTTCAAGCATCTCTTTGATCGAAGTCATCTCGACACTGCTTCCCGTGCTAGGTCCTATCTCTCTTCCTCCATTCTGCTGAAACTGTTGGCGACCATTAAACCCTGGTGGGTTATGTCCAAATCTCCATCCCGAGCTAAATGAATTCTGATTGTTATACCCTCGGTTCTGGTACTCGTTGCCAGTATAGCTCACCTGCTCTGGATTATTAACTGGTAGTCCTGGGTGTCGTGGCCTCCCCTGCACACTTGACACCGCTGAGCACTGAGCTTCAGCTCCTTAATCTCGTTAGCCATTGAGGTGAGTGTAGCAGCCACGCTAGAATCAGTAGTGACCTGATGCACACCTCTCGAGGTTGAGGTGGATGATCTAGCACTAGGAATGGAAGTCCTAGTAGATGGATACTTTTGTTCGGCCTGAGCGAAGCTCTCGAACATTTCTTCGCACTCAGATGGCTCGAGTCTCTCCATGATATGGCCTCCCGCAGCTGTATTAAACATCTGCTGCTTCTCGAAGGTAAGGCCATTATAGAACTTCTCCACTATCGCCCAGTCTGCCAGACCATGCTGGGGACATCGGCTCAACAACGTGTTGAACAATGATAAGGCTTGTCGGGATCCATCCGGAAGGATTGGATTTGATCCCTTAGGCAAGCGACCTTGGAAGGTGGATAGTAATTTTTGTAGAACTTGGCTTGAAGATCCTCCCAAGTGGTAATAGAGTTGTCTGGTAGGGTGTCAAGCCAAGTGGATGCACGCCCAGAGAGCGAGAATGAAAAGAGACGCAGGTAGATAGCGTCCTCAGACACACCTGTGATATTAAAGGTATCACGTATACGAACAAAGCGGGACAGGTGTCCGGGTGCATCCTCATCCTCAAGGCCATTGAATTGAGTAGCATGAGTGATCGTACTTATGACATGTGACGGCGTCTGCCAAGAATTGACATTTGGAATGGCGGGGTGGGTGATCAAAGATCTCGTGCCCGTGACCCCATCATTGGCCCTCTGGTGTACTGTACGCCTCGTTGAAGGATCAGCATCACCCATTTTAGGAAAAGGGAATAGGGCTAATAGGATATACCTGGTTTTCGCACAGCTATTTCAAATGCTCCCGAAAGTCGCGGGTGCGCTCGTGTAGCTTTTGCTCGGGCTCTAAGAAAGCAGAATAAGATGGTGATCCCTGCGAGCGAGTATTGTGTATACAAAGAAAGACTCAATAGAGAGAGGAAATAGAGACAAAAAACAGAAGGACCGATTCTAAATTAGACACGCACGTAAACAAAGAAGGCAAGCACACAGAACAGACTCAAATTAAACAAATAAACCACAAATCAAACAAAGAACTAATCAGAGTTAATATTGCTATTGCCAAGTGTCCCCGGCAACGGCGCCAAAAACTTGATGTCGTCCAGACAGTCTATAAAAATAACTACTAAACCTAACCTAGACTCCTAAGTAATAAAAGGAAAGCCTATGAACTAAACCGCACTAACAGGCAAGTGAACCTATCGATTGTAGCACAGCTTAACGGTAAACCGGAATATCGAACCCTAGAGACTACGATAACAAATTTAGACTCTGACTCGGACTAAAGATGATTTGGTTTGGGGGGTTTACTACAATACTGATTATTACTAACGAATGCAATAAACCGAGGTCGACTCAAACTATCAAGAGACAAAAGCTAAGGTGAAATCAAAATTAGGAAGAACACTACCTAGGTCGGAATCCTACTTGCAAAGCACAACTTCTACCCGTTCTGAAACTATGATTTATCTGGGATTCTAAAGATAACTGCTAAAGACAACCTAGTGGATCCATAATCATTCTCAGGGTGTCACCAACTAAGCTACCTAATGTGTACTAAACTCACTAGAAGGTTGGATCACTTCTCAGGTATTTCCAACTATGATCAAGTACCCTAATGGATGGATTACCTCTCAGTCTCACCGTTCACCATACATTTAAGGAATGCACGGGGTAATCCTAGAATAACAACTATGATTCAGGTTGGCAACAATCACTAGACACCTAAACCAACTTACTCTCAGACATCTGATATTCGGATTCCTAATGACGAAGACTAACCGACTAATTCTCACCTCTCGGGTATTGAACTAGGAAGAATACTTAACTCTAATCAGCAATCAATGACAACTCCTAGCTACTACGTCTAGTAGACCACCGAAATCACAAACCCTAAGATCTTGACCTATATACGCTAATCGAACTGGCAGACAACCACAATCAACGTAAGGTATCAAAATCAATCACAAGACCAGAATTATAGCATGAATATACATCATAATCATCATACTAGAATCTTTACAAAATCATTAAATCATCATACGAAACCAAAACAAGTAAAAATCACAACTTTAACAAGCATTCATCAATTGACCTAGGCAGTATTAAGGTTTTAGCCTAGGATCATGCTTAAACAACCAAAACAGAAGTAATAAACATTCATCATTGGTTCAAACATAGAAATCAAAGATGAAAATTCAATCTTGGAACCGAAAACGCTTAAACAAACGAACCCGGTGTCCAAAGCCTTCAACTTTTCTCTTCAATTGCCTCCTTTAGTCTCAAAATCGCCTTCAACTCTTCTCTGGACGACTAGAATACCAACTCCCTTGATTATTGCATTACAATTCCATTAAAACTAATTTTTGGGGACTTCGCGTACCGTGAGAGATATGCCCTGGTCCTTCGCGTACCGCGAAGGACAATTTAGTCGCGACAGGTTCTTCTTTTCCTCGCGTACCGCGAAGGAATTTGTTCTGATTTTCGCGTACCACGAGATTTATAATTTTCTCATTTTTCACTTTTGAACATCGGGCTTAATTCTCGTGCTCGGTTTCTTCCGGTTTTCACTTGTTATTACCATGAGCACCTGAGAACATAACAAAGACTCAGTTGTATACAAAAACGACTCAAAACAAATATAAAACTAATTAAAACGACTCGAAACATGGCGGAAATACATGTGTGCTTTGCAACACATCAATATACGTAAATAAAATTTTGAGTTGGATATATATGTAATTAATGAAGTTTCTAGGATGATATATGTAAATTCCGTTGGTAAATTAACGTTTTCTTTTATACAGAGAGAGTCAGTAGGAACCGATGATAAGGGGTGTTTGGGATTACTTTTTAAACCTACTTATTAACTTATTACTTTTTCTAATAAGTTAATAAGTTATAAGTTTATTTGGTTAGGATAAAAGAAGGTTTGAAAATAACTTTTTAATAGAGTGTGAGAAGTTGTTTTGAAAAAGTAACCTACATCTTACTTTTGATAACTTCTTATAACTTTTGTAGGTTAAATTTACTAATTATCATTCATCCATATCCATTGCCCTAATCACTTCCCACACTTTATAGTCATTTGTCAAACACTTTTTAAAAACACAACTTATTAGAAACCCATTTAAAGAACAACGTCGAGGAACAGTAACTCCCCCAATGGGAGAGTGCCACATCGCGAATAAAATTTTTTTAACCCTTATATTATATATAATATACGTTTTTAGCCCGTTTCATTTTCTATTAATTTCGTTTTTCTTTAATAATTTTTTTTCGTTAATTTTTTTCAAAATACGGAGTGCGCAGGTATTTGTAGCTTTTTTTGTCAATGTTTTGATATATTTTTTTTTAAACGGAGTTGTATTCAAAATCAATTTTTTCGTTGCCTATTGCGAGTATCGTTATCAATGTGGTACCTTTACGAGCTGAACCTATTATGGGCGAACAACATCATTGCCGATATTGGTATTATCGGAATCCGTATCGGTATTCGCCTTATGGTTTTCGACAACCCGAATCAGTATTTTTTTTAATTCTTTTTTCCCTTTTTTATTATTTAGTTTTACGTTTCCTTTCTATTTACATTATTTTTACCGTTGCGCTTATGTTTTCGTTTATATTTTATTAACAATGAGCCTGACACCGTTTTCTATGATAACTATCATTCGTTAAGTTGTTTTAAATAACGGAATACGTCGTTTTCTTAAAAAAATTTTGTCAACGTTCTGGTTTAAGTTTTATTGAAGACAAGTTCAATTCAAATTACATTGTTTTTTTTGTATCGTACATTATGACAAGTCTGGGATTCGATGTAAGTCTTATTCATGCAAACGAGTCAAATCAACCCGTTCGCGGCAGGGGTAAAAACTAGTTATAAGTAATCCCAAACACAACCTAAACCTTTTTAGTCTGCAAAATTGCGTTATGTCTCCGACGGCCGGTGGTCTCCGACTGGCGCTTCCGTCGTACTTCTATCACCGCCACAACACTTCCTTACTGATTGTGCAACCGTCAATTTGTGCAGCACTGAGTAAACAAGGCCAGAGGTTTCTCACATCAGTCGCCACCACCGACGATCCGGCCACTACCGCTAGGTTAATTCGTAAATTCATAGCATCATCCTCCAAATCCGTAGCTCTCGATGCCATTTCTCACCTCGTCTCTCCGGATAACACCTCCTTTGCTAGTCTCTCTCCTCTAGCATTCCACGTAAGCATCGGTTTGTTACTTTATCCCGTCCATGAATAACCTAATTTTGTTATCTCTCTGCAATGTTTGATAGAATAAAACCTAGATCTTATGTTTTTTGAAATTTCAATTAGAATATATAAGACAATTTAGTCAATTACAGGATTTTATAATCATGAATATCATTTACCATATGATTTATGCAATGTTTTCGAACCACACCGGATAGTAAACCGGTCTTAGTGGGCCACCGGTCGCACCAATGGTCGCACCGGATTTAAGAACCGGTCATAAATAATAATGTAAAAGTATTTTATGTTTTGAAGTGAGTATGTAATTTTAATAAAAATATGAAGAATTAAATAAATAAAGGAGAAAACTTCACATAAGAGTAACGAAGTTTCCTAGTGTTCTACTAAAGTCACTTCAAGTTTTTTTTGTTTCTTTAAAATAACTTTTGGAAGGTGTTCCAATCATATGTAATATTTTTATAAATGTTTAAATTTTTTAAAATTAAGTGAGGCAAATGAAACATTTTTGAATCTTGGTTACCAGTAAGTGAAATTTTGACTCCAATTAACTTAAATTATCAGATAACGGAGAATAAAAAGATTCACTATATAATAAGAAAGTTTAAAATTGTTATACATAAGTCGAATTGACAAAAAATAATTGCTAAATGGTAACCAAGATTCACATATATTTCATTTGTCTTACATAATTTTAAAAAAATTTAACCATTTATAAAAGTATTACATAGGATTAGAACACCTTAAGTGACTTTAGTAGAACAACTGAGAAACTTGGTTATTATTGTGTAAAGTTATTGGAAGTTGAAATACTAAATTAGTAAATAAAAAGGTAAGCTTTTGAAAGAAAAAAAAATAAAAATAAAAAGTTGGAAATCCGGTTCACCAGTCCGACTTATAGCCGGCCAGTTGAAACGATAAATTCAAATAGGCATAATCGGAAAACACTGGATTTATGCCTGAAGTTTCTATTTATAATTGCAGTTATACATGGAAATCAGTAGAACATCATGGTTCAATTGGAACTCTAAACTAATAGCTGATGTGATTGCTTCATTATACAAGCATGAAAGGTTTGATGAAGCACAAACCCTGGTTTTAGAAGTAGGAACAAAACTTGGTGGTCGAGAGCGAGATCTTTGTAACTTCTATTGTAACCTAATGGATTCACATTCAAAGCACCAATCGAAGCAAGGGATTTTTGATTCATATGAATGTATCAAGCAACTTCATTCACATTCATCATCGGTTTACCTTAAGAAACGCTCTTATGAATCGTTAATCGGTAGTTTATCTGTGATTAATTTGCCTCGTGAAGCAGAGAGTTTGATGGTGGAGATGAAGAACAAAGGGATTAGACCGTCTGTCTTTGAGTATAGATCGTTGAGTTATGCGTATGGACGATTAGGGTTGTTTGAAGATATGAAGAGGGTTATAGGTTTGATGGAGAATGAGGGTTTTGAATTAGATGTGGTTTCTGCAAATATGGTGCTTTCTTCATTAGGATCTCACAATGAATTCATGGAAATGGTCTTTTGGCTTCAAAGAATGAAAAATAACAAAATCCCATTCTCAATTAGAACCTATAATTCAGTTTTGAATCATTGTCATACCATAATGTCACTCTTAGAACACCCAAAAGGGATTAAACCCACATCGTTAGAAGCATTGTTTCAACACTTGAACCATGATGAATCTACTCTGATTCAAGAGTTGGTTGACCCGTCGGTTTTGATTGGGTCAGTGGAGTTGACTTCTTCGGAACTTAAGCTTGATTTGCATGGGATGCATTTGGGTTCTGCATACTTGATTCTGTTACAATGGTTTCATGATCTTCGCATGAGATATGCAACAAAGGATCACATGATTCCGGATAAGGTTGTGGTCGTGTGTGGCGTAGGTAAACACAGTGTTGTCAGAGGCGAATCGCCTGTTAAAGGATTGGTTAAAGAGATGAAGATGCAAATGAAGAGCCCATTGAAGATTGATAGAAGGAATGTTGGGTGTTTTGTTGCCAATGGAAAAGTTTTTATGAACTGGCTATGTCAAATTTCCTCTACATAATACAACCAAACCCCTTTTTATAAGTTGATTCACAAATTACCACTTTTACATGTACTTTTGAAAATTGATTAATGTCAGATGCATCCAGCAGATACACATGTTCCCAAGGTTCTACTGCCCAAGGCAAAGATGGTGCTGCTCCAACACCAGCAATGATACCTTGTAAACCTGCTTTGAGCTTGCTGAAATTTCAGCAAGTAAATCAACTCTAGGACCCTGTACCTCTATATTACTGGTTCTTTTAGACGCAATTTAATATACACCCATAAAAACTTATGGGAGTGGGACTTGAACCCGTGACCTCCTTAATCCTTAGTGTTCCTAGAGGATTTTCCTCTACCAATGAGCCACCAACCCTATTGGCTTATATTTACTCACTAGCTTAGGACCCGTGTAATACACATGGAGTGAAAAATATCAATACATGAAATTCTTAAATCTTTATGTATATATATTTTATAGGTGTAAAAATATATTATATACACTAAGGATAGAAAACAAAATTCAAAATATGTAAAAATTAATATATAATTGGGTTTTGAAAATACGTTAATTACTATTTAATGTAATTTGATTTTTATTTACTATTTGATTGAAAATAAAAGTAACATAATTAAATTTCAAAGTTTCTTATAATAAGGGACTAGTATGTATATATATATATATAGGGGAAAGATCAAGAGAAAACCACAAAGTTATGCTAAAACCATTAAAACAATGTGTAGTACTATGAGTTACGTATACGTAACCGCAATTTTTTTGTTTTATGTTTACGTATATGTAACACTATGGATTACGTATACGTAAGCCAATATTTAAATGATTTTTTTTTATAAAAATGTTTAATATTACATTGATACTCTTATAAAAAAATAAAAATAAAATAAAACAAAAATTAAATATTATTATATTAGTGGTTAAAATTGATTATTTTAGTGGCTTTCTCGGTTTTCGTCTAACTATGTGGTTTTCTCTAGAACCCTCCCCTATATATATATATAGGGTTGGGTTCCAGAGAAAACCAATAGTTAGGCGAAAACCGAGAAAACCATTATAAAAACCAATTTTAATCAATAATAAAATAATATTTATTTTTTATTTTATTTTATTTATAAGTGTATCAATGTAATATTACAAATTTCAATTTGAATATTTTATAGATGCAAATTATTTTTCACAAAAATAGAAAGACTTTTTGTTACTGAAATAGGATAACAATACATACCTATAGGCTAAACACTTCCTCTTTTATATGTATTTTCATATTTTTTTAACCTGAGGTTAAGTAATCTATCTACAGATCTATGTCCCATCTTATCTTTATCTCGATCACAAAAAGATTTAGTTACTTTTGCATGTCATTTGAACTCGATTTAGTTCAGTTTGTGAAAAATTCAGACAACAATTAGCCAATCTAGATTTACGAATGATTATAGATTATTCATTGGTAGAATGGAAAGAATTCTAACAAAGGATTCTTGTGGTTCCGGAGGATCCAGCTACAGGAGAACCAAGAACGGAGAGCTTTCCTCTTATTAAAGAAAGACAGGATTAACCGAGACTGTTCAAACAAGCATAGGGCAACTAGACGGTATTATTGTAGCAATTGCGGTTATGGATTTTTTTTCTATTTTTAATGGACACTAATACTAATAAAGAATAATATTGGTATTAAGTGTTCGTCAATTC